>OU892286.1:18787699-19387699 GCA_917834065.1 Ceutorhynchus assimilis
ACCAAGGATTATAAGCGTAAGGAGGATTGCCTATTATTGACAAGCGGTATTGGAAAAATAAAATCATTTCTGGCGAATTTCGAGGTTTTCCGGATATCTCTGGACAGCACTCGGAATTTTTGAAATATCAAAGCAGCATAATAATGAGCACAAAGTTGCACTATACTTGTTTCTGATTCAACCGACGTCGGGTCTCTTTCCGTAGGATTCCAATACAGGATTCGGATAGGATTCAAAATAGCTAGTATTCGAATGCTACCCAAGTCTCCCAAAGTACCAAGTGTTATCACAGGAGTCTATTCAAAACATGCCACATTAGTAATAATTATCAAACTTCAAAATTGTATAACAGGAGACTTTCTCATTGAAATGAAGCATTACGTTGATAGACTTGATACTGTTTACAATGCCAATCCCCATTAAGTTTACATGCCCCAGATGTAAGGGTGAAACTGATATACCTAATCGATTTCGTTTGCCTTGCGAATTTTCACAATTTGTTGAACAAAAAAGGATACCATCTCATTATTTTGCAAAACCCGAACGTAGAACCTAAATTATGAAGTTGTAAATTTTCTGCTAAATAAATTTTTTGTTATTATATTTTTCTGCTTTTTATTTATGGCCTCTAGACTAGGTTAGGCTATAATAATTTAAAGAAAATTCAACGAGAGCATTGTGCTCAATATTAGGATAGGCCATCGAATACTATATTGTTAAGCTTTTTTAAGTCGACACTTTCCGTATGGGGAGCAAAAGAAGGAGATCAGGTGACCATTGACGTACAATCGTAGGGAGGCACATCAACTCATATTGGAGTATCAGCTAGGGGATTCTTATCTTGTCACAAGTCGCTATGGCTCGCTAGCTGTCATTCGATACCTATTTCGATATCGGATGGAGAGTGATTCATATGTATTATTGTCGAATTTCGTATCGACATCAAATAGACGGTGGTATGAAAAACGAGAGAAAAATAGACCTTCAAATTTGAATGATAGATGATAGATTATGTTTATTATTTTATAATTTATTTTTCGCTTCAATTCAAACTATTTTTACTTCTAAAGATTCCTTTCGCGTTGAAAATAATTTCAATTTCTACTTATTATGTTGCAGCGAAATCTTAAGGCAGCACCGTCAACAGCAAAACCTTCACTTTAGATGCACGACTCGTAGGGTAGGAGAAACTAAAATTTACATTTTTCTTCTCGTCTCTCAACTCCACACTCCCGTCTTCCTTATGTGAGACTGACCGCGTCCACCAGCACTCAACATGTTGAGTGATTAGTCAGCGGCTTTGTTGAAAAAGATGAAATATAACGAAGGATTACATACACAAACGTCAAACATAAAACATAAACATAACACATGACACCACAACTTGTCACTTCAAAATAAAAAAGGATAGCCAATCATTCAAACAAAGATCAGCAAATCGAAAAGCCGAAACGGGACCTCTCACTTACGCCAGAGAGTCGATACCGAATCAGCAATTCGACATCGAATTGGTCTTAAAAATTCCGCAGGATTATAAATGATGGACTGTATACGCATGCAATTTAATTCATTTTACCTATTCATCAATAACTGATAGACCGTGCCTGACTCATCCATATAATATTATAGGTCCTGCGAAATATTAATGAAACCGAACAAACAGACTGCATACATAAAACGTCCATTTTATGTCATATTTACGTTCATACGTCCATATGACCTATTCACTGATCTCGTAAATAAATGGATAAACAAAGAACGCTCCTTATGCTGCTAATTTACGAGGTCAAAATCTAAACAAAAACAACTGACTGGGACAGCTGTGAGCATGCGCAGTAGATACATGTATTGTGCGTAGACAAAATATGGCCAATGAAAATGAAGGAATTTCGAAACTTAGAACAGTTGTTCGAAAGATAAAACACTGCGCAGGCGTTAGGCTGTTCCGTTGCACAACTGTTCGTAGAATATTGACCCCAAATTTTCGCACAAATTATGCAAATCAAGCCGTATGAATTGTTTATCCATTTATTCTTTTAGATCAGTGGACCTATTCAGAACATACATAAGACGTACATTTTAGTAAAAACATTCATATTACGTACATTTACATCCACCATTTTGGTTTTATGTTAAAGTGTAAAACACAAACAAGTCACTGTTTATTTATTTAATTCCTCGTGTCTAAGTTTAACTTTGTTTGAATCTATGTTAATCCTAGTAATTCAAATCATTGGCTTAGAAAATCGTGTGTTTATTTTAGTGGCATCCAGACGTAATAATTAGAAATTGATAAAAAAAAATTCTTGCCTCGACTGGGATTTAAACTCAGGACCCCTGAATTTCCAGTGCAATGCTCTAACCAACTAAGCTACCAGGAGCTGTTTCATTTCTACCTTTTCGAATGTGGATCAAATCTGGAACGCGAAATAAATGAAAAATAGTATAGAAGGACTAACCACACAGCGTTTTTATGCCTAGGGAGTTTATCGATACCGTGGGAAAAATCTAGATCGACGATGCATTTGATCTGAAATTTCGGGGTTTGACCCGAACCAAACCCAAATTTTTGGAGAGTTTCCCGGAATTCGACCGCAGCTCCTTATCTCATGTTATCATCATCAAAACACAGTTATCGTCCCGCCATCGGGCGTCATCCTCATCGTCGTCTCGTCATCGATCGATTGCAAAAAGTCTAGCCGGGGAATCGAGTCCTCAGACCATCACACCAAAATCCAGCACTGTCGACAAGGCACTAGATCATTGAGTAATTATTGATAAAAAATGTTTGTAAGTAACGTCTATACCAAGTCACTTGGACTAGCATAAAAACTAACTAAATCCCGACATCCATCGGCTTTTTCTTTGTCAAACATGGGCGGCGTAATTTCAAAAAACAGTACTAAAATTAATAATCAATAGACAGTATGTCAATCAATCATGATCGGCAATGGCCAATCAGATCTATTGAGTCCACGTTTACTGGTATCGAACGTGTACATGGAGGATGAAGCCAATCAGATAATATACCTATCCATTCTTACTTGTCTGGCTTCCAACGGGTACGAGGAGCAATCAGTATAAATTTTGCTATATTTTTCAATATGTGTTGCAGTATATTGACAAAACGTCTATTTTAAGCTTGGTCCAAGTAACTTCGTATAGACTATAAAACGTTCTAACTATACAGGTCCAGAGACAATTATAAGTGTGTAGACAGCTATACAGGTCCAGAGACAGGTCCGATACAGCTTTTCGAGACAGATCTGTCTACACAGACTGCTTTTCGAGACAGCTTTTCGTGACAGGTCTGTCTACATAGACTGCTTTTCGAGACATGTCTGTCTACACAGACAGCTTTTCGAGACAGGTCTGTCTACACAGGCAGCTTTCTGAGACAGGTCTGTCTACACAGACAGCTTTTCGAGACAGGTCTGTCTATAGAGGCAGCTTTTCGAGACAGATCTGTCTATAGATACAGCTTTTCGAGACAGGTCTGTCTACACAGACAGCTTTTCGAGATAGGTCTGTCTACACAGATAGCTTTTCGAGACAGGTTAGTAGTAACGGGGGCACCTGAGCCTGAGAATTTTTTCGATACCGTGGGAAAAATCTCTAAATCGGCGGCGCCTTTGATCTGAAACAGCTATCCAGGTCTAGAGATAGGTTTGTATACCGTAACTGACCCAACGACGTGGGGGGCCTATCTCTAGACCTGGATAGCTGTTTCAGATCAAAGGCGCCGCCGATTTAGAGATTTTTCCCACGGTATCGAAAAAATTCTCAGGCTCAGGTGCCCCCGTTACTACTAACCTGTCTCGAAAAGCTATCTGTGTAGACAGACCTATCTCGAAAAGCTGTCTGTGTAGACAGACCTGTCTCGAAAAGCTGTATCTATAGACAGATCTGTCTCGAAAAGCTGCCTCTATAGACAGACCTGTCTCGAAAAGCTGTCTGTGTAGACAGACCTGTCTCAGAAAGCTGCCTGTGTAGACAGACCTGTCTCGAAAAGCTGTCTGTGTAGACAGACATGTCTCGAAAAGCAGTCTATGTAGACAGACCTGTCACGAAAAGCTGTCTCGAAAAGCAGTCTGTGTAGACAGATCTGTCTCGAAAAGCTGTATCGGACCTGTCTCTGGACCTGTATAGCTGTCTACACACTTATAATTGTCTCTGGACCTGTATAGTTAGAACGTTTTATAGTCTATACGAAGTTACTTGGACCAAGCTTAAAATAGACGTTTTGTCAATATACTGCAACACATATTGAAAAATATAGCAAAATTTATACTGATTGCTCCTCGTACCCGTTGGAAGCCAGACAAGTAAGAATGGATAGGTATATTATCTGATTGGCTTCATCCTCCATGTACACGTTCGATACCAGTAAACGTGGACTCAATAGATCTGATTGGCCATTGCCGATCATGATTGATTGACATACTGTCTATTGATTATTAATTTTAGTACTGTTTTTTGAAATTACGCCGCCCATGTTTGACAAAGAAAAAGCCGATGGATGTCGGGATTTAGTTAGTTTTTATGCTAGTCCAAGTGACTTGGTATAGACGTTACTTACAAACATTTTTTATCAATAATTACTCAATGATCTAGTGCCTTGTCGACAGTGCTGGATTTTGGTGTGATGGTCTGAGGACTCGATTCCCCGGCTAGACTTTTTGCAATCGATCGATGACGAGACGACGATGAGGATGACGCCCGATGGCGGGACGATAACTGTGTTTTGATGATGATAACATGAGATAAGGAGCTGCGGTCGAATTCCGGGAAACTCTCCAAAAATTTGGGTTTGGTTCGGGTCAAACCCCGAAATTTCAGATCAAATGCATCGTCGATCTAGATTTTTCCCACGGTATCGATAAACTCCCTAGGCATAAAAACGCTGTGTGGTTAGTCCTTCTATACTATTTTTCATTTATTTCGCGTTCCAGATTTGATCCACATTCGAAAAGGTAGAAATGAAACAGCTCCTGGTAGCTTAGTTGGTTAGAGCATTGCACTGGAAATTCAGGGGTCCTGAGTTTAAATCCCAGTCGAGGCAAGAATTTTTTTTTATCAATTTCTAATTATTACGTCTGGATGCCACTAAAATAAACACACGATTTTCTAAGCCAATGATTTGAATTACTAGGATTAACATAGATTCAAACAAAGTTAAACTTAGACACGAGGAATTAAATAAATAAACAGTGACTTGTTTGTGTTTTACACTTTAACATAAAACCAAAATGGTGGATGTAAATGTACGTAATATGAATGTTTTTACTAAAATGTACGTCTTATGTATGTTCTGAATAGGTCCACTGATCTAAAAGAATAAATGGATAAACAATTCATACGGCTTGATTTGCATAATTTGTGCGAAAATTTGGGGTCAATATTCTACGAACAGTTGTGCAACGGAACAGCCTAACGCCTGCGCAGTGTTTTATCTTTCGAACAACTGTTCTAAGTTTCGAAATTCCTTCATTTTCATTGGCCATATTTTGTCTACGCACAATACATGTATCTACTGCGCATGCTCACAGCTGTCCCAGTCAGTTGTTTTTGTTTAGATTTTGACCTCGTAAATTAGCAGCATAAGGAGCGTTCTTTGTTTATCCATTTATTTACGAGATCAGTGAATAGGTCATATGGACGTATGAACGTAAATATGACATAAAATGGACGTTTTATGTATGCAGTCTGTTTGTTCGGTTTCATTAATATTTCGCAGGACCTATAATATTATATGGATGAGTCAGGCACGGTCTATCAGTTATTGATGAATAGGTAAAATGAATTAAATTGCATGCGTATACAGTCCATCATTTATAATCCTGCGGAATTTTTAAGACCAATTCGATGTCGAATTGCTGATTCGGTATCGACTCTCTGGCGTAAGTGAGAGGTCCCGTTTCGGCTTTTCGATTTGCTGATCTTTGTTTGAATGATTGGCTATCCTTTTTTATTTTGAAGTGACAAGTTGTGGTGTCATGTGTTATGTTTATGTTTTATGTTTGACGTTTGTGTATGTAATCCTTCGTTATATTTCATCTTTTTCAACAAAGCCGCTGACTAATCACTCAACATGTTGAGTGCTGGTGGACGCGGTCAGTCTCACATAAGGAAGACGGGAGTGTGGAGTTGAGAGACGAGAAGAAAAATGTAAATTTTAGTTTCTCCTACCCTACGAGTCGTGCATCTAAAGTGAAGGTTTTGCTGTTGACGGTGCTGCCTTAAGATTTCGCTGCAACATAATAAGTAGAAATTGAAATTATTTTCAACGCGAAAGGAATCTTTAGAAGTAAAAATAGTTTGAATTGAAGCGAAAAATAAATTATAAAATAATAAACATAATCTATCATCTATCATTCAAATTTGAAGGTCTATTTTTCTCTCGTTTTTCATACCACCGTCTATTTGATGTCGATACGAAATTCGACAATAATACATATGAATCACTCTCCATCCGATATCGAAATAGGTATCGAATGACAGCTAGCGAGCCATAGCGACTTGTGACAAGATAAGAATCCCCTAGCTGATACTCCAATATGAGTTGATGTGCCTCCCTACGATTGTACGTCAATGGTCACCTGATCTCCTTCTTTTGCTCCCCATACGGAAAGTGTCGACTTAAAAAAGCTTAACAATATAGTATTCGATGGCCTATCCTAATATTGAGCACAATGCTCTCGTTGAATTTTCTTTAAATTATTATAGCCTAACCTAGTCTAGAGGCCATAAATAAAAAGCAGAAAAATATAATAACAAAAAATTTATTTAGCAGAAAATTTACAACTTCATAATTTAGGTTCTACGTTCGGGTTTTGCAAAATAATGAGATGGTATCCTTTTTTGTTCAACAAATTGTGAAAATTCGCAAGGCAAACGAAATCGATTAGGTATATCAGTTTCACCCTTACATCTGGGGCATGTAAACTTAATGGGGATTGGCATTGTAAACAGTATCAAGTCTATCAACGTAATGCTTCATTTCAATGAGAAAGTCTCCTGTTATACAATTTTGAAGTTTGATAATTATTACTAATGTGGCATGTTTTGAATAGACTCCTGTGATAGCACTTGGTACTTTGGGAGACTTGGGTAGCATTCGAATACTAGCTATTTTGAATCCTATCCGAATCCTGTATTGGAATCCTACGGAAAGAGACCCGACGTCGGTTGAATCAGAAACAAGTATAGTGCAACTTTGTGCTCATTATTATGCTGCTTTGATATTTCAAAAATTCCGAGTGCTGTCCAGAGATATCCGGAAAACCTCGAAATTCGCCAGAAATGATTTTATTTTTCCAATACCGCTTGTCAATAATAGGCAATCCTCCTTACGCTTATAATCCTTGGTTTGCGTCAATATCGGCGCTTGTCAATAATGGGCACTCTTCTCGACGCTTATAATCCTTGGTTTGTGTCAATCAATAGCTGTCTTTCTCTGTTCCTTTACGTTACATCTTTCTTCTCTCTCGAGTAACGAAATTTGCCCGTGACGCGTTTTTCAAATCACTCTCCATTGTCGTCCAAATAGCAGAAAGCCGTTTAAGAAGTTTCTTTTCAAAAATTATTGAAATGAAAATAATCTTGATACAATTTTGGAACATAAGTAAAAGTTGTAGGATATCTTAAGTGTGTGCTGGCGCTATTTGACTGTGAGTTGGTGGTATACAGAGATCAATGGTGGCTTCATCTCTGTCATTCTCAGGAGAATAAAACATAGTTTATACTAAAGCTTATTTTTATTCTCAACAATCATTGTCAATATGGTTAATAGGACTGTGAGTGCGACTACCATCTAAATTGTAGCAATATTCATAATCATAAAAATGAAATACGTCTTTATCGTCACCCTTGAATATATATATATATTTTTTTCAATAGATATTGAGTATTTAAATAGAAACAGATCCCAAATTTCCGCATACTTTTTTCCTCAACCCATGTTATTTGTGGATGAAATGAATTAAAAATTCCACATTGATTGCAGATGTTCGGCAACTCCCACGACGTTACAGGTTATCCTGGTACTGGCAGATATGAATAGGCTTTTAGAGGGTTATGATCCTATTGATACTTATATTTAGAGCTTAAAGTTGTTGGAGCGTCCAGCCTGTAAGAGACATTGTTTAGTATATAACACTGCAATTGAAATGATACACACCGCTTTCTTTTTCCTGGAATTCTGTGAACTTTTTGTTCAGGATGCCTGAAAACCCAAATGACCAAATTTATTTATGAGCAGGGGGTGGTAGTGGCAACCGGTATCTTTCTAGCACTTTACTGAGGCTATTTGGGCCCCTTATAGGCTACTTCCAGTTTCAACTTGAAAGTGGTTGTGTCATATTTTAGTCCTCTATCATGTTATTCCATAGTTACCCTGATTTGTTGAAGGAAAAACTAGTTTTAAAACCCCTTCTTCTCGTGTACGTGTACGCATGTTTGCTGAATTCGGTGGGTCGGTTGATCAAGAATGTGCGAAGTTAGTTTTCTCATATCCTTGCGCTATTTAACTGTTTGCTCTAAATTATTTTTTCGCATACGCATTTTCTGCTATCCTGGTAATTGAGTCATAAAATCATTCAGTCCTACGTCCGTCCTAATACTGAATAGGTATGCCACAGCTAATTTCAAAACGTGCTTCACGCTGATAGGGTCCTGCTTTGATGAAAGCCGCTATGTTTCAATTCGGTTCTTGAAAGATGTTTTGACAAGACTAACGTCTTCCTCCTGCTTCACCAGGTGTTGGCTCGGTGCTAGAGACACCGAAGATGACCAACCCATTGATTTATCGGTGCCTCCAAATCGCAATACTCACACCACCGGCATGTGGCTGATATTGAAAGTCCTGAAAATAATTGAATTAGATTTAAAAAATTCGATTAATGCCAACTTACCAGCAAAAGTCTAGCTTGCTTCATCATGGGGGCGGCGGGATCTCCAGCCTTTCGTTTGGAGGCTCTCTTGGAGCTGGGTATTTGGGTAGTGTTGGATAGCCCCCTCTGCTTTAAAAATCCCACCACATTGGTTACAGATCTTGGAAGATGATTAGCAATCCCATGACGTTTCAGGTTATCTCCTTCCTGGTGAACGATTTTGTGCACAAAATTAAAAATTCGCTGTTTATGGAGGTTTGTTTTAAAATAAATGAAAAAATAAAACCAGTTTAAATTGGTTAAAGAACCTACCTAAATTTTAGAAAAAGAAATTTGAGTCTTGTGCAAATGTAAGTGTAAAAGTAAATTCAAGTTGCTCCGAAAAAAACTATTGGAATTAAATTAAGAAATAGGTACTCAGGGTTGTCTGTATTTTTAAAAAACAAACAATATGTTTATGTGTTAAGGAAAATAAAAATAATTCAATAATCGAGGTTTGTGTTAATTTAAAATATGTCTCAGGGCATGATTTATCCTACATCACTTAGATATTTAAAAATAGTACTTACAGTTTTTCGAAACCGACACTTATCGCCCAAAAAACTAAACTTTGAAAATCCAGGCTCAAAGTACTGGTACTGGATGCTGCGTTTTTTGTACAAAGAATAAACATTGAATCCTCATATTTTACAGGTAACAATGTATCCACTGAAATTTTGTATTGCATAAGGGTATTTGGCTCATAAAATGTCAACGATGCTAATTTAAATCTATTCTTTTAAATTTTGATAAATTTATTGAATTTGTCACCTTTTTTAAAATAAAAATGAACATATTAATATCTAACTTAATAATTACGCCTTAAACTAAAAAATTATCTTTAAAATGTGTTGTTGTTTTTCTCGGGCGGCTTCTGCGAATGGTCCTGATATTTTTCAGATAAAAAAACTGCCGATTAAGCGTTTGCATTTAGCGGTGCTTTTGTATGTGATATCAAAGTTTTCGAAGTTTAAATCGGATTTTATAATAACAAGCTTCTTTCAGTTTGCTCAAACTCGTCACCAGTGAAAAATATAGAATTATTGCACAGCAATTAATTTGATTTTAACCAAGTAAGTAAATATCTTATATACTAATATCAATCAACAACAAGACCTGTCTTTTCCTAGCAAAGGATTGAAAACACTGAGAAAATTACAAGACCTGAAGCCTCATAGAAAGTGAAATTCCCAATATTTTGACAGCGTTTTTTGTATGTTATGTTGTTAATTCGAAGTTTGAATCGGATTTTATAATAATTAAGCTCTTTCAGTCTTGTTTGAGACTCGTCAACAACAATAAAATTATTGCACAACAATTATCATTTTAACCAAGTAAGTGAATATATTATATACCTACTGATATCGATACAATTATGGAATATTTTAGATATGGATTTGAAATCAATCAACAAGGCCTGTCTTTTTATAACAAAGGATCAAAAACGCTGAGAAAATTATAAGTCCTGGTATAAAGTGAAAGTTCCCAATATTTTCTACGATACAGACCTCAAAATAATTGTAAATCTTTACTGGAACCAATAAACTATACAAATTAAGGTAGATCATAAAACTATTGCACGCAGAATTTATTATTTTAACCTAGTAAGTAAATATCTTATATACTTAGGTAATCGATACAATTGTAGCATATTTTTAGCTATGGATTTGAAATACTCGTTGAATTTGACGGTAACGCAGTGTTTCTCCCAAGACGTACCACCAAAATGATTGGATCATATTATTAAGCAGTTTATTGATGGAAAATATTCGCTTTTTGAAATCGTTGTCTTAAAAAATGTATGTTTTTAATAAAAAAACGAGGCCCCTTTCCCATCAAACGTTGGTTCCAACCAAGGATAATACACACTACTACTACAGGATAGCCTATCCTCCTAAGGCCTGTGTGGAACAAATCCACTCTCTCCCCAACGTTAAATCACCAGTTGTGACGTAAGCAGCATGTTATTTCTCGCCTTGACGTAGGTTGTTTAAACAGCTGATGACTTAGTTATGGCGTCGTAAATGGTAACACACGAGGTCAATGAGCAATACTGTAGGTGTGTATCATCCTTAAGTTCGAACACCCTCTACCAGGTACAACATGAAGCTAGCTGCTGGACCCTCATAGTTACGTCACCACCACAGCATCCTGTTATAAGACACATCAAACTTGACACATGTACTCTAAATGGCGCCACGGACGTGACCCAGGTCGCTATGACGTCATCACAGAACCCGAACCATGAATCGAACTTTGCACTATGTACTCTAAATGGCGCCACGGACCCGCACTGACGTAACCCACGTGACCCAGGTCGCTATGACGTCATCACAGAACCATGAAACGAACTTCGCACTATGTACTCTAAATGGCGCCACGAACGTGACCCAGGTCGCTATGACGTCATCACAGAACCTGAACCCTGAATCAAACTTTGCACTATGTACTCTAAATGACTCCACGGACGTGACCCAGGTCGCTATGACGTCATCACAGAACCCGAACCATGAATCAAACTTTGCACTATGTACTCTAAATGACTCCACGGACGTGACCCAGGTCGCTATGACGTCATCACAGAACCCGGAACGACTCAGAACTCCCGCTATGACGTCATGACGTTTGACAGATGACGTTTGACAGATGACGTTTGACAGGTGACGTTTGACAGATGAAGTTTGACAGGTGACGTTTGACAAGATGGCGGGAAAACATTTCCCCCCCACCCCTTTTTCTGGTACCCATATTAAAATCCGGGGGCCCCTTTTTGGGGGGCGGAGCCCTGCGGGCCCCCTTTTTGGGGGCGCAGCCCTACGGGAGCAGGTCCCATGGCGCCATCTGTCGGCAAGATGGGGCCATAGCGGTGCATCCACCTTCGTGTCAACGACGGCGCATCCACCACGTGTCAAGAATGAAAGATTGAGGTTATGGTCGGAATTTTGTAGTCATACCCCCTTTGATTATCTACTTAGGCGGAATGACGAAAGCTAGCCAGATATCGCGCTACTGGTTCCATCATAGCATAGGGTACCTTTACCCGCTATAATGGTTAATCAAAATCAAAATAAAATATTTTTCATGACAAATTATAAATTTATAAAACCGCTGGCGCAAACAGCTGGCGACTTTGTTATGACGTCAGCAGTGGTTAGAAACAGTTGAAAAACAATATGGCGGCAATTACCCAAAAAGGGGCCGATAAGCACTCCTTAGTAAGTTTATTCTCCTTGGTGTGTATGGTCCTTGAGCCAAACTCGCCAAATTCTAAACTGTCAAATGCTGACTAACAACCACCACCTTCACGAAATTTGACTGACAGCAATGTAAATTAAATGGGGAACAGACAAATTTCGTGTACGAAATGTACTCGAATGGTTTCGAAAATCGCACCTCTGAGTTGTTCTTGGGGAATTTTCGAGTGTGCCTGCAGCAACACTCAAATAGTGCCAAATAGTGCCACCTAATAAGAAATGATGGGAGAGGATTTTTTGACTTTTTACCCTTTTTTTGACTTTTTCCCTTTTTATCACATGATTAAAAGGGAAAAGATATAATATATTTCATATATTTATTAAATTCACTATAATGACAATTGACAGTCACGTCACTGTCGCTAGTCACACACACATCGACAGATCCAATGACCTGACAGCTCCACCACAATTCTCACAGGTCACGACCGAGGTCACTAGCACAAAGAAAATGAACAAAATGTACAAAAGAATAGAAATAAACAAAAAATCCTGCTCTAGCTCCAGTCTTTCTCATCTTAAAAATTTGAAAAATTATAATATCTAATGAATGTGAATCGTGCCAAATTTTTCAAAGTGGTGCCACCGTGCATTTTGCGTGCGAAAAGTGCCACTTTTGGCACAATTGTGCCCTTTGAACAACACTGACCACGTTGCGATTTGCTAAGACTAGAGATGAGACGCAAAAATCGATTTATTTATGCCACGACAGAGACTGGTAATGAGACGGGCGAATTATTTTACGCTTTTTGTAATATCGAGAATACGAGACATTTACGCGTCCCGACAACAAATTTGGGGACGCGGGACATGGATCTTGAAATAAGGGACTGTCCCGTATAATACGGGTCGTATGGCAGGCTTAATTTTTAGAGATGCTAGGTCCAATTAAATTTAAAAAAATTCAAAATCTGCCATAGGCATTTTGTTATTTGGCCCAAATTGTCACTTGTTAATTCTGTTAATAAAGCTGAACCACCAGTTTCATTTCTTTTCTTCAACAAATTAGAACATCCCAGGCCCCTTGCATCAAATTTTTTTATTGCTGATTTCGATAGTCCATGAAAAATAAGTCAACACGTGTTTTTTCTTTTTCTTCTTAGTCAAAAATTGACGGAGATACAACGCTATGAAATATGCCTATGACGTCATCAGGTATAATACTTTATGACGTCGCACATGCTCAGTATATCTATATATACAAAACTTAATATTTGTATAACTTCCGAAATAATCATATTTGGGCGAAATGAAAAAAAAGTAACGATTTTTTTTCGATTTCCCACAGTTTGCAATAAACAATAATCAATTTAATTTTCCATGCAAGTACCCTATTATAAAGGCAGCAGCTGTAGCTATTATATCATCATCTGAATCCGACATATTCTTTTTGAGGACGGATCATCAACGAATGCGAATGTTTGTTCCACGTTCGTTTTGATGAAAATGGAAGCCGCGAACGAACGAACGAATACGTACGAATTTGTTCGTTCGTTCGTACGCTTGTGTTCGCTCTAATTTAAATGCACCTGAAGAACATTAACGAACGAATTCGTTCGGTTAGTGTGTACGTACTAACGAACGCTATCGAATGCATTCGTTCGCCTTCGCAAGGGTTCGCTCACAGGGCGGTAAAATTTGGCCGAATTCATTCGGTCTATTTATAATGTGAACGTGATTAAGGTTGTATGGAAAATTATATTTATTGGATTTTGACGGCAAGCGAAAATAAATGAACAGCAACGAAAAAATTTGTTGCGTTCGTTTGTTCAATGTGGACAAGAAAGCGAATATTTTATTGTTGCCGGACAAATTCTTGCGAAATTTGTTCGCCTTCGTTTGCTGTATCTGTACGCGCCCTTAGAGTGAGTTTTCTACTTGTCATCTAGGAACCCGTGGTAAAAAACTTTACTTACCGTGCGTTCGTTATTTTGGTCTGTGTTCTCCGAGCTTGACTTTACCGTTTGTTTATTCAAAAAGTGTACTCGGTGCAGGCTCATTCGCGTTCGTTTATTAAAATTTCTGACACTTCTATATAGCGTTCAACTGCTCTGTTCGCTCGCTGGTCACGTGATTACGGCTCCGCTCAGCACGCTCTGCTCTTTGAGCTAAATACCGAACGCAAGGTTACGCTACCTCAGTAACATTTTTAAAATTCGTCAAATATTTTCGAACCAATAGGAAAAGTTCCGCGTGCGATTTTTTTGTAGCTGCGATAAACGATAAAAGCAACGATACTAATGTAAATTATCATTAGTATCGTTGCTTTTATCGTTTATCATAGCTCCAACATAAACACGGCCTTACAAGAAAATATGTTCGATAAAAAAGTTGGTGCGTCATAGAGAGAGTTCCAGAGAAACAGAGCAGTTCTAGAGCGCGAAGCACTGCACGCCCGAACGTAAAAAGAATGACTGGGAGTACTTCAGAGTTACACGCTCCAGTGAGAAACTCGGACGATCTTGAACCGAGAACCGGAACGGAACCGTTTTTTTTTTCGCATGGGTGCGTGGTGCAAATACGCTTAGTCAAGGCGAGAAACGACACGCTGTCTACGTCATCGCTGGTACTTTGGCGTGGTGGGGGTTTAAGATATGTAATATTTTAAATAATAAATAAAGTTAGAAAATACAAACTTTAATTAGGTCAATGAGAACACCAAAATTTATTATTATTAATAATAATAATATTTATTATTAAAGTTGTTGCAGATAGGCATAGAAATCGAATAAAAAATAAACCATAAATTACAGAAACATAAATTTTGCTGTTAGATATTTGTGAAAAACCTCGAAAAACTAAAGACTAAAAAGCCGCTTTCCTGCTGACGCTTTTGAGCACGCAATCGAGTTTTTCGCCTTTTCCGCACGCAAATACTTCAAGCGCGTGTTCGTGTTCCAGCCGTACTGCGCTTCGAGAGCTGCTAAGTTTCCCGTTTCAAACACAGAACACTGTGTTGCACCGTGCTTGAAGCACACAGCTGGAAAGCGGCCTAAACTATACCAGAGCCAGAGCCGCTTTCCAGTATGCACATTGTCGCGCTCTGGCGCGCTCTAGAGCACCTCGGGGGCGCCACGCACTAGATTTGTACTGTTCCAGTATCATGACGTGAGACGCCTGTCTTAGTGTCAAATATGTCAAATTTTAAAAATAATTAAGAGAATCAAAACTTTTTTTTTTTTAAATGTTCAATCTTGAGATATAACAAGAAATAAATAAATAAATAGCCACCCACGGATGTGACAGCTGACAGGTTGACGCGTACGTACAGCTCGGGAGGTCAACGCCCCGAGTAGCTCCGGGCGTCACACTCCCATACTGGAAAGCGGCACAGTATGAACCGTTATACACCCTATAAAACCGAAATTATTGTTCAAAACCGAATCGAAATATGTCTGTAACCTTGTGTTCGGTATTTTGCTCAAAGAGTAGAGCGTGATGAGCGGAGCTGTAATCACGTGACCAGCGAGAGAACAGAGCAGGTGAACGCTGTATCAGAGTGCTAAAAATTTTAATAAAAAACGCGAATGAGCCTGCACCGAGTACACTCTTTATTCAAAATACCGAAGGCACGGTTAGAACCGGAACCGATATTTGTCATGATGCTGTGCTGTGGAATGGAACCGTTATTTTATCTCGGTCCGGGTCTCTGCCATTGATCTTCCCTGCTGGCCCTGCTCCAATGGCGGCTTTGTGCGTGGGTATCACTCGTATTACTCTATTCACTCCAGTAGCACCAAGCACTAATTGGGACTCGACCTCGGGTCTATTCCGATATCGAGTTGAATTTTACCAAATCAAGTTGAGTACTGATAATTGCGAATTGTGGAATTCTTTTTTGATGGAAAAATCCGGCAATTATCTCAAATTATCCGTAAAGCGACTAGGTATCCGCGAATCGGCAACGTATAATCGCCGGCTTGAAATGAAAATCATATTCGTTCATACCAACCACCGCACCATGTCTTCGAACGTGTCTCAGAATGAAAATTGCTGTTCTGTCACTGGCTGTACTCAGCTGACTAGTGACTGTTGATGTTGTTGATGCTTAGCTTTAGCTTGCTTGATGCATGATTGAAGAAAAAAAAAAGGCTGGCTGGCATGTTTTAAATTTATTAGCTCTCGTTTTTTATTCAAATTTATGAAAAATGTCTGTCTTATTATTAACTTCGTTTTATGTGTTGGATTCATTAATAATTACAGGCAAAGTTTTAGTGAAAAGGTGAGGTAAGTACTAGGTTTTTTGATTTGGTAAAAATAATTATTATTATACTCACTCAAATCAAATCATTATTTGAAAGAAATCAAATACATAATTAAGAGTTCCTTTTGTACACTAATCAACCTTTCTTTGTGTGTGTACATATAAATCTATATAATATGTAATTTTAAAGGCAGTGGATCAGGTTCCGGCAGCCAGGACCTGAAAATCACAATCAAAATCCCATCAACCGGGATTTTTTACATTTCGGATAGCTATACCCGCATCCGGGATTCTGATTGTTATTTTCAGGTCTTAGATGCCGAGATTTTTTGCGTCGGAAAAGAAATCCTGGCAGTGAGTTTAGTTCTTCAAAAATTTTGCAATTCCTAATAGGCTAATAGTTGTATGTTGTACTTACCTACATGAAAGAAATTTCTTCCTTTTCATTAATGAATATTTTTGGCAAGGGGTTTTTCACCTAACAAAATTTGTACACCGATTAACAGTACCTACTAATTGAGATATTTCCATGTATTAACAGATATTTCTATGTACCTAATAACAAGTTATTGCCAACTATTTCCATGTACCTATTAACAAAATATTTCCATATATTGCCAGCAGAGCTGTCACAAATACTGGTAAATAGTATTTCAAATACCAAGTATCAATTATGGGAAATTCATGTTGCAAATACAAATACTAAATACTTTCAATTTGAAAAGTAGGTACTTCAAGTACTTTAAAGTTTAAACTCGACTTTAAATTAGTACTTGATTTTTTCAAGTAAAATAATTCAAATACTCTTTAAGTATTTCTCAAGTACTTGATTAAATATTTGAAATACCCTTTGTATTTGAAATAAAAGAAGTACTTCAAGTACCCATTAAAAAGGAATTCAAATTATTCAATGATTTTTTAAAAATTGTATTGAAAGCTGAAATAGTATATTACATACCGAGTAGGGAAGTGTTTCATTACTGTCGAGAGATTTATATAGTCAATCGAGACGCGAAGCGTCGATATTGACTATTAATCTCGAGACAGAAATGAAAACTTTCCTCCGAGGTTTGTATACTATTTTATTTGCAAGCACACCATTAATTATGATTAGTCAATCAATTTTTTTAATATCAAAAAAAATAAAACAAACATGCCAAAATGTGTCATTCACTGCTTTGACGTTTTTACCTGACATGTTCTCATTGTTGCCAGCAAAGGTAAATAAATTAGAGTGAGGGAAATCGGTGAGGGAAGTCGAATAGGGAAATCGGTGAGGGAAATCGAAGAGGGAAGTGACACAGGTAAAGTGTCACTTCCAAATTTTTAAAAAGTCAGTAATGACAAGATTACATATATGATTGCAAATAAATAAGGTACCTGAGGCAAATAAGGCCCACTTAAGAAGAAATTGCATTATTTATCAAAAAACAAAGAAACGAGCAACACAGCTAAGATATATCGTTACTCCGGACTATAGTACACAAGACTACAGGTACATTTGCAGCCTCAAATGTATGTGAAACTTTTGATATGCTCACAAAAAAAAGTCTCTAATGGGCTTTATTAAACGAATATTCGTTTAATAAAGCCCACAAGAAAAATTGATGTCGGCTATTAAGGCCCATACTGAATAAAACTAAAACAAGTTACAAAAATACATTTATTGGAAAAATTAAAAGGTTTCACGTCTTAAAATGCGAAGACTACCTAAAAATAAATGGAATACTTGATTTCATAAAAATAAAATATCAAATTCTTTGGAAAAAAAAAACCAAAACCTAATCAGAACGTAGGCAATCGAATTCTTAGAAAAAATCCAACACTTAATCACAACGGACACAGATATAGCCATCTTTGTCGTCTTTTGTGAAACCAATGCAAATTTCGTGGGACCAAGTGCCACAAGACACACACCTTCGCATATCCAATTTTTCTGATTTGTTACACACAAAGCAATACCAAGAGTCATTTTCTGCGAGGATATCCTTTTGGCCTTTTCTCTGTAACACTTTTGATGATGACGCTATTGGTTCATTCCTTATCTTATCTTTCTTGGATAGTGTAGATTTGGATTTGCCACTTGTTGGAGAGAATAGGTCTTTGGTTACCATCTGTGCCCTGTAATTGAGAGATTTTATTCTTGGAGCTTTATTTTCTTTCAATTTGAAGAGTTCAGGCGTAGGGAGCAGTTCTTTGAAAGACTTATTGAGATCTTGGCTTTTTTCTTGTATCTTAGTTGCTTTATTAGTCTCAACTGGAGTTGCACGGGATTTTTCTTGCAAGATAATGTTCCTTAACATACCGAGGGGGATGTTATCTGTGGAGTCGTCTGAATCAGGATCGTTGGATTGCACATCATTAACAATATTAGGCTGATCATCATTGTCATCAAGCTCAATATCAGTAATGTTATTAGTGTTGTTCTCACGAATTAGCGCATCGTCAGGACGTTCAGTTGCTAATGAGGGGGCGAAAGCTGATTCGGGAATCGCATTAGGATCTAATGGATATAAGCCTGTCGCTCGGAAGCCGCTCATTATGTTCTCGGGCGTCATGCATCTGGGCCAAACTTTGGAAAAAATTTTGCCAAAGCGATATTTGTTCAAGCGACGGTCTGGATGCGCTTCCCAGAACCTGAGAACTTCTTGGTCCCAGTGCTGTTCAAAGGACCGATAAACCGCTTTGTCTAAAGGTTGCAGTTCATGGGTGGTGTTGGAAGGTAAGCAAAACAGTTTTATATCCAACTCATCAGCAACCTCGGTTATTGAGATATCTAGGTGACTAGCTGCTCCATCAAAAACTAGCAAGATACTCCCCGGACCCTTGTAATGGTGTAGGTGCCTAAGAAAAGCAAGGAAAAGTTCATTGGTCATGCTGCCCTTTTCCGCCATTTTAACCAGGGTACCTGCTGGTAAATTTTCTTCCCATTTAGGTTTCAATCTCTTTCCCTTATATATGATCATAGGAGGGATACTATTTCCTAAAGCATTACAACACCCAGCAATGGTCACGTTTTCTGCATGCTCGGGAGCAACCAAGTGGATACGTTTGGCTCCTTTTTGGGCAATAACTTGTTGTTGGTGATGAATAGTTATTCGGCATCCCTTTTCGTCCATATTGTAAAGGTTCTGTGGATTTTGGTGCAAATTCATTTCTTCAAAAATTCTGGATAATTTCGTGAAGTGATCACCAACTATAAATTTATTTAGTTTTTGGGCACGTGCTGGATTCATCATTTGCGCCTTGCGTCTTGACAAACGAGGATTGCGTTTCAGAAACCCATAGAGCCAGTCCTTACCAGCGATGCATTTGGCAGCGTCAAATGGGTGTGGAATGTTATTTTCAATACAGAATGTGTATACAGAGCTACGTACTAATAATGGTGTTAGGGGCATTCCAATTTCACAGAGACGAACTATTCTTTCAGAAAATTGAACTTCTTGCTCGGGAGTTAAAACGCTGGATCGTCCGATTTTTTTATTTAGAATGCCAGATTTTAGATGGTTCCTTAGTGTTCTCCTGGGTATTTTATAACGCTGAGCAGCTTCTCTTTGCGACAATCTATTATGTTGCACTGCCCTAATTGCAGCTTGGAGTTGTTCTTCAGTCCAATTTGCTCGCTTCATCACTTTTGGTGGCATTGTTGTTGTGAAAACTTAACAAAAGAAAAAATATTTTATAACGTCGTTCAATAAGGCCCACCATTTGGTGGGCCTTATTAGCCAAAACTCATTGGGCTTTATTAGCCGAAATGCTTATTGGCTATGCAATAATTTAAAACATGAGTACCTCTTACCTTGTCGGTATCAGTGTCACATCAAAAAACAGTCCAAACTCCATGGAATCCAAGGCACCAAGTACTGGATTCTATGATTTAAGTGCGCACGAAATATTTACTAAAGTATGATGATTAAATTTTATAAAACCGCCTTCCACTCAACGCTGCGGTTCGATTATAACTGATTTTTCAAACGGTCTCCAGATTTCGTGGTATTGTTATGGCGCGTGACTTTCAACAGTTATTGGGGAGGGGCTCGACGTTGCCAGCTTTAAAAAAAAAGGGCCTGTCATCAGATATGGCATCTGGGCCTTATAAGCCGCCGGGCCTTGTTTGCCGCAGGTACCTTACTATTAATACCTCTAAAAAAGTACTACAGAGATTCCAGATTTCAAGAGTCCAGTTGTAGATTGTAGTTACTTTCAATTTAACATATTAAAATTTATCTAGAAAAGGTTGATTAAGAAATAAAGTACAGTGGGAGAAGGATTGGTTTTAAGATACCCTCGAAGATACCTATTATAAATAGGTACAAGGTATTTTTTTTTTTATATATTGACACCCCAACTACAGCCTTTACCTTTATAGGTAGCAGAAAGGTGTAAATACTAAAGTTGTACAGTTTTGACTAAATTTTTAGCATCCATGGTCAGAAAAAAAAAATGAATGTCAGAAATTTGAAATTTTGCATGCTTTCAGCTTTTTTGAAATGAGATGCCCTATTTGGTTCTAGATTCTTGAAGAGCACAATGCCCCGATTCAAAAAATATATAGTTTGTCTATATTTGGTTGAGCAGTTTCCTATGTATTCCGCTTAAAAAATTGTAAAAATACTATCCTACTAACTGATTTTGTGAACCATTCTACTTCTACAGGTGAAAGCTTCAGGTAAAATTTGAGGAAGGTACTTGGTTTCTCTTATAGTATTTTTCGAGGGGTGTGTCACTTCTGGAATTACATGTACATTTTCTTGATTGTATTGTGGAAGTCACAGGAATTCGCTTGGTAGTCATTGAAAGTTTGGCAGTCAGTGGCGGAATTCCGCGTAGTCGCTAGAACTCACTTGGCAGTCATTGGAAGTCGCGCGGTAGTCACTGGAAGTCGCGCGGCATTCTTTGGTATTCACGACAATTTTGAGGAGTTTGCTCGCGGCATTCGTAGTCATTTGCCACACGCTTTTGATCGCGAATTTGATGTGTGTAATATTTATATAGAATCCTCAATAGAAACATTTGTTTAGTTGCTTGACAGCACAGAGATTCAACGCAGATGAGCGTTTGGAAAATAATTTCTCGACATCTTTTTATAATGATGGAAGCAAGAAAAGAAACAATCCCTCGGACAATCCACAATAACGCATATAAAAAATTCAATTCATACTTGTTCTAGTAGTTTTTTATCTAATTTGGGAGGCCTTTCAAACGAAAACGATCTCTAGCTAATATAGACAAAATGGCAGTGGTTTGTGGTATTAAAAGAGGGAAATCCATGAATACGATGCCCAGAGTGTGATTTTGTTACTGTTAGTTTAGTCTTAATACTCACAAAAAAAATGGGTTTGCTCAAATTTTAATAGGCATATCAAGACCCATTTTTCTCAAGCTAGTAAAAAAATCACAAAGACAAAAAAGGATCCTCAAAAAACCCAAGCATTCTCTCATACCTCCAAAAAAGACCTTCATCATCGAGCTCAGTATCAGAGATACCATCATCATTTGACATTTTCGGTATTATCGTCAGTGTTAGGACCTCTTATTATTCTGCCTGGAATCATCTGATCCCTTGATTACAGGAATCAGCCTTGATAACATTGATGAAAATATACTGGAAGTTTCTGAGTTGATTGAAGAGGACGCTTGCGAAGATCTAGAGAAACTAGGTGAGAATCAAAATTTTGTACATGGCAGAACAACTAAAGATGAGATGGAAGACAGTTGTTCTGCCTCAAGAAAAAACCTTTTCTCGTTATCATTCGACTCCCAGAGGCACCATTACAAAGAACCATCGATTAAAAACACAAAGACTTCTCTCTCGCTCTGCAATTTTAGAAGACCTCCTAATTTCTTTATTAATCAAGATGTCCAAAAACGAAAAATACTTTCTAGAGGCAGTTTTTCAAGAAGAATCCAGTGGCATGACCAATTTTTCTCCAGATGCCTCTGATTTTGGAATATTGACCAAAGTTGTACTTTTTTAAACGGGACACCCCGTATATTATTTTTTCATTGAATAGCTCTTTGTGAGCTAATTTCAATGATATATCCTTACCTTCTATAGTTTTGGAGAAAAAAAAGTTATTATTCCGTTTTTCCATAAGAAACAATGAGCTAGAGGGAGGTAGGTCATAAATTATGTGTTGCCTATTTATCACCCCCGATTCATAGTTCAAATTTAAATAGTTCAACTCTCTCTTTCTAACTCATTGTTTCTTATGGAAAAAACGGATTTTTTTTTTCTCCAAAACTATTGAAGGTAAAGGTATAAAATCTTATATCATTGGAATCAGCTCACAAAGAGCTATCCAATGAAAAAATAATATATGGGGTGTCCCATTTGAAAAAACACAACTTTGGTCAATATTCCAAAATCGGTGGCATCTGGAAAAAAAATTGGTCATGCCACTGGATTCTACTTGAAAAACTGCCTATAGAAAGTATTTTTCGTTTTTGGATATCTTGAATAATAAGGAAATTAGAGAGTCTTTTAAAATTGGACAAAATTTGAAAAGTGCCCTGTATTTCCTAAACGCATCAAGTTAACCGTGATTTGTCTTCGCCATTGTTTTTTCCCAAAAAAAGAGCTTAAGAATGTGCTCCCAGATTTTTGATATCTCTGCTGGTTTTTGATATAGCCCATTAAAATATCGAAAATGGGTCACCCTGTAAAAGAGTCTGAGGATAGTGGATGGAACTTCTAAAATAAATATTAGTTGTACTAGCGTTTTAGTTATTTCCTGATTTTCTCTAAACACAGTTTTTAAATAATTGATAACTGACGTCTAAAAGTTGGAGCGAAATGTACGGAAATTATTTAGTTCTTCGAAATTACATGGTATATTCTAGTAAAAATAGTATAAGAAGTAATGGTAGTCATACTGCAGTCACAGGAAGTACAGGCATTCATTGAGAAGTCATTGACATTCAGTTGTAGTCAGTAGAATTCATCCCCATTTTTGGCAGTCTATGGATTTTTCCGGCAGTCGCAGGAATTCTTTGGCAGTCTTTGGAATTCAGATAAATAGGTTTTGTTTTGGAATTACATGTACATTTTTTGACACAGTGACACATCCTCGGTATTTTTAAATTTTTTTTAGAACCAAATAGGTTGGAGACGGCTCAACCAAATATAGACAAACTATATATTTTTGGAACCGGAAAATTGTGATTTTCAAGAATATAGAACCTGAAAAGCATGCAACATTTCATATTTCTGACATTTAATTTTAGTTTCTGACCATAGATTCTAAAAATGTAGTCAAAACTGTACAACTTTTGTATTTACACCTTTTTTCTACCTGTAAAGGTAAGACTGTAAGTGGAGTGTCAATGTATAATAAAACACCCTGTACAAAAAATAATAAACAACAAAATAAATATTCTAGGGCTAGGTGTAAATAGAATAATTTTTAGATGAAAAAAAAAAAAAACACTATTTTTAAATTTTACAACAATGACATCAGTCTTTTGCCATTCGCCTTCAGTATAACAAGCTGTTCGAAATGCAAGTCAGAAAGCGCATGTCTTCGAGGTGCGTTCACTATTTCTGCAAAACTAAAAAGTCTTTCTACAGGGACTGATGACGGAAGACACGTATTGTACTTATGGAAAACTTCTTTTATCACAGGAAACCTATCCAAGGATTTTATATCTGTACTGATATCCTCTGCATATTGAAGAATTTCCAGTTCAAATTTTCTTTTATTGTTATTTTTAAGACTCTCTGGCGAGTGGGAACCATCCAATTCAAAAAAATCGTCAGTCATATCTGCTGATGTAGCATTTTCTTCATTGCCTGATATGTTTGTTGTTAAAATATTTTTTGTAAATTCTATATTTTCGGCTGCCTTTACTAAAAGTTTTTGTACGTATGAATTAATATCGCCAATTTCAGTTTCTTTGTGAAAAGATTCAAATTTTTTTAATCCCGCGTAATTTAAATTTGGGCAAGGTAAACGAAGCCACAATTGCTTCTTTAGCCTCCATTTTAGAAAAATCGAAAAAATCTTTAAAACGCTTCAGCAATCCTTCTTGACACGCTTTCAGAATTTTGTAAGCAGGAATAGCAGGATTTGAGACTTCCAGTGCGTTCTCTATTCTCTCCATTTTCTTGAAAAGCGATCCCAGGATAGGCATTAGATATCCAAAATAGTTATTTTTATCGCCTTGTAGAATGCCAATAGAATTTGCCAGTGGTTTCAAAATTTGACAGTAGTCAGTTAAAAAACTTATTTCAGAGTCTTTAAGCATTTGATTGTTCATGCCCAACTTTCCAAATAGCTCTTGTAGGTGATCTTTTTCTTGAATAATTTGTGTTATAGAATCATACAACAAATTCCGTGTTTGCCCTGGATAACTTAGTATATGGCCTAAGGTTGCTTGAATTATTTCTGCGCTTTTAGGTCGATTGGCCATTTTCCAAAGAAAATTGCATTTTGCCAAGACATTTGTATGACGGGTTCTCAATGATTTATCTTTTTGAATATTATTTTTTATGTCAGTTGTTGCAACAAGATTTAAGATTTAGAAAAATCATCAGGGGTGCAAGGGGTATGGGTTAGGCAATAATAGTAGATTATACCACGAGTCAATAATGGCAGCTATTATCCCCGAGGAATTTTTACGAACTGAGCCGCGTTAGCGGCGAGGGAGTAACATTCCGAGGGAACAAGAGCCATTATTGCGAGTAGTATACTCTACTTTATTTACGGCGAACTAATTTATTTGAGATTTTCTTTTTAAAAACGCTCCTTGTTCATCTATCTCAATACAAATCCACAAGCACTACGGGTTTGACACTGACATTTTTGAGTTTGTTCATATTGTTTCCATGGTCTTATACTTTATACTTGTTTTAATTTGAGAAACTTTGTGATTGGTGTGCAAGCGGGAATAATGGCCATTAATTCCTATGGGAATAATATATAGCATTGTATTGCCAAAATCACTAGTATAAAGCTTACACTCGAGCTTACATTATACAGGATGGGGACTTCAACTGGAACTAATTCGCTAGCGCCTTTGGATAAAATATGTCGACAAAACGCAAAAACATGTCGATTAAGATTTTTTCACATTAATTTTGTTATACAGGGTGTTCCAAGAACAGCCGTACGGTTATCAACTTCATTTTTTTAAATAGTAGCCCCTGTATATTATGAAATTTCTGGATTCTGCGGAAAATTTTAGACATATTTCATGTATAATGTCATATACCTATCTTCAGCTGTTTCGGAAATATTTACAGTTGAAAATTGACTTTTTTGCAACTTTGATCTGCTGACGAAATTTTTAATCATGGATTAAATTCAAAGTTGCTGTCAAATGACTCAAATAGATAGTTTACGAAAAACTAAGATGAAAATGTATGATCGGTTTTGGTGTAAAATCAACCGTTTAGGTTTTACACTCTGTCAAAGATGCAAAAAAGTCAGTTTTCAACTGTGAATATTTCCGAAACAGTTGAAGATAAGTATAGGACATTGTACATAAAATATGTCTAAAATTTTCCGCAAAATCCAACAATGTCATAATATACAGGGGTTACTATTTGAAAAAATAAAGTTGATAATCGTACAGCTGTTCGTGGAACACCCTGTATAAAAAAAATTATGTGAAAAAATTAGGCAAAAAATCTTGATCGACGTGTTTTTGCGTTTTGTCCGCATACTTTATCCGAAGCGAATTAGTTCCAGTTAAAGTCCTCACCCTATATATTAGTCGTAAATAAACACATTTGGTTTCTCCGATGTGTATTTGACACTTTTATGAATTCTTTTGGCTAAGAGACAGGTAAGTAGCCAAAATTATTCGGTATTTTTAAAAATATGCTAATTTTCTCGCTAATTTTTAAACACCGATATGCTAAAAACTAATCGTACGATTTGAGATTTTGCTATGAGACTGTAAAAGGAAAGCAACAAGCTATCAAACGATGTGCAACACAAGGTAGGTTCGTATTTGAACAAAAATAAGTCAGGGCAGCTTCCCCCTAACAGGTGAGGCGGGGTGAATCAAATTATGCCTCCACCCCAGCCAGCTTCTTCCAAGTCGGTAAACGTTTCGGATTCACAGAAAATGCATCTGCATCTTCATCATGCTCGTCCGATGGAGACGATGAATCTTCTTGAGGTGGTTGACGTTGATGTCTAGTTGTAGAAGGTGAAGGAGGACCGAATTGTTCGTCCAATCTATTTGGGTCTCTACTAATATTAGTAATTTGTGTTTCTTCAGCTAGGAATGTGGAAGAGAGAAGTGTTTTGTTAGTTAACACAAATGTCAATTTTCTTGCTCTTTCATTCAATGACGAGGGGGATTTCATTGTGGTAATTTAGTGTACACAATCGTGGTAATTAGTGGAAATTTCACGGGAAATGAGTGGTAATGAGTGGAAATTAGGGGAAATAAAGTGGTATTTAGTGGAAATTAGCGGAAATATAGTGCTAATTCGGGGTAATTTTTGGTAATTTGAGGCAATTTAAGGCAATTTTGGGGGTAATTAAAGGAAATTTTGTGGTAATACCTCAAAGTTCTGTAGTGTTAAAATTATGATATGCCTTCGAATTTGCTTTAATTTAGAAGTAACAGAGCTTTAACTGTAAACTATTCAACTAAGATTTAAGTAAAATATTCTTCTGAGTGCCTATTAGTCAGTTAGAAACATCAACTTTCATTTTCTAAGGAATGTTCCATTTGAGGTTTCATTACATGAGAAGTGGCAACCTTGCAATTGTTCAACACTTGGTTTGACATCATCTATGAACGTCGTTTTTACTGCTCATTTTAAAATTTTCAAGTCCTCATTTCATTTAATGCCCAGTTTTGTTGTGTTTTAGTGTTTCTAAATCTAAAAGAAAAGGTAAATGTGATAGATAGAGTACATTCTTGTTATATTATTATAATACCTTAAGCCTCTATCACACATTCGGCAAATAACTACAAATATTAGGTGTTTATGTGTTTCCGTCTCTCTGTTTCTCTAGTTTCAATTTTCAAGATTTTCACCTATCCTAGATGGATGCCAAATACGCAAATATGTGTGAAGAACTGCAAAGGCGTGTGAAATTTCGTATTTTTTCATATTTTCGTATTCTAGATGGAATCCAAAATAGTGTCGGAATGTTCTAAAGTCGCTGATGGTGAACTCGGTTTGTTCCTCTGACATGAATCAAATGATTTTTATCCAGTTTCTAGAAGATGGAACCTAAGTTTTGCAGGATTTTGGAATCCTTTTTTTTTTCGAGACATGTTGAAATGCCTCCTCGAGTGTTTCTCTTTTTCAACTTTGAACATTTTGATTTGCTCTTGTTTTAACATCTCGATTTGTTCCTTCAACATCAATCAAATGATTTTTATCCAGTTTCTAGAAGCTAGAACTTTAGTTTTTGCTTTGCAGTATTTTGGAATCCTTTTTTCTTTGAGGCATGATGGAATGCCTCCTTGAGTGTCTCTGTTTTTCAATTTTCAACATCTTGATTTGCTCTTCTCTTAACATCATTTTTTCGTTCATCATCAATCAAATGATTTTTATCCAGTTTCTAGAAGATGAAACTTGAGTTTTTGCAGGATTTTGGAATCCTTTTTTCTTCGAGACATGTTAGAATGCCTTCTTGAGTATTTCATTTTTCCAACTTTCAACATCTTGATTTGTTCTACTTTTAACATCTCGATTTGTTATTGAGTTCTAGTCTCGGGTGTACTTGAAAATTGAAATAAATTCCTGGTATTTAGTGGTAAGTTCAGTGGCAATTAATGGTAATGACAGTGGAAATTAGTAGTATTGACAGTGGTAATTAGTGGTATTTAGCAAAAATAAGAGGTAATAAGTGGTAATTTGAGTGGCATTGAGTGGTAATTCCTGAGGCAATGAAAGGCAATAGAGGAAAAAAATGGTAATTGAGAGGTAATTACTGGTAATTTGTGGTAATTTCTGTCAGAAGTGGTAATTTAGTGTACACAGTTCCACTACTGAAATCCCCCTCGTTCAATGATTTGTTTTGTCTTTTATTATGTAGAAAAGAATACCTGCTAGAAGATATCTCCGTAGCTGCAAAGCTTGCAGGAAGTTCCAAGATAGCTATGGGAAGCTTTTCGAGGGGTAAGTCACCCTTAAAATTGTCTACAATAAATTACCACTTTCTTCAAAAAATATCAATAATTACCAAAAAACATTACCAAAAATACTGATAAATACCAAAAAAAGTCCAATAATTACCAGAAAAATACTAGTAGTTGCCAAATAATACCAATAATTACCAGAAAAATACCAATAATTACCAAAGCAATACCAATAATTACCAAAACAATACCAATAATTACCAAATCAATTACCAAGAAATACTTACCAATAATTACCAAAAAGTTAAGGATCCATGAATCTAAGAAACTTCTGTTGTTGCATACTCCTCGGCATACTCTAAGTGCGACTGCAATCAGCAGGCTAACTCGAGTGACATCCCGTGTAATAAAGGAATTCATGGTCGGGACGTCACTAGCGGCCATTTTGGGATACGAAACAGGGACAGATTAACAATAATTTAGGTTTTTTCTTTCGTGTCACAGAGTTGTATTGGCTCCTCGATTGGCTCTTAATAAAGTTATTGATTTAGAAGGAAGACAATGGAATTTTGTAAAACGTTGGCTATGGCTTGAGAATTTTTAGTATTGAATCAACTGATAAAATAATTTAATCGGTCTGTTTCTGCAGAAATCACAAACCACTCAGACCTAATTTCATTGGTTGAAAACAGTCAGAAAACTAATTTCAACCAATGAAATTCACTCTGATTGGTTTGTGATTTCTGCAGAAACAGACCTATAATTACTTATACATAATAATATTTATTATTACCAATAGCATAAATGACAACACTTAAGAATACACTAAAATCACAGCATCTAAAATTGTATGCTGTGCTAAATTTACAGCTTAAATTCCGCTCTACACCACACGTCTATGACCTCCACCAGAAATAAACAAGTGCGCGTGAGAGTTAGCCTGCTGATTTTTATAGTACATGCTGTGGAAATGTTCAAGTTATATCGTAGACAGGGCCGGCCCTTAGGATTTCACCTGGCATGTGAACTGAATATACAGTGTGTTACGAAATTAATGCAGCAAATTTTTATGGAATATTCTACATCGAAAATAAGCCCTATTTACCTATATAAACATATGTCCGGAAACGCTTCCTTTCCGAGATACAGGGTATTGAAATTCTAAGAAAAAAACTATTTTTTTATCATAATTCATACCACTTTGAAATTTCGTACACTGGATCCAAGCAATCAAAGACATTCTCTGATGTGGAATATTTAATAAAAAAATTACCAGTGACGTCACAAAACTAATTTGAAACTTTATGTCTTCAATGTTTAACATTTTTATCATAAAAATGGCAATTTCGCCATGCATCAAAATGTTTTTTTTTTTTTTTTTACTTCAAAACAGTGCATCTTCCGGAAAAAGTGAGGAGATCAAATTTGTTCTAAATTGAATGGGATTTGAAAAATGATTTTTATTTTAGAAAAAAGCAGTGACGAACCATTTTTTTCTTAAAAAATATTCCTTACAAATCTGGAAGGACGCCACTGGTAATTTTTAAAAAAAATAATTTCACATCAAAAAATGTCTTTTGCTGCTGGGAAGCAGTGTACAAAATTCCAATGAAATATCTAGAGTGGTTTGAAAATTATGATAGAAAAATAGTTTTTTTCTTAGAATTTCAACACCCTGTATCTCGGAAAGGAAGCGTTTCCGGACATATGTTTATAAAGGTAACTGGGGCTTATTTTTGACGTAGAATATGCCATAACCATTTGGTGCATTAATATCGGAACACCCTGTAGAATAGATAAAATATTATTTGTAGATAATGTTTTAATAATAAAATAATTATATTCCTTATATTTTTCTTATTTTCCAATATTCCTTCAATAAATTATTCAACAGAAATCCCGAGACAAAAGCCTTTTGGGTAATAAAATAAATGGCGTCATATGTTGCCGCGCATTCGCATTGTGTTCCGGCCATGATAAATACCAAATATTACCAAAAAAATTATCATAATTACCAAGTATTACCAGAAGTACCACAAAAAATACAATAATTACCAAAAATACCCATAAATACCAATAATTACCAAGTGCGTGTACAATGAAATACCAAGGTGACTTACCCCTCGGATCTTTTAGTTTCATCTTTGAACAGATTCCCCTCTATCAATTTATTGGATTGGCTATTTTTCCGGTTTTCCAAACAAACTCCATAGACCGCAATCCATGTTTTCCCAAATAATTGGTCAACTCCGGGGATATTATTGCCTGATGTTCTGCAAGCAAAGGGTGTGTATTAATTATTAATTAGGCAGTCAATGAACTACAAAGCTTCAACGTGCTGTTGTACTGATAGCTCTGCCCCGAAATAATTTGGGGTCAACAAATAAGCAGCTAGATCAATCGGTTTTAAAAGCATGGTTTTTCTTTTTTCAAATGATACTAGCAACTCCTTTTTTTCATTTGATTTTATAGGCAAACCAGGGTTGTTTAAACATAGGCATTGTCCAATATCTTTTACTTTACTTAAAGTATCTTGGTCACTTTCTGAAATCGTAATCTATTTCACAACTGGCTGTAAAATATTGGTTATTTAATCCAATCGAACCCAAAAAATGTCATTATCTAGGATATTGTCTCTTACAGACCCAGCCAGTTTTATAGAATAAGATTATTCACTTATTGCCAAAATTTGAAGTGCTTCTTTAGATAAAATCAAGCTGCTGATACAATGTATAGTTAAACAAATCTCCAACGAGTTTTAACAGAATTAGGAATTTGACTTAGTGCAGCTGTATTATATGTGAAGCCGTAATTTCTTTCACAATTTACTTACATGAACAACCTATTGTTGGCAGGGACTGAATCTTCATGATATCTTCAATAAATAAATTTAAAGTAGATATGTGATGCACAGGAATAAGTTGTTATGTATGGTAGCTGGTCAACTAAACATATTTTGGCCTTCTCCATGGAGGTGGCATTGTCACTAAGTATGCCTATTAATTTGTTACGGCCAATTTCTGTAATACACTTCATCAATTCTTGAGCAATATATTGACCCGTGTGGCGTTTGACACCTGTTGTTTAGTAAAATTGGAGAGGGTAGTGACAATAAAATTGATGATTGCTTTATTACGGATATTCGACCAGCCATCACACTGCAATGCCACTGAACTTGACGATCATATTTCGGGCCAAACCTATACTTCTACAGACTCAAATTCTCTGCCCAGATATTTTTTGCCTATTTCTTTTCTTGGTGACAATTTAAAAAAAGGCCTTAAACTGGAAAAAAAGTCTTTCCAATATGGGTTCTCAACCAAAGAACATGGGCACCCAGAAGAAAATATTGCAGAGGCACGTTTTCTATTTAACATTTTTTCTTCTTTCATATGTATTTTGTCAATAAATTTGTCCATGGTTGTCATAGTACAATATCTAGAACTGCAACTGAAAGGTGGGAAGGTTGAACTAGCAAAACTTGTTGACGGGCTAAGCGGACTAGGACTATTCTTACTTGTTCCATTTATCATTGTGTTTGCCTGAAATGCCTGTATATTTTTGGGACACTTCATCCATTTTATTGCCAAATGTTCTCCCATTCTGGTATCGTTTTTTGCATAATGTTTTTTACAAATGATACAAGAATAAATTCTTATTGTCTTTCACTTCTTCCTTGAAATATTTCCAAAAATGTTTCTTTGGTTTAACCATTATGCCTCGCATTATGCCAATAACTTTATAATACATGTATCACTTCACTATCACTATATTCTACAGGGTATCCCAAAAAGATTACCGACAAACTTTAAGGGGTAGTAGGGGACATCAAAACAAGCATTTTTCTTTACATAAACATATGTCCGCAAATGAGCCATTTGGGCTGTAGAGCAAAAAAACTGTTTGATACTTTTATTCTTCGCAATAATTAAATCACTGTTTACTTATTAATTTTGCCTTATTATCAAATAAATTATGGTTTACAATAATTGTTCAAAATGTTGACCATTTACTCCAATGCAAAGATTACACCGTCGGGTCATTGACTGAAAAGTTTAGTCTACGAAACACCTGTTCGTAGTGAGGAAGAAGCTATTCCCGGAATATTCCAAAGAGTTCGTGAGTTGAACAATTATTGTAAACCATAATTTATTTGCTATTAAAGCAAAATTAATAAGTAAACAGTGATTTAATTATTACGAAAAATAAAACTAGATACCAAACAGTTTTTTTGCTCTATAGCCCAAATGGCTCATTTGCGGACATATGTTTATATAAACAAAAATGCTTGTTTTGATGTCCTCTACTACCTCTTAAAGTTTGTCGGTATCTTTTTGGGACACCCTGTATATTTCAACTGTATGAACACAAGAATCTTATTACGGTGATGGTTTATGATCTTCTCTTACAACCTAAAACTTGTTACTAAGGATGTTTCCGATTGGTAAGTTTCATGCGCACTGAGTGCATTTCCATATCTTCCTCTCAGCCTGTGAAAGAAACAGATGGAAATGCAATTTCTTTGCACTAATTCTACCAACGGAAACTAGACAAATAAACGCACTGACGACGCACTGCTTTCCGCCCTCTTTCCACAAACTCTTCAAAACAGCATATTAGGGCGTAATATTCCTGAAAATTTTACATGGTAACTTACTGAGAAAATCACCGTAAGTTACCGGTTTGAAATTCGCGTTTTGGTAATATTACCCCGAGAGTGGGGTAATATTACCGTAATTTACGTAATATTACCGAAACTTCTCTCGGTAATATTCTCCCGTGCCATCACTAGACATGATATGTCAAAGTAAAACGAAGTGGATGCGGCAACATTTCGATATGCTTACGTCATACATTTTGATGACGTGCATTCATTATTTCATCAATTTTCCTATACCGCACTACCTAAATACGGCACATTACGACTGTTCGCAGAGTTTGATAGCGCCAATGCTCTAGCAAGTCCCCGAACAGGCCGAATAGCATTTGCGAAAACATAACGTGCTCCCCGAACACACCCAGTGTATCTGCTTCGCATGCAGATACACTGGCTTTGATCTACTACTATGATCAAAATTATATTTAATACATTTTCAGGGCCCTCTGATGACGGAAAAGAACAATTGCCCTGTGATCTATCACTAGTAAGAGAATTTGGGAATGCATAATGTGCTTATCGCAGCGTGTGCAAACTTGAAAATTTAAAACACCTACGCTAAAAAGATGGAACATGATCAGAAAAATTGAAATTATGTATAGTTTAACAACGCTGGAGCTTTATGATAATCAGATTACGAAAATCGAAGGACAGGAAGCTCTTGTGAATTTGAGGTAAGTATTAGACCCAATCAATGTTTGTTAATGAAAATTAATGGTCACATAGAGTTTTAGAATTATCTCTCTTATCAATCAAATTCGTGAAATTGAAGGACTCAAATTGGAAATGAATCAAATAAGTGAAATACAAAACTTGGACCTCTTTAAAATCATTATTATTGAGCTTAAATTTAATGAAATCACTGAAATTAAATATTTAGACAATTTGATTAATTTAAATTGCTAAATAATATCAGTAAAATAGAAAACTTGAAAAGGCTTAAAAAATTGGAGAAGTTCATTTTGGGACTAAATCAAATCAGTCTTATTGATAATATAGAACATTAATTGGGTAATGCCCGATTGCACCGTCTCTCTTAACTGAGGCTTAACGATAACTATCCCTCAAATTGACAGTTTTGCATGGGAAACTGTCACTTTAAGGACTGGTTATCACCCGATTATTTCAAGATTTAACTGAAATTTTTTTGACAGTTCTAACAGTCAGTTAATTTTATTATTTATTGTCATGTGACACAAATCACCCAAACATGTCAAAATTATACTGAGAATTTCATACATCTGTCAAAACTGGTATTCCAACAATAAATTGACATGTTTTGATTGTTGATTTGAACCAATCAGATTGTAATTACGCGATAATTTGCACTAGTGTAAATTATCAGATAATTGCATACTAACTGGTGCGAAAACTGGTGTTTTGACATTTTTTGACAAAAAATTTAAAATTTTTGATTTATGAAATTCCCTCATTAAATACAACTCGTGCAATGGAAATATATTTATAATTTTCGACAAATTTGCACTCATGCGTTAAAAATGCATTCGGGCAAATTTCCCAAAAATGATCAATAATTTCCATTGCACTAGTTATATTACTATTGAAAACAGCCCTAGGGTTGTTTTCATTCTACGACATTGTCTTTCTTGGACATTGCTGTCAAAAAAATTTCTATCCGAATAACCCTCGAACATTGATAAATGCTCAAAAATTTTATAACAACTTTCCCAAGCTTGTTGCTTATAGAAAACATACCTCCGCAAACAACAAGCTTTCGAAATCTTTCGGACAATTATCAATATCTTTGGGCTATTACTACTGATAACTTCAGGGATGTTTTCAATCACTATGACAACAATGTTTATATAATCAAACGGAATGAATATCCCTCTGACAATGAAAAATTCAGGGGGGGGGGGGGGTTTATTTGAAATCCGTGCAAATCTGTCACATGCGACGCAGTCGGTCGAAATGTGTGCGTCGACGAATTCTGAAAATTCACGATCGGCTTATTTGAAAGCTTGTGCATTTTGTAAATCATGAATTTTCAAATTTGCACTACTCAACTTGGCAAACGGTAAATTTTCGAACTGCTTTTCATGGAAGGAATCTCGACGAAACCATTCTTTTGAAAGTCGAAAGTTTTTTAGAAATTCCCCGTCATTACCTAAGCATTGTTAATGCATGCATCTATTTTTGGATTTCTGAAGCCTTTGCGGTTATGGTTATACAATTCGGCCCTTTCTAGAGCATTTAAATTAACAATATTTTTGAATTCCATGAGGCCAAGAATATTCTAGGTCGACTAAACTTAAATTTTTAATCAACATTCGCGTGCAATTTGGAAATGCACGAGCTCTAGAGGTGATGCATGTCAAATGCAATCTTGCGTCGACGAATTTAGCGAAATGCGTCGACGAAAGTTTCAAATAAGCCACATGTGCATTTTTTTTGTATTTCACCAGTAAAAATTGCGACGACTTAGTCAGACGTATTTGAATTGCACGTTTCAAATAAACCCCCCCTGGGTCGTATTTAAAACAATAAAGTTGATGATGGGGTATCTTGATATAAACTGCCTCATACAATTATGGCATATCTCAATAGAGATTCTACAAGAGCTCTATAAACACAGACTAGGAGATGCTCATTCAATATCTTTCTTATATCTCGATAGAAACGTAGCTAAGACAATAAAAATAGTTTTTTTTCTAAGAGTATGCGCAAAGTAGTTGCGCACACTTTTGCGTACGTAAAGAAACCCTTTCCCAAAAGTGTCCGGGAATTTTTTTTTTCTTCGAGTGTGCGGAAAAGTGCAATTTTCCGCACGCATCTTGGTTTATAAAGTTTCACTTTTCCTCACTAGCGCGGAAAAAAAAAATTTCCACTTTTTTTTCACTTTTGGCAATAAATAAAAGTACCCTGATGATTACTGTCGCCTCGGAAATTGTCCTGGCAAGAAGTAGTTGCCCCATAGCAGCCATGTAAAAAACTTTAATTCTACGTGGAGAATTGTGCTTCTTGAGAAACGAAGCATACCCTTTCAAAAAGTGGGCATTATCCTGCCTTATGTAACACGGTGGCATGTGACTGCAGGCAAGCTCACCATAAGCTTCAATGGTGTTATGGCCGGTTAATGTCTTTATTTGTCACTCATTTGTAAAACGTCATTTATCAAGTCAAAACATAAACAACGAAAATTCATTTTTACCAGTTACTGGCTCTACTGACTTGTAAAATTGACAGCTAAACTGTAATAGTTATTTACCTAACAAATGCGGAAAGTGATACTTTACTGCACGCAACGGCAGTTGACCGAACGACGCGGAGCGGAGTTCGGTCAAGCCGTTAAGGGCGGTAAAGGCACTTTCCGCATGTGTTAGGTACAAAATTTTATCTATGAGCATCTACATCTCTAAAAAAAGGCATTGATAAAATTAATATTGAATCAGATTAATTTATGAAATTAGATTAGATATAGAAATGATCAAAAATCCATTTTCTGAAAAAGAGAGGATTTCTGATTAAAAATATTAAATTTTACTTTACCGCACACTATGCGGTAAAGTGCACTTTACCGCACACTTTGTAGTCCACTTTACCGCATACTATGCTGTAAAGTTAACTTTACCGCACACTATGCGGTAAAGAGCACTTTACCGCATAGTGTGCGGTAAAGTGATACTTTCCATTTGAAAATACGTGCGGTAAAGTGCACTTTACCGCACGCTCGTAGGTAAAAACTTTTTACAAGTCAGTAGGGTCAGTAGCGTCAGTAGAATTATTTATTAAAATTGTATTACCTATGTAATAGTTTTTTATTTATTGTTTACAAATGAGTAACAAATAAATTATTGTACATCATACGCCAGGTATCAGTTTTTACTGGCTCTTGAAGGTGACAAGCAATCACCAGTAAAAACTGTTTTACCTGGCTTATAATGTAAAATACTATAATTGCTGCAGTCAGTATTGCCCTGGCTCCATCAGAAACGTCTTCTTTTGGTGGAGAAGCACCAGATCTAACCCATTCACTCAACAAATATTGGAGTATGCTCGTATTGTGAGTCTCACTGAGCATCTCAAATACTGGATATACTCCCGTGTTCATTGGAATGACTCCTTCATACAAATAAATTAAATTTGTCACTATCGTGTCGTGCTTCAGAAATTTTTCGTACAATTGATCCAGTAGCATCTACTCATAAACAGCTGATCTCCCCAATTGTCTATCTTCTAGGGTGTCCCAAAAAGATACCGACAAACTTTAAGGGGTAGTAGGGGACATCAAAACAAGCATTTTTGTTTATATAAACATATGTCCGCAAATGAGCCATTTGGGCTGTAGAGCAAAAAAACTGTTTTCATTCTTCGCAATAATCAAATCACTTTTTTGGTTTATTAACAAATCAATTATGGTTTACAATAATTGTTCAAAATGTTGACTATTTACTTCAATGCAAAAATTGCACCGTCGGGTCATTGACTCGCGAACCCTTTGGAATATTCCGGGAATAGCTTCTACATGGGTACAACTCGCCAGTATCCTTGCTAACAGATCTTCCTCATTACGAACAGGTGTTTCGTAGACTAAACTTTTCAGTCAATGACCCGACGGTGCAATCTTGGCATTGAAGTAAATGGTCAACATTTTGAATAATTATTGTAAACCATAATTGATTTGTTAATAAAGCAAATTTAATAAGTAAACAGTGATTTAATTATTGCGAAGAATGAAAACAGTTTTTTTGCTCTACAGCCCAAATGGCTCATTTGCGGACATATGTTTATATAAACAAAAATGCTTGTTTTGATGTCCCCTACTACCCCCTAAAGTTTGTCGGTATCTTTTTGGGACACCCTGTATATATCTGTTTGATGACGCGTCCTGAAATGGATGTGAAATGGATCTAATCCAATATTCCGATTTATGTTAGCCTCATGTTTAATAATATGTATTGCCATAAAGAAGCTGTTTTTTCTATATTGGTACTTTTCGATCTGCAGCATAGGAGAAAAATACAGATTTGGAGGTTCATGGTCCCCCACTTTCATGCGTTCATGTGCCTCCTCTGCTCGATATACGTGCAAGGATTTATATTTCAAATCCTTTGCAATTTTTTTCTTGTTTTTCTCCACGAAGATATCTTTTGCCACACTTGCCCTCTCCTTTGATGACAGTACATATTATTTTCAAAGTCGAATCTTCTCCGCGAATGACCCCCGTCAACGTTCCTCCACAATTATTGCACCTAGCTGAAGAACAAGCATGATGACATTTGAAAAAAAAACACTTTCTTATATATTTTTAGCGTCAGAAAAAAAAAGTATATGCAAGCAAAAAACACTTTAGTCAAAGTTTACAGAATTAAAATATAAGTTGCCGCACTCGATCACATGACCCGGTTTACCTATTCCTCACGTCCGCGTCCCACTGCGGCTGGGACATTGTGGGTACCGGTCGGGTCTCTGGCACATACACAGTGGCTCAAGCTCCGTGCGTCGTAGCAGTTTGTAGTTGTGTTATAGAGTGAAACAATTTTTGTTTATTTAGGTACGTGACAAATTCTTGAATTTGACCTCCAGTTCAAAACTTAATAATAAATTATGTCTATTTAAATAACATTTAAAATTGTAAATAAAACAACAATATTATTTGACCCAATGCTTCAACTATTATTTATATTTTTTGAAATTCCCTGGTATGAAAAAATATTTCTGGCGCGGCTCCAAACTTCTTTAATTATACCCCCTGTAAAACCACAGGACAGACAGGCGCCGGCGTCCAGGCGACCCGCTTTTGATATGCAAATTTCAAAGTGCCGACACCCACTGCGGCAACTTATATTTTAATTTTGTAAACTTTGCTTCAGTCCTGATGTGTATACACTATTTTATGCACTTTCAGAGATTAAAAGTCTTGTTTTAAGGAAGTAAAGTGGTTCTTTTAATCCCCAAGATTAAATTTCACTTTATTTCCCGGGGATTAAATTCTTAGTTTATTTCCCGGGGATTAATGGCTGGTATTATAAAACACTGAACCGATGGTTGAGTTTCAACCTTCGGTTGACCATGCAAATTGATAGGATTCAACCGAAGGTTAAAACTAAACCATCGGTTCAGTGTTTTATAATACCGGCCCCTAAAGGAAACAGGGAATGAAAGTACCCTTCTACTCCCTGTTTTATTTAATCCCCGGGAAAAAAAGTAAAGTGCTTCTAAAAAATTGTTTTGATCATCTACCTCCCCCTCCCATTGAAAAGTAGAATACCTAAAATGTTTAGGTATACAGGTACTTACAAGTATACTACAGGTAGCCAATTATGTCACTATTCAGCACAGGTTATTGCACCAATATTTATCTCGCTAAATGATCCTACTAGTTAGCTCAAATTAATGAACCAATTGCCTTATTTATAATTACATTTCTGACACCAAATTGTCACGGGTTCCGGGGCTCACTTAAAATTCACTTCACAGATCGTAACAACCTTTATTAAACTAATTCACTTTATAAAAAGAAATCACTCATCACTTATCCAAACATACACGACAAAATTGAATTAAAACTGACTGCCACTTAATAATGTCTATCAACTTAGCGAGACAACTTCGAAAAATCGAATTTCCATTATGCCCAGAAATTGCCGCTTTTTTGCCGCTAATTAAATATGGAATTAAAAAATTTGCCGCTCTTTTGGTTTTTTCTTAATTACGTGTTTTGCTAACTTGACGTCAAGATAGCGAGACAACATCACTAAATATGTCAGCACTAAAAAACTAGGTACGTGAAAATTTGCCGTTTTTTTGCCGCTAATTAGTTGTGAAAATCAAAAATTTGCCGGTTATTTTTTTTTCATAAAAAATAAAGTTTGAAAAAAAAAATAATTTGTTTCGCTAACTTGACGTCAAATTAGCGAGACATTATCACCAAAAATGTCGGTAGTGAAAAATTGAGTGAATGGGAATTTGCCGTTTTTTTGCCGCTAATTAGTTGTGAAAACCAAAAATTTGCCGCTTTTTTTTACAAAAAATCAAGTTTGAAAAAAAAATCATGTGTTTCGCTAACTTGACGTCAAGTTAGCGAGACAATATCACTAAAAATGTCGGTAGTGATGAGTTGAGTGAATGGAAATTTGCCGTTTTTTTTGCCGCTAATTAGATGTGAAAACTAAAAATTTGCCGATACCTTTCTTTTCATAAGAAAATCGTGTTCGAAAATAAAATAGTGTTTTGCTAATTTAACGTAAAGTTAGCGAGATCACTAAAAATGTCGGTAGTGATAAATTGAGTGAGTGGAAATTTGCCGCTAATTATCTCTTTTTCTACAAGAAAATATCGCGTTTGAAAAAAATATCATGTATTTCGCTAACTTGACATCAAGTTAGCAAAACAGTATCAATAAAAATGTCGGTAGAAAATTTCATTCATCTGTCAAAACTGGTATTCGAACCATAAACTGGGCACTGTGTCATTTGCGCGACCGTCGTTTGCGCGAGGGAGAAAAGCGCGATACTAAAAGCGCGAGGGACAAAAGCGCGACGGAACAAAAACGCGAGGGAAAAAGCGCGACGGAACAAAAACGCGACTGGAGTGAAGCATGATTGGACAACAACGCGAGGTATCTAACTATCGACGAGGACTGTAAGCAAAAGATGAGGGACACATCAAATTGTATCAATAATATTCAGAAAAATGCAGTCTTACTCAAACTAACCCATACTAACCCGTTCCCCTAGTGCGATCTAGTCTTCGTTAAATAGAATTTTATTTGAAAAACAAGGCGCGGTCAAGGGACCCTACGCTATAAATAAATTGACTGTTTTTTTGGATAAAATGCTAACTATAGATCGCACTAGGCGGACGGGTTATTTTGGGTTAGCTTGAGCAAGTCTGTATTTGCTTTATTATTATTGGTTCAAATTGATGTCGCAATACAGACTTACTCAAACTAACCCAAAATAATCCGTCCACCTAGTACGATCTAGTGCTCGTAAGCATTTTATTTAAAAAAACAAAGTTAATTTACTGATTGATTCCTCAGGGTCTCTTGAGAGCGCAGTGCTTTTTAAATAAAATGCTAACTCACGAGGACGAGATTGCCCTAGACGGACGGGTTAGTTTGAGTAAGTCTACATAATTTTGATATTGGAACAATTTGATGTTTCCCTCTTTTGCTTAGAGGTCGTCGTTGTAAATGTCGCTCTTTTAATTTGTCACTGCTCTAAATCTCGTTCTTTACATATGTCGCTCTTTTGATATGTTGCTGTTTTTTTAGATGTCGCCATTTTGAATATCGCTGTTCCAAATATCGCTATTTTGATATATCGCTTTAACAATATGTCGCCTTTTTGATGTTGCTATTTTAAATATCGTTCTTTTGAACCGGAGCCACCGAAAATATCTTGTATTTTGGAAAACGATCTCCAGTTCTCGTAGTAAGGCACTTCGCGTTCTTGGCCAATCGCGCTTTATCCAGTTGCGATTTTGTTCTGTCGCGCTTTTGTCCCCACGCGCTTTTGCTTCTAGCGCTTTTATCCAGTCGCGTTTTTGCGCAGCCGTGCGCTTTTGTCCCTCGCGCTTCTATCCAGTCGCGTTTTTGTCCATCGCGCACTTGTCCTGTCGCGTTTTTGTTCCGTCGTGATTTTGTCCCCCGCGCTTTTCGTATCGCGCTTTTCTCCCTCGCGCAAAACGGTTGTCGCGCAAATGACACAGATCCCATGCATAAACTGGCATTTTTTAATTGTTGATTTCAACCAATCAGATTACGATTACGTGATAATTTGTACTAGTGCAGGATTATCGGATTGGATAATTGCTTACTAACGGGTGGCATTTGACATTTTTTCTGATTGGTGACATTTTATACTTACGAGGATATACTAAAAATTTAAATTTATGATTCTCATAAAATACAACTCGAGCAATGGAAATATATCTCTAATTTTTGAGAAATTTGCTCTCAAGCATTTTTAACTGGAAAAGGCACTCGTCCCTCGTGTTTTTTTTCAACTAAAAATGCATTTGGGAAAATTTGCCAAAAATTATCGATAATTTCCATTTCATCCCAATTTAATTTTATTTTTAATTTAATTTTATTTTCTGTATAAATGAGCACACGATATTTCGCTTTCTGATTTTTGAAACCTATAAGGCCTCCAATAGAGTTTTCCTAAGCTAAAGAAAAAAAAAATGTAAAACTATTCTCAAAAAATTTAGAAATAAATATTTGTTCCAACAAATGTTGAGTTTCACTAATTAAAATATACTTACAGGCTGCATAAAAATCAAGGGTGGGAGATCATTTATAAGGGAACACCCTTTTACTCACCTAATTTTATACTGCCCTTCGTTTTTTGTGTTGATGTCGGTCTAACTTAACGGCAAGCTTGCGAAACACAAGTTTTTCTCAAACACGATTTTTTCATGGAGAAAAAGAGCGGCAAATTTTTGGGTTTTCACATTTAATTAGCGGCAAAAAGCGGCAAATTTCCACAGCTTTTCTCTACCACTCAATTTTTCTCTACCGACATTTTTAATGATACTGTTTTGCTCACTTGATGTCAATTGAACAATGATATTTTTTTTCAAACACGATATTTTGCACTTACTCAATTTATCACTACCGACATTTTTAGTGATCTCGCTAACTTTACGTTAAATTAGCAAAACACTATTTTATTTTCGAACACGATTTTCTTATGAAAAGAAAGGTAGCGGCAAATTTTTAGTTTCCACATCTAATTAGCGGCAAAAAAAACGGCAAATTTCCATTCATTCAATTTTTCACTACCGACATTTTTAGTGATAATGTCTCGCTAACTTGACGTCAAGTTAGCAAAACAAATGATTTTTTTTTTTCAAACTTGATTATTTATGGAAAAAAAAGAACCGGCAAATTTTTGGTTTACACAACTAATTAGCGGCAAAAAAACGGCAAATTTTCATCTACCTAATTTTTTACTGCTGACATATTTAGTAATGTTGTCTCGCTATCTTGACGTCAAATTAGCAAAACACATAATTAAGAAAAAACCAAAAGAGCGGCAAATTTTTTAATTCCACATTTAATTAGCGGCAAAAAAGCGGCAAATTCTTGGCATAACGGAAAATCGATTTTCCGAAGTTGTCTCGCTAAGTTGATAGACATCACTTAATACTACTAACTACTACGCGCTATTTATAGCAGAGAGTGGGTTTATCCAGGAAAACCCGGCGCCCTACTCCCCTAGTTGAATAGAAACCTCCAAATCGTTTACGCGACGCGCATACAATTGCATTCTTAGAATCCGGACGGGCTCCTAAGGCAATTTCGTAACAATATTTTTTGAATAATTCTACATTTATTATAATATAATCTAGTATCCAGTGGCGGATCTAGCATGAAGCAAACGACGCACTCTGCGTCGGGCCCCCAGAGCTGAGGGGCCCCCACACAACCAGATTCTAAAGGGACTGATAAAAACGAATTAAAAAAAATAAACTCGTAGATATAGAAAAAAAAACGAAAATTAAATTTTGAAAGAGACGGCAACGTTGTATACCAGGATGCCTATTCTTGAAACCGGGGAACAGCGTTCTCACGAGAAAGAACGATTGCTCTGTCTTTGTCAGTGTTATGGAAATAGAAATATGGACAACTAAGACAGAACGCTTATCTCCTGTTTCGACAATAAAGGCCCTGTAGGGAATCCAGGGCTGGAATCATGACAAGTAGAATTCCACTTTCATGACGTCATTCGCGACACATTTATCGCATACAGTACAGGCGATGATGACAGTTGCTAGGCAACCTGACGTCATGAAAGTAGAATTCTAGTAGAATGTCGTGATCCTAGCCCTGATGCACTCGATGCGGCAACCGCGGACGCGTCGAGTTTACGCGGCTTTTTTAGCTATTAGGCAATTTTTCGCGAGGATATTCTGATTATGCTGGGTTATGTGATGTGTCAATTGTATCATATAGGCTTTTTACGTTATATTTAGGATGACGTCACATTTAGTAAATTTCTGCTGCCAACCTAACAAAACTAAAAGTACTTTTCAACGCATTTAAAGTAGGGCAATTTCAGATGTTTTTGGTTGGCAACGGCGCGCGACGTTGCATGATTTATATCGATTTTTATAAACATTTTCAAATAATGCATGTCGATTCATTTCGTTATTTTAAGCTGTCAGTCGTCTTGATAAATTATTATTAACTATTTTGTATAATTCTAATTAAGTGCCAAAAATACGTTACAGTTAGAAAAAAGTTCTTTCAAGAATTCAGTACTTCTTCGTAGCGTAAACTTACTCAGAAAATGCCAGCAGGTTTGTCGGAATCGGCCTCAGGAAAAGGTAGTACCTATACATAATAACGTATTTCCAGCAGGAACGCGACCATTTTTGCTTCTTAATGCTGTAAGTAGATTACCTATTTTCCGTTTCGTTTGACAGAAAAGACCTATCTATTTTTACCTGGTATGCGCGCGCAACATAAGGCAAGTCTTTTTATTAGCTAACTAGTACAGGTGTGAAGTCTTCGTTTTGCACGCTGGACATCTCCTTGTCCTTGTTCATTGCTAGTGGTCTGACAAAAATAAAAGTACGGTTGATATTCAACTTGACATAGCTTGACAAGTGACACTCAAAAGTATTTTGAAATTTTCATTGATAAATACGTTGCAAAACACGCGGTTTTTCTTCTTCTCTTTTTATCCCGTGCAAATAAGGAGGATGGATTGCCATACATCTAATGAAGTTTTCGTATTATTACCTCTTTGGTTGGTAAAATAGAAAAGTCTACTGTCACGTGACATTCTGATAAATTATAAGAAAAAAAATAGGCATTGACAACATTGTCTCTTTTTGTTCTATGACGTCATCCTAAATATAACGTAAAAAACCTATACTCCCCTAACTCCCGCTACATCAAATTCTAGGCCTGTGAGTGACGTCACTATCAGCAGCTTGTAGTGATGACGTCACACGCAGACCTCGATGAAATGTTTGCGATTCAGGCTGTGCTAGTGAGTTAATTTTTTCGTCGATTTTAAATGTAGAAAAGGAGATTTTCGGTTTGTCCTCACAGAAGCAATTAGGTGTTCTTGATACTCGAGTATCCCAGAATTTGATGGTGGGGGAGTTAGGGGAGTATGACACAAATGACACATCATATAATCAGCAAAAAATTATGCTTGGTTATCCTCGCAAAAAATTGCCTATTGTCTTCCAGACTCAGATAATTTATGGCACTTGTCGGTGGAGTACGGACAGTATCAGTGCAGTGCGGTAGGTACTACTATGTTGTATTTCTTTTTGTTTAAATAAAAAGTTCCTGAATTTTTACAATTTTTTTTTTCGTTCAACTTGTTTTCTGTCTCATATGTTCTTGATAAACTTGTTTTTTGATTAAATTTGTTTCTATATTTGGTTGCTAAAAACTTAAAAATATAAATAACATCCGCACATTCACCTCACACCCCAACACCACCGGAAAAATACCTAAAAAAAGCATGACAGGGCCCCAAAAAATAATTTTGCGTCGGGCCCCAAAGGTCCTAGGTCCGCCACTGCTAGTATCTAGTGTACCAAAGTAGTACAGGAAAAAAAATTAATAGTTATCTTGAACTAAGAAGGATTTATTTAATTTTTATACTTGATATTATTTTATGTTGAGATTTAAACTTGAATTCTCTTTGCAGGAAGCAAAGTACTATCGTCGAAAGCTCTGAGACGTCGATAGACGACTGAAAAAAATCATCAATATTTCAGAGCCATCTACAACTACACAGGACAGATTAAAGATCCAGCAAAAAGAAGACTCTCCAACCAGAGCTGGGATCGTTACTTGAAAAAAGTAACGCGTTACTTTACAGTTACTTTTGCTTAAAAATAACTCGTTACTTAAAATTTACAGTTACTTTCGAATAATGGTAACTTTATTATCGTTACTTATTGGAAAGTAACGCGTTACTGTAACTTCGTTACTTTGAAAGTAACTTCTTTACTTTAAAAGTAGTTCGTTACTTTTAAAGTAACGCGTTACTTCAAAAATAACTAATTACGTCGAAAATTGCGTTATTCCTTAATTTGACTCACCTACACAGCAGTCCAAACAATCAAATAAGACCTATACGAAATGCCAATATGTTTTTAGTTTGTGAGTCCGACGATGTGGAAGAGTATTCTTGCAAAATTCAAACGGATTAAGGATTAAGCGACTGAATAGAGCACTTGGTTTTGGACAAACCTGCTCTTTGAAGTGTCCCAGTGTCTGCATATAGTGTCCTTAGAGCAGAGGCGGCGCGTGGTACTCCAAAAAACGATTATTTTGAGCTTTCAAAAGAAATTTTCTGTACTACCAACATTTTATTTGACGTACAAAGTTTTTGGATTACCTATTTTCCTTTTCCTCACTCGTCAATTATTTGTAAAGAAGATAAACAAATTGAGAGAACGAGTTACTTTCATAGTAACTAGTAACGCGTTACTTCCAGCGTTACTTCAGGAAAGTAACGTCGTTACAGTTACTTATCAATCAATCTGAAAAGTAACGAAGTTACCAAGTAACGCGTTACTTTCAGTAACTCGTTAGAGTAAAGTAACTTTTTTTTTGTCGGTACTCCCAGCTCTGTCTCCAACACAACCATCTTCTTTTTTCTCTCAACATTGAGCGTGGGAAACCCGAGCCGTCACACCATAATTAAAGATAATTTTAGGATATTGCTTGAATACTGTTATCGGTTTTATGAAAACATTTTTGATTCCAGATTTTATTGAACTGAAATCACCACGCCTGTTTTTTTTTTAACGAAAATTGCATCTTGATCTATTTATGTTTAATCATGCCTGGTTATTTTACTTTCATTCTAAAATTGTCTGCAATAAAAAAAGTTTTTTTTTCTTTAAATTAGGCTGCCATCTCTTCGAAATGTATTAAATGATCTGGCAGCCTAGCTTTTTTTTTTAATATAGGTAACCTTTTTTTATCATTTGAGCTAATTTGCCCCTGATGATGAGAATATATCTATGGTGGGTGAGCTAAAGAGTACAAGTCAAAATTTTGCGAAAATGAGTTTAAGTCATTTTGGTATATATTTTCGGTTCCTACATCGACTGGTCCAAACAGTATGAGTCAATTTATTTGAAATACTTTAATTTTAATTTCAATCCACATAGTTTAACTTAAAAGGAATTTTATTCTGTTGGGCATATCAGTATAAGTTGAATTGTACTATTTAGATTATACACTATAATAAAATTTAAATAGTACAAGTAGACTTATACTATTCCTATCCTGATTTTGTCGGTCGACTTATACTCTTAGTACCATTTGGTGAGCAAAGAGGTTATGTTATCAGCAAAAAAAAAGTGTTTTGTGAAAAAGAGTTGGCCTTCTTTTCCAGTTTTTGCAAATATCAAATTTTGGGTTGAGCAAAACTAGTATAAGTCATTTCTTAGGTCAGGTCAAAATATTATAAGTCATATTATCTTATTTCATAATAATATATGTCATCTATAGGTCTGGTCAAAAGAGTATAAGTCCATTTTTTTTTGTAATAAAAAAAAAGCAGAACAAAAAAAAAATAAAAAAATAGATTATCTCTAATAAAAAAACACCTTTGTAAAGTTAAAAATTCGATTCGTCCGAAACAGCCACAAAAAATCCGATTATTTTAAAGTCTAATATTTCGAAAGCATTTTTCTTGATTTGTCTAATTTTGACTTGTACTCTTTAGCCCACTCACCATAGATATATGGTCTGTAGGGCTCTTTAATTTATTGAAGTATTTGTGGACTGTGGAGGAAGACTTTGTGTTTTTCTGTTGGAATTAAATTTCAACTAGTCTTTGAGAGATCGACTTCACTTCACTTCACTACATAATCAGCTGTTTCCTGATATCCGGTTTGGTGTTGCTTAAGTTGCCTGAGAGGTGGTGTACCTGGCGTCGGTTTCAAAAATATGAGAGCCGGGATTATGAAAATGGAGAAAACTGCGGAAAGTGGCAGCGGTAACAAAAGTTTGAGCTAAGAGTTGAGTTAAGGTTGATAAGGTTATACGAATGTTTGTTGTTCACGATTTCTCCTACTTCCTATTTATGCCCTCCACAATTTGAATCCACACTACACACGGTGCAGCTTGGTGTAACTTTGATGCAAAAGAAAAATCTTGTGACATGAACCAGTGCACACATGTCATTTGACAAAATTAATCACAGTTTTATTAAGAAGCGTTTTCTATTTTTCATCCTTTTTTTTCCAAAAAGGGTTAAAATTACAATTGTGCTGTATTTCTTTTTATATCACTTTTAGTATTTCCGCAGTTTGCGTAGTGCAGCTTGTGTAGAAATACGAACATGCTTTATTCTCTTCTTGTGTGTTTTCAGCTGTGACGTGACATCAGATGGTGCCACATGTATTTATTCCATAACAAATGCTGGAATAAATATTCTTTCATTGGTAATGGAATGAAGCTATTCCGTAATCAAAAACTTAGTCGGAATGGACGAGTTATCTAATACTCGTAAAAAAAATTAAGATGAAGGTCACGTTTGTTTTTTTTATGAATAATGCTTCCTGATTTTTGTCTCGTTGCATGTTATTCTTCATACTATTTGACTGTATAATTGTTTTTAAAAATATGTATGTATTTGATTTTTCTGCGGTTCCAATTAGAAACATAAGTATTTTTGGTAACCGGCAGATATAAGCATATTTTGTGTTGGTTGCTCTATAGCCACGTGACGTGAGGCTTGGCCGGCGTCTCGGTCCTTTATCAGTTATATTAATTGGATTGGAAGAGCTCGGCTGATTCAGAACCTTTAGGCGAAGCTCAATCTGATGACATTTCTGCTTATCTGTAGTCTTCTGCTATCTTAGATGTGGTGATGAACCTTTTTGCGTCAGCAGTATGTGGACAAATTAGTCCTTCTCCCGTTTGCTAGGTACTGTACTGGTACTACGTACGTATTACATAAAATACAAAATGAAGATGGAAACAAATTAATTTGATGTTAATGAACTGGGTCTCGAGTTGTGTTCCCGTTCAACGTTTCAAGGCCAATACTGGAATCAGTATCGTGAAGACTAACTTGGCCATCTCCCAAACTGTCATTACTATCACTTTCGCTTGACTCGGGTTCTTCATATGAAGTAAATGTAGTTTTAGTTCTACTAGAACTAGCTACACTGCGTTCACTAAAAGTAGGAGTAGATGCCCTTGGAGATGCCTCTAAATCAATTCCACCACGTTGAAGGAAAATTATTTTTACCAATCTTCCAAATATAGGACTCATCAGAAAATGTTTCAGTTTTTCCCACGTACTCGGCTAATTCAGATATTATCAAATTTTTATTTTCTCTCTGAAACCATGAGTTGTTCATTGCAAGATTATGGAAAAATTCCAATCCTAAAAAAAAAAGACTTTCTCAAATATAATTATAATACATCAAGAGAAAAAAATATGTCAACAAAGTTCTCTGTGTTCCACTATTTCAAAATTCAATATTTAATTTTCAGTTAAAAAGTGTTTGGTCAGTCAGATACCAGATACCCTTTAGTTTAGAGTTTAGTCTTTATTTAAATAGCCCATAATCTACTTAATTCAAAAAATACCATGCTTTACATTGATTATGTTCTGTAGGATCTAAATGCTCTCCTCTGAATCTAGGATCTAGAATTTTCGCTGCAAAATGTACCGCAGAAACATTTTTTTTTTTCTGTTTTCAAAACAGTTCAAAATAGATTCTTCTTCTTTCTTCAAAATAGGAAGTTCTGAAACTTCTTTTTGGAATAATTGCTTCAGTGACTGTAATGTTTTAGCCACTTCGGACAAATGTACATCATCGCTTTCAAGCTAATGTATCCACTGTACAAGTCAGTGGCGGCTCGTGACAATCATGTAAGGGGGGGCTCAGAATTTTTTTTTTTAAAATTTGTCATCATAAAGTCAGTCTCTAAATATAAATATAAATTCTTAGGTCAAAATTTTAGGGGCAACATGAGTACCTACGAGCGTTGATTGTACTAGCCAGTTTCTGACATACCTATATCCACGAATTTTTATTGTATATTTCTTTGTCAAACTTTCGCGAAAACTGTGCCTCATTTTTACATTTTGATTGTACCGTAGGATGGTGTTACTTTGCAACAAGTTTTTGATATTTGACAAAGAAAATCACCTAAATTATGATGCCATATTCAAGTGGCTGATATGTGTACTACATTTGGATGTTACCTAACGAATCAGGTTATAATATTTTTGAAGTACAGACAGATATATTTTTTAAAAATTCAAAATGTGTGTAAAGTTTCCCTCCAATGGTGTGAAATTACACACTGGTTTGATGTGTTGGGTTTTTCAATGTTTGTGCGTTCTGAGGGTGACTTTACACAATATTTATGTTTTAAAAATTTTTTAAAGGTAACCTACCTACCCTGTGATTTTTTTTTGAATGAGAAACATCATAAACGTAGAAAATAAAACAAAATACCCTTCAAGGCACAAAAATAATATATTTTGGTCAAAAAATAAACAATATTCTCTCCAAATAAACACCAAATAATAGAAATAAAAAAAACTAGAATATTCTTTGGAAAGCAAGTACACTTCAACTTAAATATTGAAAGAACAAAAGTTTTTCAGGAACTTAAAAGTAAATCAAACGCCGTTAACGGACTACCGAATTCTGCCGCCGCCAAGAGAACATCAACAAAATGTCATTCTTCCAACTCTGTAAGAAGTGTGGGACCGCCAACACTATTGGTGTGCTTGGCCTTTATCTTATTCCATAGGGTTTTCAATGGTATTCCAAACTTGGTAGCAGCTTCTCTATAGGAAAATCCGTTTCTTACTGATTGCATAGCGCGTTCAAGGGATTCAACGCTATAATTTTTGTAAGGGCGGCTACCAACCCTTTTCTTAAAAATACGGCCATTTTCAAATTTTCCTGAAAAAAAATAAATGTGTAAAGTCACACTACCTTCGGAAATTTAAAATATTTTTACCATGTTTATGATTGAGTTTCTGAAATACCTTGAAATATGTTCATAAAGGGTAATACTTAGTACTATATACCAATAATAAAATACATACCTTGATAAGGAAGCTGTGGATCCCTTAGCTTTTGTCCTTCGTGCGAGAACGTCAAAATGCACAATTTATTTATGTTTACATTACAAAGTAACGAAAACCACTAAACCACCAGTTAGGGTTGCCAACTTTCCAGTAAGCCAAAGGAGGACACATTAGCTTGTGACCAGCAAGGCAGGGTGGGTGGCCCGCCGCAGGCGCCGCCGGAGGCAGAAAATTTTTGGGGTGCCACGCCCAATTTTCACCCTAAATTTATTAAAATTAAAAAAAAAAATTAAAAATAGAAAAATTATGAAGCGCACCTGACAAATTTTTGAGGACCAAGCCAAGCGTGTTTTTAAATGAAACACTAATTATTATAGTTATTTTATTTTAATAATATTTATACATTTTATAATAAAACTAAAATAAAAACAGAGTTAAACTTCAAAGGCTTTCTAGAAATTACAGGAAATAGGAAATGTATGTTCTAGAAAGAAAAATAGCTTAAAATTAAAAAACGAAAAAACAAAGACTTGAACTTGAAAGATTTTCTGAAGATTAACAAAAATATATTCTTGGATACGATATACGATACGTCGATACGACATATAAAACTTATAAAAGGGAAAATAAACATTCAAAAAATAAAATAAAATTAACAAAGAGAAAAATAATATTTTATCAATTAAGAAAATTATTTGAATTTATATTTTTGCTGGCTTTTAGCTGCATCTAAAAGTCGTTCATTCCCTTTAATTGTCTCATAAAAATCTAAGCAGCTTTTCTCTGAGTTACCAGAGACAAGCAGCTCAGATTTTATTAAATCTAGCGAAGCTCTATTTCGTTCATCCCGCCACTTAATGTTCATTAGGGAAAAAATTCTTTCGGGAAATGCAGAACTTGCAGGAACGCTTAGAGCAAAAGAAATTAGTACGAATAAATTTTCAAGATTTGATATGTTTTGAAAAATAAATGACCATTTTTGGCTAGTTGTGTAAGCATGCCAAATATCTGTTTTGAAAATAGATTCTTTAACTAACATAATTTCGTCAAATAATTTATCCTGGTTGACTTTATCTCGTAAATTTAATTCCTCTACTAAACTGACAAAAAATGTAAAAGAAGGAAACTTCTCTGAATTTGGTTCTAAAGAAAGATTTCCCAACTTAGCCAATATGCTATCATCGGAAAAATCAAAATTCTTTTCAATGTAGTCAAGAACTTTATCATAAAATAGTAAAAAATTATTTTCTATTTTTCTTTTTTCATTCTGATCCAAATAACGATAATCATATTCCTAACTTCAAAACCAAAAAACCTTTCGTCTTTTCTAGACTTAATTTTAGACTTAAAGTCTTTCAAATGTTTGTGAAGATCGATACAGGTGGTTTCATTGGCCTCCAATTTTGAAATCGTTTCATCAAAAATTGGCAACACATGACTACAGAAAAAAAGATAAATTTCAACCTTATTTGAAATTTGGAAATTTTCGTCCATAATTAGTATTTTTTGGAGCGCTATTGGTGTATTTTCGCCTAAAGATGATTTTCAAAATAAACCAAAATTATTTATCAAAAACAATACCTTATGCTATTTACGAAACGAAATACTTAATTATTAATAATAGATAACTAGTTAATATTCATCCATAAAATGATTCACCGCTCTCCTCAGGAACGTCATCAGTTTCAACAAGAGTGCTGTTATGGATAACCTGCCACTTAATATTTCCTATCTAAAATAGGTACCTAAAATAGGATTTAAGAGCAGGCCAACTTTTTAGAATTCGGTTGATACATGGCAGAAGTGAAAGCCAACGGGTAACTACGTGCCGAAGTAACTCACTAAACTGAATTTCCACAAAATCGTGAAACTCCTTCAGTTCATCTCTTCGCTTTGCTGATACGGAAAAATGTGAATAAAATTTCAAAATAATGCCTTCAACATCAATATGTAGTTTTTCTATAGCATGTTTTAAGCAATTGTGCAATATATGCGCATGGCAGTTAGCTTTTATTATATTTGTATTCACACTTCTTAAATAAGTGAATACCGAATTATTTTTACCAAAATTGGCATTTGTATTATCCGCCGAAAAGGCTGATACTTGATTAATATCCAGTCGCAAATTTTCTAAGGAGGAAATTATAGCTTGAAACATTCCTGCCGCCGTCTCGTTCGAGTCTTCATAAAAGTCGATAATTTTGTTCTGAATACCATCTTTTATAGTGTAATATTGGACACACAATGGGAACATTTTTCTATTTTTATGGTTGGAGGCTGTAACATTTTAATTTTGCTCTTCCCATTAAATGAGTCATTCAGCGTTTTAACTGGTAACACACAAATATTATTTTAGAGCTGACTTAATTGATTGGATATTAATTACCTTACTCTGCATCTTTTTAGATAATTTCAGGCACAGCCAGACAAGATTTTGCTCCTTATCATTTGTCTAATGATTTAGTTGACCATTGCAGATGAATATTTATTGAACAATGCCTGGTTATCTTATTCTTGTTGTCCTTAAAAGGAATATACATAAATTATCAATTTCATTAGTCGATAGCCAACATTGTTTTGATTTTCAAATAATAAGGGGTTATGTCCAGTTAATTGTCATTCAATTTTATTTTCGCGCCAGCTATTTCGAAGGATTAATTCCTTTAGTTTTCACTTCCTCTCTGTCTCTCTCTTACTGGAGGATTTCGTTTCTTTTATCTACCTGTTATCGAGTACCTATATCGATCAATTTGCTGGTACTTTGGTTTTGGTCGCGTAGGGTTGGGTTTTTCAATACATGTCGATATAATTGGTGTCGTGTCAGAGAAGGTATGGACAATATTATTTAATAAGTGAAGTTATTTATAGATTTTAATGAGAATAGTGTTTTCCTGATTAGTGTGGATTGATTCGGTCCCATTTGTTGAGTCTCTTTGGAGGTTTCGCTGACGACTATCGATATCTTTGTCGTTATCTTTCAATCCTTCCTAATGTGTGGAATGTGGAATTCGATAAAAAAAATGTAACATAAAAAAAAAGTTAGTGCGTAGAAATTTCTGGTTTAGGGTCCCAAAAATCGTACAACGGTCTCTTCTATTTCGTCCAGCGACTAGAACACTTTGGCTTTGGCCTGAAGAATAGTTTTTTTATCCGGTTGACCATACAGAAAATTAAGTGATTTTCTCTATTTAATTAGGATCCGGTCATCCAGATAATTTCAATTTTGGTTTTGCCAGTCTAGTTTTGGTTTTTGTTACCTTTTGGCAGCCAAATCACCTTTCTAAGGGATTTATCTATTTCTTCTAGTCGGTAAGTCCACCATTTTGTGAATTTGTTTTATTGTAAATTAATTAGTTCTATTCTCACAATAGAATATCACATCACGTCGCTTGGATTGAATTGTTTGAGCCTAGACTCTTAGAGCCTTGATTTTATTGTTGCTCGTTATTGTGAACTTCCAAATTGGATCAGCCAGCGTAGGTGAAATTAGAGTTCCATGACCTTCCGTTCACCTTCAACCTTTGAGCTGTGACCCTCAAAAATCCACGAGGTAATTATAATGGCAATTTTCCATTTTAATGTTTTATTGGGGGACCATTCTATGCCGCATTGATTGGTAGACTTATAGTTTTTTTATTTAAATATATTTTTTTTTGGCAATGCAACTTATTTAATGAATTGAACTCATTATATTTAGTAAATGGGTTAAAACTTGGGAATTGAAATGTACAATTTCATATCCCAAGTGGCATAATTTCAATGGGGATTTAAGGGTAATTTATTTACTCATTGGTGCTTTCTTTAGGGTCTTATGGTACGGTTTTATGCTACCGTTTTCGATAACGCAACTCAGTGGATGTTTTGATGGTATGCAGTACCCACCACTGTATCTGAATAGCAAAGACTCGGCGAACTAGTTTTCATTGATGAGATAGATCATCTGGTACGAGTGTGAAATCCCAGACCCATTGTTAATTGTCGGCATAAAGCTAAGTAGTTTAGTGTAATTTTTTTTAATTACTTAAAAATATCGTATATGGCTTAGGTAACTTTAGTTACTCACATTTAAGTAAACATTTGACCCCATTTATTTGCGGAGTGATCACTGGCGCTGGGTGTGTGTTAATTCGCACTTATTGGTTATTTTAGTTTTAAGTATAGCTCTCTGCTTACATAGGTATTCATACATATCAATACCGACAGACAGTTTTCTTAAATCTGACTATGAGGAAGCCTTTAGGTTCTTTAGTCCTGCTAGTCGTCATACTAGCCTCTGAATACTTGTCATAATCATTATTTAATCACCATAACTTGTACTAAATCAATACTTAATATTCAATAAATACTGATTTTGTTGTATTGCCAATTACCTGCTTTCTTTGTCTTTTTGCTTATCCAATTATTTTCTTACATTTCAGGCATAATAATTTGGTTTGTACTTTAGTTCAACCTGCAGTCATCGCAGGACTTTTCCGATTTAGTTTCCAAAGTTGGTGGCGCACGAATCCACGAACCGGGCACGTGGACACTTTAACAAACTCTGTTGAACTAAGGTCGCAATCCAAATAAGGTTACATTTTGGTAATTGATTTTTCTTACGTAAAATAAAAGTGTTACAAGGCATCCAATTGTATAGAAAAATATACTGATTTATTTTTTAATACTCCTATTACGTCTTCTAGCATTTTAGGCGCTAATACATTTATAATTATAGCTTCAGCCTTCGTTCTTCCACAGGATATTTTTAGCATAATTTTGGAATCAGGAACTGCTTTACAACATAATTTCAACCCACAATCCAAAGAGTTGTACGATAAATTGTGTTTGCAGCAGTGGTAAACATTAGCGACTTCAAACGCTGTCACAATGCGCTCTTCAGGAGATTTTTTTTGACAGAAAAATTTTGTTAATAATGTTGACAAAGAACTGCTTCGCATTTTGATTTTGTGGCTATCTGAAATCTCATGAGTAGTAACAGCTGAAAAGCCTTTATATGCAACTGTAAAAGATTTGTTGCAAATTTTACAGTATGCATCCCCATTGATACATTTTAACCACGACCGAGAAGTCTCCCATGATGTTTTATAAGCTTGCATACGTTTTCCTTTTTTTTTAGGTGGTGTATTTAGTTTTGATCCTTCATTTTCGTTGTCAGTATCAGAGTTTTCCGACATTTTTAGTTCCTGACGAACCCAATCGTACTTAAATTAAAAAGAATTTTTCAATTTTCATGAAAATAAAAAGTCAAACAACTATACTTACCTAACTTACCAAACCAACTATAATCGATTTTTGTACGTACACGCACTCTTTAAAGTTTGTGTGAATGTAGACAATGTAGCAGAGGGCGCGAAAATACGGAAAAATGCAAATGCATACAACAAAAAACACTACCCGTGCTCGACGCGAATCAAACGGAAAATAGAAATAGCCCTCATCATAGCCGATTACGTTGCGTGGCGGGGGCGACTGGCGTCTGGCGAGTGGAGCACGATGTTGCTGCGTTGCCAAGTTGTGTGCCGTTAATAGAATATTAGGATTTTTTATACAGTATTTTCCTTTTTTTTTGGGGATTTTAGAACATTGTGGAGAAAAGGACTAAGGAGGACAAATTGCGTCCTCCGCAGTAGCTGCGGAGGACGGAGGATATTTTGGTTCAAAGGAGGACTGTCCTCCCGGCCGGAGGACGGTTGGCAACCCTACCACCAGTTGCTGGGGCAGACATGTTTCAGCAAGTATTTGACCGTTTTGTGTTGCAAAAAATTTGCTACATTGTCACATTTCAAAAATATTAATTTTAAGAAAAAAATATACATGTCTGTGTAAAGTTCTCCGCAAGTTGCAATGTCACACCATCCTACGGTACCTGCAGAATGTTCAATATTGATTGGCAATGGTCGTCCAGTACCTATTTTTCAAGTCAAGATTGTCGTGTAGACTCAAAAAGCTGAACACGATTTTTTTTATAATTCACTGACCTTTAGATTAGCAAATTAAATTAACAAACTCTCCGAATTCCAATAAAAAACTGATAAAAAACTTAATCCCGAAACAAAACATTGAATAAACCTTGAATAAATGCCGGCAACCGAGGAAAGAGCGAAAATTTCCTGATTCCGGGCGGAACATTTGGAGCCCAATAAACGCACCGCCTAGCGCGATGTTTGGGTGACGTCACACTTTCGTCGCCATGGCAACCCACGTAAATCGTGGCACTAGCCGGGACGCATATTCATTTTTTGCCAACGCAACTGATATTCGGCTAGATTCGTGCCCTGCGCCGTGAAGCGTTAGCAGAATATGAGCATCGCAACCAGACGATGGCACTTCATGTGACTGTATGTTACAAGCATTTTATGATGATGATAATTAGGTTCCATAAATGTTTTTTATTGAAAAGGAAGGGAAGATTAAAGATAAGAATTTTATTTATATGAAAAATTCAGCTGAAACAATGGTATGATATTGTATTAGATAAAACTATCGATGTCTTTGAAACTACCCGATGGACCCTTTATACTAACTATTTTATAGATTGTGAGCGAGAAAAAAAAAATGAAATAATTAAACCCAAAAGGTAGAAATTGAGAAATGTCGAAAATGCAAAATGTCGAAAATATAAAAAGTTCAAAATACAAAAGATCTTTTTTCTCTTTTGGTACTACATATTTATTTTTCTATAAAATAAAAGAATAAAATGAATGTTCAGCTGAACTTTCGGCTGAATTGTGTTTCTGTCGCGTAGGTAACGTCCGAGAAGCCAACTTCAGTGCCTCATATTTATTCAAAATTTAATAATACATACACGCGCTCTATTTTTTATGAGGTTGATAGAAACAGAGATTGGGTCGCATTTTCAGGACGGGACAGTTTGGGTTAATTTGGATAAGGTACTTTTCATGAAAAAAGGAAACAGGAAGGAACAGCGCCTAGTGCGGTTTTTAAACGAAAACTAACCCAAACTAATCAAAAATAACCCATACTATCGAAAACTAACCGAAACTAACTCGTCTGCCAAAAAAGTACTGGGGCATTTAAATAAACACAATTATTAATTTTTAAACTCTTATTAACGGTATTTCCTCATTCGTTATCGCATTTCGCATTGAAACATGTGCCAACAACTAACAATAACTGCCAATTTCCAACTTAATTTATTTAGAGAATATTTTCACGAACGCCAGGCAGGCTCTATAAACTGCCAACGTTAGTCCACTTCAATCATAACCCAAGCAGCAAGCTGACGTCAATTTGACGTCTTTTTTCCGTCATTTTTTTTAGATTAGACGTCATTTTCATTTCCCAAATGACGTGATTAAGACGATAGGATCACGTGATTATGTCACAGCCCAGATGACGTCATTTTATGACGTTAAAATACGTGATTTTATGCCGTTAAAATACGTGTTTTTATGACGTTAAAATACGTAATTCTATGACGTAAAAATACGTGATTTTATTACTTAAAAAGGACGTCGTTAACAATGAGGAAAATTACGTATAATGACGTCATAAATACCTACGGCAGTCATACCTTATTTGGAATATATGGTAGGTAGATTTGACGTTTGTTTGATGGGTGCCTCTTGTAGATCTCCTCTAGAAATTTTATATTTTAAAGCATATATGCAGAAAAACAAAACAGTTTTTGTGAATCGATATAAAAGCAAATCCATATGTAATGATAACACCTACATTAAAAAAACGTTGGTTTGGGAAAATTGAACTTTTTTTGTATGTAAAACCATTTTTTTTCAAAACTCAAACGTATATTAAAAAATAATTCAGGTACCTATCCTAATCGGATATTATGCAATACACAGCCTATAGGTATAATATTGTTTGGTATAATTCAGAAGTTATTACACTATCCAAACACTATTGGTTAGTCTTTACAAGTAAGGTGTGATAAGTAGGTATGTGTCATTGGAAAGGATATAAAGTTATTATTATCAAGAGAAAGTACAATGCATTTACAAATAATATCTTTTAGGCTCCACTTTTCCAAGCTAACACTCAGATTTTCCAATATATATATATTGAATTTACTTGATTCAAATGGGTACGTGTATAAAGGTTTATATTTTGCAAATTTCTTGCCAATAATAAATGTCTCTTTATTACTCGAATTTACTAAAATATTATTTATCTGAACGACTTTATCATTTTTCACAAGACAGTATGAATCAGAAAGACTATGGGCAAAAATACAAAGTATGAAATCTTGAAATATAATTTTTTTAAACTGTTTGTAAATTGAATTATATGATCCTGCATTATGCGAGAGTGAATATTGAATTTCTTTGTCGAATTGCAAATCTTCATTCAATGACTCAATTTCATGAAGACGGCGAAAAACTTGTTGCAAGGGTTTATTTGGCGACCTTATAAGGATTTTCAATTGACCTAGATAAGACTCAAATACAAAAGCTGAAAACGAATCAAGCGGTCCAAATTGCTCTACATCGTCACTCAAATGACACATCACATGAATATTGTATATAAAAAACTGTTTTTTTTCTGAAGAACATTCAATATTTGCGAGTTCTGTTCTCGAACTTCATAGAGAACCTGGAGGATTTTTTCATTTAATTCTGAAATATAAGTGATTTTCGGGAAAAAATTCTTTAATTTAAAAATGTATTACACACCTGGAAGAGGTTGACGACGCCCAGGGGTTGAAATTCCTTGCGGGGTACTCTCTCCAACAGAGCTTCTTGGAATCCTTTCAGGATTGCTATCAGAGCAGGTACCTTCTAAAACAATAGAATAAATCTACATCGTGATATTAATAGTAATATATATTTTTTTTTATGGTTGGCACACACACAAAAGGGAAATCCTATAACACTCGTCGAGCGTAATAATAATAATAATTATAATAATAATAATAATAATAATATAATAATCAAATAATAATCTAGGATAAAAATCAGAATTTTTCAAAAAAAAATCAACTTAGCATATCATAAAAATATGATAATTATTATTATATTTCTTGTTGGACTTTTTAGCGACTAACCGTTTTTTAACCGTTAAGCTGTGACAGTTAATGGATTATTTAAACTCACTGTATGTGTAACTACTTACATTAATCAATAGAAAGTGGATGAATGATACGCATATTATTAAATAGTCATGGAAAAAAAAAATTAGGTACATTTGAAAAATCTCAATTAAAATAAGTAGTATATGTAAATGAAAGAATAATAAATAAGCTGCAGCCTACCAGTTAAAGTTGAAGTCAATATCCTCTCAGAAACGTTATTTCTGGGAGAATTGAGAGGCAATAATCTACTATTATTGCAGCGGGAACTACCTGGAATAACCTTCAAGGGTTGATGTTCATCGGAGTTAGATGGTCTTGATAATTTATCCATCAAACGATTCTCTGAAAAAAAAATGTATGTCCTCAATTTTGAAGTACTTAGGTACAAGGCAAACTATAATGGAAAATACAAGTTGACCTGATAAATTATTTGTTGGAAATGAAAACATTTCCGATTTAATCGAAGGGTCGCATTTTGCGAATAGTTTAAATAATGTGTTTTTTTTAATTCATATTTCAATGGAATTACTTAAATGGGTAGGTACCTTGAAGGATTATTTTTGGAGGCCTTTCTATAAACAACTTTTTCTTTTTTTGCTGAAAAGAAGCATCATCGGACTCGTCGCTGATGCTTGTATCTATTTTTTTGGCCCTCTTCCGCCTCCTTGCCTTTGTGGATTCCTCTTCTTCAGTTTCCAAGTTCGAGGTATCCTCTGCCTCTCGACATTTTCGTTGAGCTTTTTCATAATCGTCTAGAATATCCAATAGTTTTGTTATACAGAGGTTGACACAAGAAATAGGCACAGCCTCTAACTTTTTTTAATAAATTTAAGTTGGAAATTTGGACAACTTTTTCAGTTTTTTGAAACAAAATTTTGTTACAAGCGAGGTTACAAGTCACTTTTGGTATTTTTTTGGAATCAGTGGATAGTGGATTATTTTACTTATGACAGGACAATTATTGTTGAAAGTTATTTGTACACGATGTTCCAACGAGGAACAGGGGCTTATTTTTGATCTACCCTGTATTTTTGAAAAAGATCAAAATAGCCAATTGGGATATCAAAAAATTAGGAGAAAAGTTAATAAGGACTGACCTGGATACATTTAAAAAAAATGGAAATTTCAAATTTTTCTGATTAGATAAGTAATCCAACAAAATCAATTCACACAAACGCTGAATTTTTTTTTCTAAAAGCTCAAAACTACTGTTCAAATATGTAAAATGATTCGCTGATTCCCAAATAGTCAAAAAATACCGGGTGTTCGATTTGAAAATCTAAAGGTATAACCATTTTTGAGGTAAACCTGAAAAGACTTTGTTTCGCAATTGATTTCAAGAAACTGAAAAATTGCCTCAGTCGAGGCCTCAGTTAAGCTGCCCAAATTTCTTTCCAATTAATTTATAAAAAAAGGGATAGGCTGTACTCTATTGCTTATGGCATGCTATGATTTTAAAGAAAAAAAAGAGGAGTCCGAAATAAGTGCGCATTTTGTTATGGTAGATAGAACGCAGCAAAACAATCACTTTTTACTTAGGAACATGTGTCCGCAAACGTCTCGTTAAGAAAACACAGTGTCGAAATTTTCAAAAAATTTTGACTTTTTGCCTTAGGTTCAAAATGCCTTTAGCGATTTCGTCCAAATTTTTAGAGGTTGTTTGTGCTGTTCTCAAGCATCTTTCTAAAAAATCCTTTCAAGTTTCACTTTTCCAAGACCGGATTTAGAGCAACTCCCAAGACAACTCCTATTTAAAAAAAAAGTGGTACGCCCCTGGTTTTTTTGGCGAATCTAAAACTATTTCTTGATTTCTTGTTTAAGTTTAAACAAAAAAGGTATCCCAAGTTTTCCTTGTGCAATGCGACATTAACGAGATAAAAAGTAAAAATCAATGTATTGTTTGGAAAATTTATTTTAATTGAAACTAGGAAAATGGTAAATCAATCAATTTCATAATAAATGCTAAAAAAGCTGGATTTTTTAGAAAGATGCTCGAGAAAATCGCAAACACTCTCTGAAAATTTGAACAAAATCGGTCAAGGCATTTTGAATCTAAAGGCAAAAAGTCAAAATCTTTCGAAAATTTCAACACTCTGTACTCTCTTAACGAGACGTTTGCGGACACATGTACCTATGTAAAAAGTGATTGTCCTACTGTACTCTTTCTAACAACAAAATGCGAACTTATTTCAGACACTCTGTAGATATTTCTTAATTTTTTTAATTTTTAAATTGAAAAATGTGAATCTCAACTCACCAGTCTCGTACATTACCCTCTTAATACCATGTAGGGCCCAATCATCTTCAATGACTGGATCGTTTTCCCTTATTATTTTATTGAATAAATTCAGTGCCTTGCAAGGAGGCCAAAAGGCTTCTTTTTTTTTTGGCGTCAACCAAGCCTTGTTAATTACTGACAAACCTCCTCCGTCTACCCATTCTACCACCATATAGGCCATTGTACAAACCCCTCGACAAATCCTAAACCAATAAAATTATTGATCATGTAATGATAATTACCTACCAACCGGTAGCTAATTTGAAAAAATATACCTATGTACCTAATGCTTTTGAAAAAAAAGTCTTCACTCGAAATTGTCTTGTGTGAAAGTGAAACTACCTAATTCAAAGGCTTGAAGTCAATTCTTGTATGACTGGCTTGTGAAGCCCTTCATTCTCAATGACAGAGCTTGTGGTTTTGGAAATGTTTTATAGGATTTTTAAGGCTTTAGCAGCTATTTTTAGTGTTTTGAAATACCAAATGGACTTTCCAAACCCTCATTCTATCATTACCTAGCTATATTTCAATACATAACTTCAAAAAAAAATATAAACCTATTTTTAAATTCAATAAAGTGGGGGTGGCGCCCCAAAGTTGACTACTTTTGAAAAAACATGCTTCTGCAAAACAATTTTTTTCGTCAATACAAATGCGAATCGACCTGAAGAAAACCTGCAGCCATTGGCGGATTTACCCATACGCTAACTACGCTGCAGCGTAGGGCCCCGGGCAGCGTAGGGCCCCGGGCAGCCTGGGGCCCCGCAGGGGCCCTTCCCACATGTCAAGAATATATACTCCAAATTCCAGAAAATATGTTAAGTTAATTAAAATCTTACCCTTAGCCCCCCAGTAATAATTATAATAAATTAAAAACCAGAAAACTAAATTATCAAAAATAAATATAGAACTGTTATGAAAAAAGATCGCAATTTTTGGGAATACTTTCAATTGAAAGTGATTTCACTGCAAATTTGAATTACGATGAGGCGATAAGGGAATTTGCCGATATTAAAATTAGAAAAAAAAATGTTTTTGCGATTTTCGGTTGTTTACTATGTTCTAGTTATGATTTTTTTCTGTTCTACTTTTAGAACTTCGTTTTGATTTTGTTTTAATTTATCAATTAATTCAAAAATGAAAATATTTGTTTCATTTTGTCCTTTGTATTAAAAAAAATAGGGGGTAGGGGCCAAAAAACTTATGTAGCATAGGGCCCCATAAATCGTAAATCCGCCACTGCCTGCAGCTATTTTTATTCCCTAAAAAACACACATCAAAATAATCTGACCTGACAAAATTGATAATCAACTGAATAACTTTAAACTTATCGCAATATTCAATCATTGGAAGTTTCAATCCGTAATGAAAAGCAGCCATTTTGTTGTGAAAATCCCAGGCCAAAATTTAACCCAACTTAATTTTCACTATAACGAATATTGAAATACATATACCTCGTATTGTGTTGTGAATATAAAATAATTATTAACATTGATGAAATTAATAAAGAAATCTGATAGGAAACTTACCTTTTTCTATTTTATTCCCAAACCAAAGATGCAAAGGACAAAGGAAGGACACAACATAAATCACTCACGCTACGGCCACGGCCACGCTGCGATCTAGACTGGTACTGACTTGTGAGTGTGCGACGACTGCGCGACGAGTGCGACGCGACGTGCGTGGCGCGTGCCTGTTCCAGTCAGTGCCACTTGGACTAGACAGAGACGGAGAGATAGTTGCATGTTGCATTATATGGTTGCATTGTTCTATTCGTTCTAGAGATACGACGTCTGAAAAAGGCAGAGTGTGAAAATGTCGAAAAAAATTACGTAAAAACGACGTGCCACGTGCCTGAAAAATGTAATATAAGTTGAAGTCGATATTGAAAATTAATAAATAAGGACGGCATTGCGAACGGTATGAATTATTTATAGTTCTTTAATAGAAAAAAAAAAAAAGATTTAAAATTTCAAATGTCGGAAAAATCTCGTGAAAACGACGTATTCTTTATGACGTCTAGAACACGTCGTGAAAATCACGTGATGAGTCACGTCATTTATTGGTAGATTGACGTCCCAGACCATAAATGACGAAAAAAATACGTCAAATTGACGTCAGGTTGCTGCTTGGGCTGTTAGTTGAGGGTTGTTGGCCTTCCTTTATCCAATTTTCTTGCTCTTTCTTTCTGTTCCAAACCGTTCCTTGTTGACTTTGGAGCAGAACGAGTTTATCTGACGGCCGTTCCCATATTACATTAGTTGTATTCCTTTCACACCTAGGAGGAGCTCCGGAACAGCTCCGGGGCTTCACGCGCTTATTCCTTTCGAAAAGTGTTTGTTGCAACACGCATCTGTGCCCTGCAAATCGGGAGCAACTGAACACCGGAGCGAGTAGCTCGAGTGTTTCAAACTCATGAAAGGAATACAACTATTGCGGAGCATCCGGAGCAAATGTTTTTCCACCGGATTTAGGGCCAAATTTATAGTCGCTCCTTGAGGTTCCCTCAGACCTTAAGGAAGCATTGAACGTTTAGATTTGCCATGAATAACTTGTAAAATAATAGCAAGTGTCCATTCTAAACTCACGACCTTCATGGAAGAGCCAAGGAACAACTATAAATTCGGCCCTTAAGCCTTGTACTCATAACTGCGGAATTCGCATTTTTTTGACATTGCTTCGACAATTTGACGTTTGATTCACGCATAAAACGTCAAATTGTCGAAGCAATGTCAAAAAACAGCGAATTTCGCAGTTATGAGTACTAGGCTTTAAAAGAAATCTCGCGAATTTCTTAAGTAAATGTCAATAGCGCTTTTGAATTCAGAACAAAAAAATTATGATTACAAAAATAATCTGTAATCTGTGTAATCGGGATTGAGCGATCGTTTGTACCTATTTGTTTTTTTATTTGACTTTGCGCCCTGCTCAGTTCGTAATTTGCGTAATTTGTATGTTGTTTATTAATATGATGACAGATCACAGGATTGCGAGCGTAATTTCACAAACCGTTCCATTATTCAAGTCTTCCTCCCCTTGCTCTGGGTTCACGTGACTAAAAATTCCTCTCGCTCCAATCTACTCCCGGATTGGTTATTGAACAAATTGACGTCACGGATGCGTTCGTCACTAATTTAAGTACTATGTTTCCCCTCGTTTTTATTCTCATCGGTGACTCCACCGATGAGTTAGCTATCTTTGTTTAGTGAATGGAAAATGACAATGACCGACATATAATGGTGGATCCATCGGTAAAATTTGATGAGAATAAAAACGCAGAGTTTGCTGCATTTGGAGAGTACCGTTCCAGTAAAAACTATGAGGGCGGGCTCGATGGGCTGTTCGTTGTTTTGTTCAAAAAGTCAACCTCAACGACACTCGTCGTCGTGGTCGTCGTAATTTTTTAATTGTTTTATCCTGCTCTGATCCATCGAATTTGAAGTAGCACGAAAGAGCGTTCAGTACCTACTCAACTTTTGGCTTTGTCAAGGTGATACAGCATTCAGTTTATCGTACTGCAGAAATCCGTACTGCCATTTAAAAAAAGAACATAGCCTGTATAACATGTACCATCGTCACCAAAAGTAACTGGGACAGCATCACATTAGCTCTTGTCCTATTATATGAATTTTATTATCAAATATTTGTCAAACTATGATTTAAATGCATTGAAATGACTGACAGTAGAAATAGTCCAGGAGATTATTATGCATTATTTGTGTCCCAGAAACTTTTGGTGACGATGGAGCAACGATCTACCGGGAGTACCGGATGTTCCAACGAGGACTGAACAGGGCCTTAATTTCGACTTTTCTTGTACCTACCTATTTTTGGAGAAAACTAAAATATCAGTTATATAAGTATATAACTTTTTCGGTAGAGTTCAAAAATGCTACTTGGAAAACAATTGAACCTCAGAAAAAAGAGTTATGACGTACAATTTAATTTTTTTGAATGGAATACATTTTTTTATCTCATATTTGAAAAGCAACCACTTTGAGCTCATCTCGAAAACACTCACATCTTGACCTAGACATAAATAACTATTGATTGTCTTTTTTCATGTGTTGCCAGAAAGGGACTGAAATACTCTGACTCTCAATCCGTAAGAATCGATCGTATAGGGTAACTTGGCGCGCCGCTTAAATTTAAAATAGAAAACATTTATACGTTTTTGTAGATTTATTATAAAATTTCAGCCTGAAAAACAGTTCTTGAATTTGATAGAGATAAGTTCACAAGTTCATTATGCTAAAGGTATAAACTGCTGAATCTGAATAGATAAACAGAAAAAATTGTACAACCGATCGGGGTTCAATGAAGCTGCTTTCACATAAGCGTGAAATTGCGAACATCCAGAAAAATTGAATTGTTCAAAAAAAAGTTCAATGCTGTGCTCATGTGAAACTATTATAATAATAATAATATGAAATTAACGAGTCCTTTTTATATGTACCATCGTCACTAAAAGTATCTGGGACACAAATAATGCATAATAATCTCCTGGACTAATGGCAACAAATATCCAGTTAAGTTCATCAACATTTTGTAGAGGGCGCGAGTGAACTTGGAGTATTTTAAATTTTGGCGGTAAATGTCAATAGTTTAAAACTGATTAAATTGAGTAGAAAGAAAGATGACTACCTATGAACAATGGACAATGGATAAGTTAAAATATCTTCTAAAGCGTTCAGTGGCACTTAGAGAATATTTTTAAAAGTGTCAGCGTTAGCTTGTCTTGAAACCACACATCAAACTTCAGTTTTGAGGTTAGAATTACAATCGAATTTTCACGCGCCAAAATTTAAAGAGATCCAAGTACAGAAGCGCCCTCTTCAACTCAACTGTCAATATTACATGCCATTCTACTGTCATTCATTTCAATGCATTTAATTCATAGTTTGACAAATATTTGACAATAAAATTCATATAATAGGACAAGAGCTAATGTGATGCTGTCCCAGTTACTTTTAGTGACGATGGTACTTAATATAAAATTAATGCTGTAGGTATCATCACCCAATGGGTAAATATTGGATTGTATCGTCAATTAGGCATTCCAAACCCCTGTCAAAAATAGCCGATCGATGGCACACAATAAACAAAAAACTAGGCAAATGAGTTTGACACTATTGACAATCGCCTTGAGGTAAAACAAAGATATAATTTACAGTGTTTTTTAAGTTTTTAGTTAGATTTTTTTAAATAAATACCTTTTGTCTGCTCCAGAAGTTTCTTGGACATGCCTAGAGTTTGTTTAGTTGTTAATTGTGGTAGTATAGCGGAAGGGATACAATATCCTTCCATAGGTTTCTATCAATTTTAAATAACAATGGGAGGTTTGAATTGTTAGCTCAAGAGAGAAGAGAAAAACTGAATAATGTTCTTAAAAGAGAAGATCTGAAAGAAAAATAGATTGAATATAGAGTAACTATACTTATATATTTGTTCTTGTGACACTTGCTTTTGATATTTGTTGGAAAAAACCTGAATTTAATCCATTTTAGAAAAACCTAGCAAACTTTTAGATGAAAGACCACATAGACTAGAACACAAACACTCCGCTCTAACTTTTTTAAAGCAAAATGACACCAAAACTTGTGAAAAAAAAAGCTGTGAAAACCGCATAAAACATAACCGGCCTAATCTAAACGAATGTAAATAAATGATTTGTTTTACCTCAGGACGACTGTCAAACCCATTTGTGACGTCACATGGACATGCCTTATCTGATACTTATCTGACACCATTGACAATAAAGACCAGTATTCCAACCTCAGAAAACAATAAAATTGGCTAAGTTCGTTTTTGTCATCTTTTTCTTCGATTTGCTCCGAAATTTTGAGAGGCACGTGATTCGATAAGATAGTTTCAGTTTACAAATCACGTGCCTTTCAAAATTTCGGAGCAAATCGACGAAAAAGATGACAAAAACAAACTTGGCTATCGATGGCTGAATGGCAAAGTCACGTGATTTGGAATGCCTAATATGATATTGTTTTTCTGTAGCACTATCTGAGGCTTACGCTTAACAAACGATCGATCTAGCTGCACTTATCATTTTATTTACAAGGTATAAAATAAAATTTGATTTCTAACTATTTTTCGCGAAGAGCATGGCTTACTTTTGTCACATCTGTCGTCAAATTCTTGCCACATATTATTATGGCGGAAGCAAAATGCAGTGAAGTGACCTACTCCTGATTCTGGTCCTTGGCTGCTATAGTTTTTGGAAGCGCATCTAATGCACAAGTTAATTCGAATAGGTGGGTTGCCAAACTAATTGGTTCTATAAACAAATGAGTCAAAGCTACAGTAATTGTTCGGTACAAATTCCCTTGGCAATTCAACGTTCCACATTTTCCTTTAACAACTTGTCTATTTGTTGATTGGGTAAGAGCACTTTGAAGGCTTTGTGGCGAGTCTAAGATTAGCTCTATAGAATTATTAAATTGTACATCCAAATAAAGGCAACTGCTGCACTCAGTTGTTTTAATGGAGCAACGGGTGCAATCAAGTTTTGGCATTAGATTACCTATCTCATACTCCACATTTACATGGGCAATATTAAGGGGGTGCTCTTCTACATTAAATATTTTTTCAAGAATTAACGCTCTAATTCTGTACGACTTTCGTGTTACACCTTCTTTGATAATATTGAAAACAAGTGAACAAATTTCATTTTCATCTTTGTTGATTAACATCAGTTCTTGAAAGGTATAGCTATCACAAAAAGCACTGCATAAAAGTTGAATAATTGAATCAAAGCCACAAGTATTTGACAATGTAACCGATTTATTTTTGACAAGTTTCACCGGCTTCAGGTTTACCAGATGACCGTTTTTAATCAAACCTATTGGCAAAACTTTTCTTTTGCTTGAAAAGTCTGCTTCAAGAAGTTCAGCGGCTGGTTCTAAGTAGGATGATCTTGGACGGCTTTCTTTTGTTGTACCTAGTCCTTTCCAATTTTCATAACTTGCCTGTTCCATTGACGAGCAAGTTATGCAAAGTAAGTTATCTCCAACTTTGATGCTGCAATATTCATTGCTGTGTATGCCCCTATTACAATTTGGACAAACTAAGGTGGTTTGGCTCCTCAGTTGACAAGAAGGACAGCAAATTTCAGGAGAACTTTTTTGTAGAACAAAAAAAATATTTTTGTTTTACATTACCCACAATTGCACTCATTGCAGTCCTTTGTCCTTTAAAAGAACCTGAACATCAAATTACCTCCGCATTCGAGTATTATAACATTCTTCTCAGATTCTTGGTCAGCTTCACTCTCCTTTGCCGTATGAATATGAACCTGAAACTAGTTAAGGCCGCGTTAATGGCCGCCATGTTTAAATTTAGTTTTTGAAAATGACGACTGCGTCACATACGGTTCAATATTTTATTTTTTGTCCAAAACAAAATCTGTTTGTCGGTGAAACACTTAGTCACAGAGAAAGGCAAATATACAATTATGATGCTCCCATTGTAGCTTTTTTGGCGTGGCGCCATCTACTTGAAATTTCTTGAACTGTTTTCACCTTCAAAATTCGTTTTAAGGTCATCTCAAAAAATCCGCAATAATTTCCAAAATCCATTGGCATAAAAATTATTTGATATATTATCTACAATCTCTATAATTAGCTTTTGTTAGTTTTTCGTGGTTATCAATAAAATGTGCTTTTCACGGATCCAAGCTTGATAAACATGCAAATATGGAACCACCAACACATTTAATTGTTTTGGTGGTTGCGAACATGATTTCTGAATTTAGAAAAAAAGGCTGAATATCGGAAAACCAAAATAAGGAATAGGCCCCTTGCATCAAATTTTTTTATTGTTGATTTCGATAGTCCATGAAAAATAAGTCAACACGTGTTTTTTCTTTTTCTTCTTAGTCAAAAATTGACGGAGATACAACGCTATGAAATATGCCTATGACGTCATCAGGTATAATACTTTATGACGTCGCACATGCTCAGTATATCTATATATACAAAACTTAATATTTGTATAACTTCCGAAATAATCATATTTGGGCGAAATGAAAAGAAAGTAACGATTTTTTTTCGATTTCCTACAGTTTGCAATAAACAATAATCAATTTAATTTTCCATGCAAGTACCCTATTGTAGATAATCGATCAAATAATGTTTATGCCAAATTTGAGCCAATTCTGATGTGCCGTTTTTTTAAAGACCTTAAAGCAAGTTTCGAAAAATCAACCAATCACAGTTTAAACATGGCGGCCATTAACGCGGCCTTGAACAATATTATTATATCAGTACAAATTACGAAATCCAAATTGCGAATTTTTAAAATAGTTACCTAACTACTGTAAAATTTTCACCCGACTGGTCGAAAGGGATAGTTGACGACCCTTTAACCAATGAGTTTTTTAACAAGTTCGCAATAGGCCACTTTCACCATTGTTAGTTATTCTCATAACATCTATTATCTGTAGGTATGCTCTTTTTTCCAGAGGAAGGCGTACTTTTAAAAAATTTATTCAAAAATTGAGTTTTCAAACTGCCGCGAAAACGCCATACAAAAATTAAGAATAGGTTCAACTGTTACTTAGTACAGTGAACTCAAATAGGTCGAATGAAAATTTCGCATTTCTGATATGGCAACAAGCGGATGAATATCGGCTTCAGCCAATGAGAGGGCGTTTTCAGTCACTTGATTTTTGTTAATTTTTTGAAAATTTATTTATTTATTCAATAATCTGACTAAAACCTTGCAGAATATTGTTCATTCTCGGTTGCACGTGAAAGTGGTCTATTAGGACCAATTGGTAATTCTCACTACAATAATAAATGCTATCAAGGTAAATGCTGCTTTTAACTTACTTCTTCTGCCCTTCTTTGTGAGTTTATTGCTAATTTGGCTGAACCATCATTACACGAGATGAACGTTCTCAGAAAATCGTCTGCACGCATCGGCAAAGTTACGTTACCAAATATTCTATTTTTAATATTATTGAAGTTACTCTCCACAGGTGCTGAGCTTCCAATAACAGGAGATCCTTCGAAAAACGTTTGCATTAAATTGGTCCACATTGGTAAATATTTACAGTATTTTATAATATCACTGACAAGCTGAGGTACACATTGCTGGTTTCCCCGATCTCCAATCTCTGTTTCTTGATTTGATACAGATTCGCACTCTGTCGCAATTTCCTTAGCCCACGCCTGAAACGAGTTTGTGCTGGAAACTGTATCAAACGACTCTATTCCATCATCATCAGTATTTATATTATCGCTTGCACTCCCAACGACATCCTCAATAGTTCCCGTTGCACATCGTCTTTTGAGCCACTCCTTCCTAATTTCGCAGGTCGTAGATTCGTTATGTTCATTTTTGCCTTCTGTGTCACTGTAGGCGACAGTGAAGATTGCTTTTAAAATATTTGTAATGTCTACTATGTTATTTGCCTGAATCAACTGACCTACAGCCTTTAAGTAAAACTGCCTTGTGAGGCGATGCTGGCCCTTAAGGCCAGGCCAATTAGTTGCTAATTTTATAAAATGAGCTACTTCGAATCTTACGTAGCATTTTTCCAAGAAAGGTTTCTGGTTCATAACAGCATCGAAACAATGTTCCACATATTCGTGTACCGTTTTAAACTTAGTGAACGCTAATACACACGCGTATATGAGAGCCAGGGACATATCCGTTACAACCTCATTTGGTACCGTTGCTCCAGCACGAATCCAATGAGCTAGCCAAGAGTATATAGCTACAGCATTCTGGCTTTCTGACAGCATATTGGTCACTGAATATTGGTTCTCAGTTTGTGTTAACTGACTTCTGACTGTACAATCATAAAGAAAAATGTGGCTAGATTTTTCTCCAGATGGCTTCACAATTTTATGTACAACATGGCCAGTTGCATCGATGCTCACCTTTGCATATTCAGTGGCACAATATTTATTATATACATGCATTTGAGTATTTGTCCATAAATAAACAAAGAAAGGATCTTATCCTATTTGTTGAATTGCGCCCTTCATATGTGGATCTACTTTTAGCTTACAAACTGCAGACACTACGTCATTATCTAAACGCAAACTTTTTATATATTCATGTTTGGCAACTTGTAGCAAAACGCCCCAAGTACTCTATGTAAATAGTTAGATGGTAAATGGCGAGCGGTATATTGATGGTGTTTATATGTACTGGAGCTTGCTATCTAAAATATGTGGAAGAGGGTCTATTTGCAAGAGAGAGAAACAAACTAATGAGGGTACTAAATTATATTTTATTTCACATAAAACTCAAAAATCAATTAGCCAAATATCTCCCAATACTTTACATCCTTCTTTAATTCTGTAAAATTAATACTTCACATCCGTTCTATATTGTTATTATACGGACCACTGAAATATGCCTACTTAATAAGAAACGCCCTATTCATACTATTTCTCAAAATAATATTTCTATTTATTTTACTACATCCGAATCATTCCTAATAACTACCCTTTACCTAGTCAAATAATTCCTTAAAATCTCTAAGTCCATTACTTATAAAAACCCAAAATAATTACCTATTTGTTTAACAACTAATTTATTCTCATAAAATCTTACAATAACTTCTACTTGTGAAATAAACTCCCTAATTCAAAATTCATTCCATGGACAATAAATTCTTTTAACGGCTTTCCCATATTCTAAGACAATTCTATTTCATGAACAAGTTTAATTTACGAAACATCCTATTTCCTTTTAACTAGTTTCCAATATTTTAAGAAAACAATTCTAATATGTCATCAAATTTCTTTTTAAAATTTCCTATTGCAGTTAATAGTTTCTTAGAACAAATTCTATTTTCGGATTCCTATGCCTAGCTAATAAATCCAACTGTTTAATTCATAATTTCCAACTCAAAATTGAATATTGTTAAATGCATTGTAAGTACTCTTCATATTTTTGTTGCACATTTAAATGTCATTATATCTGAAGGTAAATAAAGTTATGCGATAATGTTTCCTTCATAAAACACTCAAGTTATTAATTTCGTTGTAATAAAGTTCCACCGTTAAATTAAAAATCAAAAGTTTTCTAGTAAAATTTCACACAAAGTCATGTTCATCAAAATAAATCTTGTCACTATAAAGTACTTACATTTTGTCCATAAAACACACGTAAAATTATTTAATTAACTACTCAAAATATTTAGCTTCACGCACATAATTGATTGAACGAAATTTCAACTGTTATTACTTTCTCGATTTTCCGTAAATTTTCTAAGTTAAAACATACCCGAGGCCAAACCATAAAAGAAACTTTTCGCGAAACTGGGCAGACTTTACTTCAACTGGACTAGGCTGTTCTACCGATCACTGGGAGCTCGCTTCCGCGAGTTTTTATATCAATTCGCTCTCCCCGCAAGAATATTATTAAATTTCCCCCAAATCGTCAATATAGGCGGTCGTTAACTTAGGAATCCGAATTTCATTGGACGACCTCATTATTATTAAAAGAATGATGCAATTTCCTTGAAATTTATATCATTTTTTTTAGCCCAAAAATCGACTAATTATGTCGTAATATACTGATTTATCGAGGTCGAAGACATTATTGGTTCAAGAATGCGATAAATAATCAAATTAATTAACATGCTGTCCTTGGCTAAGAAAAAGTTCATTGATCGGTTATTGATGTCATCACCTCGTTTTTATCAGTTTTTAAGAATTTAATTTAGATGACAACTTCCGGGTGTCGTAATAATACATTAGCGTTAATTGGTTTTATTTTTAATTTATTGGTACAGATTTAAAAATACCGGAATTAAATTTTGATTATTTAATAAAGTTTACTTTTTACTGTAACGACTTTGTAATTATCGGGTCAAATTTCTGGATCATCACAAACTCGTAAAGTTCCAAGCTTGGACAATGAAGAAGGTTCACTAGAATGTTCACTCATTTCTTTGGATGCGATCATTTTTCTGTAATGACAAGGTGCAATATTCCTGGTAAATAAATACTCTCCAAGTTCCTGTCTGGTTTTTCCACTTAATGGCCGTTTTGAATTGGTTTCTTTACAAAGATTAATTCCTCTCACAGACAAATCGATGGTTACGTCTTCATCCTGTTTAGGTTTGTTTTTTATACAGCCAAACAATTCGGATGAGCACTGCTTACAGTTGCCGTAAAAGCGAGCAAAATATTTTCCATCCACATAAACCTTATTGCGTTTGAAAACAAATACACAGCAAACATTCCTCAAGCGCATTTCTGATTCAATTTTTTTGTGTAGGACATGGGTCCAATGGCGTTGTTCAAAAACGATATATTCTCTAACGCGTCTTTTTCTCTCATTGCATGTTTTTTCAAATGTATCATTTCTTTTATAGGTTTCGGAATGAGGAAATAAGTCTTTGAATTCCATAAAACTTAATTTTATAAAAAAAATCAGATTATTTTCCGTCGATTTTGGGTCTTCTGACTGCACACTACTGTCACTATCATTATCTAAACTTATTGATTCATTGAACAATTCATCTTTGAATCCAGAAATTAATGTTTCAAGTCCTAAAGACGATTTTATTTGATAATAATCCTTTACTACTATAGTGTAAAGACCCAAGGGAGATACTTTGTGACTTATTTCTTCAGCTAGCTTCAACCATATATCATCGAATTTTGAGACAACGGATTTATCATTAACTATAAGTTCTTTATTTTGGATTAAAATGCGCTTTATTAAATCAGTATCTTCTTGGATTTTCTTCGGCCGTCCCATCTAAAATAAAAATACATACAATATCAACCCGCAATTTACTTTTAAAACTCGAAAGTGACTGAAGGGCTATTAGAGAGTTATGTTATGGAGAGATAATAGTCCTGTTAATTTTAGGGCGTTATGGAGAAATAATAACCCTGTTTTATTCGATCTACATAGATCATTTGAAAAAACATCCGTTTAAGGTCGCATGTATAGGTACAGTTTAAGCTTCAAAAGCTCTGGGTGAACTTAGTAGTGAACATGGGTTGACTCTATGCTTAACCAAAGCTTGAAGCTTAAGAGGACTCCGTACACCCCTAAAACGCGGTGACGTTTGACGGCCTAATTACTTGATTAATCAAAAAACGTTCAATACAAAAGTTTCTTCAAATTGATCAAAGAATATTGGAAAGTCTAAAGAATTTCGAAAAATAAAAAAAATTGTTTCTAAATCGATTATTATCAGATTTAGCAACAAAATATTATCTTTCCAAAATTTTATGAATAATTTTAAACAACTTTCATATAAAACATTTTCCATTTAGAGTTTCCCTTTTTCTTTAAAATTATACCGCAGTTTTTCACAGTGCATCACGGTCGCAAACAGATGCTTTCTTGTTCTGTCACCTTCAAGGTATGCGACCCTGAGCCTGCATCCACATGGGTACGTGATCACGGATCCGTTGTAACCGCGTGACAACTACCAACCAATCAAGTGCTGGATGGTTTCACGTACGTCCGTGAAGGTCATTACGGAGAGAAGTTGGTTAATTTCAACTTCGTCCGTGTTTTGTGTCCGTTTTGCGAGTTGTTTATGTTTACATTTTTGAATGTATTTTGGCGGTTTTGTTTTTGGGGTTTGGAACTTTTTTAGTTTGTGTTTTACGACGATGTCGGCTGAACAAACGCAGTTCAAATGTGGATATTGTGGCTTTCTAATAAATAGCTACTGCGAAAATTATCTGGACCACGAGTGCTTTCGCCGTTTAATTTCGCAAAACCAAGATAGGACGCTGGATCTGTGTGCCAATGAGCAAAACATTTTGACTTTGGGTGAGTAGAGAAACTTAGTTTTATTTTTAATATTAATAGTTTTTGTTCTGAATTATTATGCAAGCATTTATGATATTAATTATTTTGTTTCAACACCACATTAGGCCCATTTTATTTATATTAGATTGGCAACTTGTGCCTACCTATTTCTGCCTTCAAATTATGTGATTCCAAAGTTTAGGCTCCATATAGTTCTGATAAATGGGTCTACCATGGTATCGAAATTTTGCCATGTGAATGCCATGAGTAATAGTGTCGTGGTGAAACATTCATCTATTATTATTTATTTGTATTTAATATTTTAGAACTACCCTCGGGACTACCAATTAGTCAAAATGTTGCCGCCCCAGTTGCCAGTGCAAAACTGAACGACGAACTTCTAATTTCCCTAGTTTATGCCCGGAAGCCACTGTGGGACTTCAGAACCCCACTACAGGCAAGGCAGGGCAATAAAGTTAAACAGTTGTGGGAAGAGGTTGCAAATCTGTTGGGAGGTAATAGATAATTATAGACAACAGTGATATATTATTGAATGCATACTTCAAAATTTTAAAACTGTATTAAATGTAGGACCTAAACCTAATATGATGTTTCTTGTTCTCAGGCCTATTTACAATAGATTTAGTAAAAAAAAGATGGAGGCAACTGAGGGATGACTATATGAGGGCTAAGAAGAAGGTAACTGCCTATGTACCAAGTGGTGCTGGTGCTGCAGATGTACCTCCAAGGCCCACCTTTAAGTATTATGACTTAATGAAGTTTCTGGAGGAAACCGATGAAGATACAATGTATTGATAGTCTCATAATTAAGAATATTGGTATTTTATGATTTATTTTATTTTAGGACTATTTCCAATGTAAGCTTGCCCTGCTTGTCTCCATCATCAATGTCTCGAGAGTGCCAATCCACAGAAGTTCCTATGGCAACAAATGTGTCAACTCCATTTAAAAGCCCTACATCTGTCGCTCCATCTTCTACTTTGGGAAATAAAAGAAGAAGTAAGATTATGTTGCATTCTTTGAACCATACCTGAAATTATTATTTATGAATTGTTTCTCGTGACCTCCAATGCATAATCTTAACCACATTATTAGCTGGATGTAGGTCAAAAGAAAACTACTTTAGATGACCAATGCAGGGTGTCATAACTTCCAAAACTATCAAAATTAGGTTATTTTTAGGGAACTACGCCTTCTCCATTAGTTATACAGAGTGGCAAAAAAGTAGCGCATAATACCTGCACCTTTTTGCTCACCTTCACATGAAAAAATGTCCTAAAAAGGTACAGATAGGTATAGGTAGTATGCGCTACTTTTTTGCCACTCTGTATATGTAATACTTGTTACAAAACTTTTAAATTCAATTTTAGGAGGTTCTGTTTCTGGAGAACAGGATGTAGGAATCCAGAATGAAGTACTTAGAGAACTAAGAAAACCAGAAAAGGAACCAGATGGGGTTGATGGCTTTTTAGTTCTCCTCGGAGAGGGGTTGAGGAGGTTACCTTTAAAAAACAGAAACCACCTTCAAATCAAATTTCTCCAGATGCTAGAAGAGGAGGAGATTAATTTGCAGACAAATTAATTTTTGGAAAATGTATTAAATTTGATAAATATATATGCATCACAACATATTTGGTTTTATTTAATTTAATTTAATATCTTGCTTACATACAACAACTAAAAGTCATTATTTTGTACTTTTTGCCACTGCCAGGGAACTGCACCTATGTTTTCGAAATAGTCTGACAATCTGTCCCTTAGATCAGCAGCATTTCTTGTATAAACATTACTTCCAGTTCGGCCTATATCAATAAGGCCTGTACTTGGTTCTAATGTGCTTAAATCTAATTGGGAATATTTACAATTCCTGATTGGCAAAGAGGATTCTCTTCTAAGAATAAAATTATGCAAGCAAATTGTGGCTTGCACAATTTTTCTTGTAGTTGCTGTAGAAGCAATAATTGGTTTCGCAAAAATTCTCCAACGACCTCTCAAAACACCAAAAGCACATTCTACTATACGCCTGGCCCTACTTAACCGGTAGTTGAAAACCTTCTTTCTTCTATTTAGTATTCCACTTCGAGGATAGGGCCTCATCATATAATTGGTGAGAGCAAATGCTTCATCTCCAACTACAACATAGGGCACTATCAAGTTTCTGTCCTTATCAAGTGGACATGCTCGTGGAACTTTCATTAATTGGTTCTCTAAGCCCATCCCAATAATACTTTTGCGAAAAACACCACTGTCACTATTCCTCCCTGGAGCTCCAATATCTACCAATGTGAATCGCATATTGGCATCCACAACAGCCATAAGAACAATACTATGGCTATTCTTATAATTGAAGTGGGAAGATCCACTGTTGGGTGGTACCTGTAACAATGAAATACATTTTTAAGATATCATTTGTAATTAATCACCTAATAATAATAATTTTATTAAGTTAACTTACTTGAATTACTACATGTTTCCCATCCACGGCCCCAATAAAGTGAGGAAAATCCCACTTTAACTCAAACTCTTTTGCCATGGTTTTCCAGTCCTCCTCTGTGGGTTGTTTTAAAACTTTGTTATTTAGGCACTCCCAGATAGCTTCGCACGTCTCAGCTATAATCTTAGATACTGTCTGTGGGGCAACCCTGAAGGCGTAGGACATAGAAATCATACTATCGCCAGAAGCCAAGTACCTTAGTGTTAGAGCTAGCCTAATTTTAGCTTCAATTGGTCTTCTCACAAAGTCTTGTTTCTTAATTTTAGCTTCAAGAAGGCCCAAAAGCTCAAAAAACATATCTGCAGACATTCTAAAATAATTAAAGAATTGACTGCTGTCCTCCTCCAACTCCACAAATAAGGAACTTCCACAGCCATGCAACATTCTCTTTTCTTCACTAAACATCGGTCGGGTCCACATTCTCCTTACTACAACTCTTTTTCTACTTTTTTCTGCAGACAAAGCTGCCAAATAACACAAATAAACTTTTTTAATTTTCTGACGATAACTTGATCGTTGCCACACAGTTTTCTTTTTCAATTTCTTGGACATAACTCCAAGGAGTAGAAGATAACTATTACTAGTCATTCTTAAAACTAGATTCTGGCAGAAGGACAATTTACAAAGAAATAAATAAAATACGGCAAGTCAAAATTTCGAAACATTAAAGAAATGAGAGTCCACAAAAAAACCAAACAACAAAAACGAAATGACGTAATTAAAAATATTGACAGTCACGGATACGTTACAACGGATGCTCTATTTGGATGGCGTAAAATTCACGTATACGTTTAACGGATACGGATGTCCGTGATCACGTACCCATGTGGATGCAGGCTCACTCTCGGCACTTTAAGTCACTCTGCCCAACTAAAGATCTGAAACCTCAGTGATTTAAAATATTTTTAACTCACTCTCAGCATTTCTCCTTGTACTTTATTTTTTAAATTTCCACAAAACGGGATAAAATTTTGTATACATCACGTGAGTTAAAATGTTTATTCATTCGAAGAAAATTAACCCACTCGCTAGGGCTCGTGGGTTAAACTTTTTTCTCATGAATAAACATTCATTTAACTCACTTGGTGTATAAATAACTATTAAATACCTGATTGTCATTCAGAATGTTTTAAAACAGAATAAAAGCTGGTTTACTGATATAGCGTTAATAGAAAGTGTCAGTTTTGAGGGGGGTCAGATGGATGCCCCCTCTCCATCCCTAAGGGAATTTTTTTTAGGAACTTTGGGTCAAAATGAATATTTCAGTCTATAGTACACGTGTACCAAATGCCTTGCTTGTATCACAGTTTGCGGTTTTTTTATAGTTATTCATGTGTACCGCTTCCACTACCTATGAGGGTGTCCTATTGGAAAAAAACAGACTTTGGTCAATATCTCGACGTTGGGACTGTAAATAATTTCGCTAATCGCTCGCTGTCGCTAAATGGCTAAATAAAACACTCCCGGTACTGCGAGAAAAAGTGTTGTATTGTCTACAAAGTTACAAAACTAAGTCAAATTTAATAGAAACGAAAATAGTCAAAATTCAGAGAAAATCGTACAACAAAAACAAACGGTAAAAATATAATAAAAGAACGTAATACAATTTCACGGCGCCCTTTCAGCTGTTCAATGGCAACTGAATCTGCGGTAAAAATTTAGCTGATAAGGAAGGGTTCTGCTAACGGCAAGTCTATTTTTTTATTTGTGGTTAGGCAGACAAAATGTACAGGGTCGCACTTAGGTAACGTTCTGATTTTCAACATCCTCCCCCGGGCCGGAATTTTCGATTTCGAGGGGATACAACAGCTGGACCGGTCGACGCAACGTTGTTCTTTCGCTTGATACAACTTCGCACGCGCGTACGCAACCGTCTCGTCCTTGGAAACATTTCGTAACGCGCACTAGTTTCCACGAAAGTCTTGGACGATACTGATCGTGAAGCAACACAACATCTCCAACGTTAAAACGGGATCCTCTTGATTGCTTTCCATAATGCGCTGAACGAAGTTGCTGCAGATAGTCGGAGTTCCATCTTTTCCAAAATCTGGACACCAAAGTTTCTCTCAACTTCCAAGCTCTGAGAATATCTTCACGCTGACTAGTTGACTGTTTCAAGTCAGTGTTCAAGCTTAAATTTTTATTTCCTATTAGGAATTTAGCTGGCGAGAGTATGACTAGGTGGCTCGGATCTTCTTCAATATATGTGATGGGCCTTGAATTAACAACCATCTCCACCTCTGACAATATTGTTTGCAGCTCGTCGAAATTTACCAATTTTTTACCTAGGGTAAACTTCAAGGCATTTTTGACGGTACGGACGAGCCGCTCCCAGAAACCGCCCCACCATGCAGCTCTTTCAACAATAAATTTCCAGTCTATGCGCTGTGATCTGGCTAGATCTTGAATTTTATCTTCTTTCAGATTATTCTGAAGTTGGGAAATTTCTTCGGATGCTCTCTTGAATGTTTTCGCATTATCTGAGTATATAACGCTTGGGACTCCACGTCGAGCAATAAATCGCCTTAAAGTGTTTATACAGCTTTCTGTCGTAAGGTTTTGAACTAGCTCCAAGTGTACTGCGCGAACTGCAGCGCACGTTAACAACAAAACGTAAACCTTCTGCTTTTCTTGCTTATCGCCAAAAATGTAAAGCGGTCCGAAAAAGTCGATACCAGTGACATCAAATGGGTGAGACAATGTCACGCGGTCTCTTGGCAATGGAGCGAAAGGTTGATCACCATGCTTTCCTTTCAGACGCTTACATTTCAAACATCCATAGAGGAATGACTTAATTGCCTGTCTGGCTTTTCTGATCCAAAATCTTCTTCTAACTATCGCTAACGTTGCATTAACTCCGCTATGTAGCGCTTCATCATGGGCTTTCCAAATTATTCTTGTAGTTAGAATCGATTTTTGCGGTAATATCACGGGATGCTTTTCTTCAGACGATAGGCATGCTTCGTGCAGCCTTCCACCCAATCTTAGCACACCTAATTCATCTAGAAATGGTTTGAGTTCCAGAAGTTTACTTTGAGTAGGAAAAGGTTTGTTATTTAATAAAGCAAACACCTCTTCATTAAATGCTTCTTGCTGAGTTATTCGGAACCAGTAAGCTTCTGCGTCGGAAATCTCATGAACCGTAAGTTGTCCGGTAATCTTGATCTTGTTTTTCTGAGCGTTATTTAAAAATCGTTTAGCATAGGCTGTGATTCTATATATTTTTCCTAGGTTACTGTATCGGCCTAAACTAAATATGGGCTCGATAACTTCAAGGTTGGGTTTTTTGTCCACCTTGGCGAGACAGGTAAGTACTTCATATTCAGTGGTATCGGAAGTTTCATCTTCTGGCCAACCGCATTTTTCTAAACACAGCCAAGACGGCCCGCTGAGCCATACTTCTGAATCGATCAAACGTGTAACGGTAGGTACTCCTCTGGTAACTAAGTCGGCAGGGTTTTGTTTACCTGGGCAATATCTCCAAGTAATATCATCGAGCAATTTGTGGATTTCGAGGACCCGATTTTTCACGTAGGGTTCCCATTTCTTGTCTTTCCCTTTGATCCAATAAAGTGTGATCTTAGAGTCTGACCAAATTACTCTGTTTTTTATGTTCAGGTTTAAATTATCCATCAAATATTTAAGCAATCTCGCAGCGCACACGGCAGCTGTCAACTCTAGTTTCGGTAAGGTAAGTAGCTTGTCATTTTTCTTATTTAACGGAGCTACTCTATGTTTAGACGCTATAAAGCAGCATTCGCTTGACATTATGTTCTTGATATAAGCTACACATCCGTATGCTCTGGGACTTGCATCCGCGAAGACATGAAGCTCGACTTCATCGGTAGGTTTCGGCAACATGCATCGCTTGACGGAAAAATCTTTAAGCTGTGAAAGTTCTCGCTGCCATTTTACCCATCTGTCAGTTAGATCTTGCGGCAGGACTTCATCCCAGTTGAGATTTCTTTTCCACATATCCTGAAGTAGAATCTTCGCTATGACGGTGAATGGTCCCAGCACGCCAATGGGGTCGAAAACTTTCGCGACCGATTGTAGTACTGTACGTTTAGTCGGTAGCACTGAATCCGTAGAATTTATCGCGTTTAAGTCTATAGATATCTCGTCCGTGAAAGGTTTCCAAACGACACCTAAAACCTTTTTTGAAACGTTAACGAAATTGTCACTAGCCGAACTCACGTTATCATTAACGAACCGTTGCATTAATGTATGACCATTAGTGCACCATTTACGCAAGTTCATATTAGCTTCAAACAAAATGTCCCGCGCTTTTTCGTAAATGTCCACAGCTTCTAAGTCTGAACCAACCGCCAGAACCAAATCGTCAACGTAAAACGAGTTCAGCAATATTTTAGACACGTCACTTTCGGTAGAGTTCGTTAAATGTTTCTTTAAAACAACGGCTAGTAAGAACGGGCTAGTCGTTACACCAAACGTTACTCTCGTCATACGAAAAGTCGTGAAATTAGGCAATTCTGCCAGTGATTTTATATTATTCTTAAGGGGTTCGCGGTACCATAAAAATTTATGATAGTCCCTATCATTTTCACATAGCCCGATTTGCAGAAATGCTTTTTCTATATCGGCAATGACCGCTATTGCACCGACTCGGAAATTCAACAGAATCTTTAAAAGATCCGGAAGAAGATTCTGCCCCGCTGATAATTTGTCATTTAACGATAAAGAACCGGTAGAATGCGCAGACGCGTCGAAGACAACTCTAATTTTCGTCGTTTCTTTATCGTCGCGGTAAACAGGTCTGTGCGGTAAGTAATACGATTGTCCATCACTATTTTTGTCATTAGGCGCTTCTTCCGCGCAGCCCGAGTTAATATATTCGCGCATAGCACTGTCATATTCAATTAACTTCCCGGCTTTAGAAAGTTTGTTAACAAGTCCTTTAGTGCGTACGTAAGCACCGGAAAAGTTCGAATCTAAAAGTTTATCGGTTTCCCACGGTAATGTTACATGATACCGGTTATTTTCGAAAAACACGTTATTTTTTATAAAATCGTCTGTGAAACTGTTAATCGCGAGGGAATTATCGGCATTTATTCCTAACGTTTCCAGATCCCAAAACTTTTTTAAATCGGGAAATTCCGAATCGGATTCGTTAAAAAGTTCAACTTGAGAATGAACATGAAGTACCACACTTGCGTTAAAATTTACGATATAACTGTCTTCCGAAAGTTCGCTAACACCGTGAATTGTCCACCCGAACTGCGTATTGATAGCCGTTAATTTATCCGTTAATTTCGCAGTTTCAGAAAACACGATTTTCCAGTAATTATCCGATCCGATCAATAAAGAAAATCCATTTATCGGTTTCTCGCTACCTCGAACAAAGTCAGCCAAGCAGTTTGTTAAACTAAATTCTTTTATAATCGGATTTACCAGAGAAGGGGGCGTTAAATTGTCAAAACAGATTTCAGGCACTTCAACAGCAAAAATTTCTACAACGTTATTACTATGCTGACTTTGTAGTTGGATTTTTACACGGTTACAAAGTCTTGCAGGTGCCTTATCACTTTGACCGAAAGCTTGGATCGAAATTTTGTGCGTACCTACTTTTGGCAGTCCTAATTTACGTGAAACTTCCTCCCGTATAAAGGAAAGTTGGCTACCGCCGTCGATAACCATACGCACTAGAGTTTTGCCAAAGTGCGTTAAAATGTGTGCACATGCAGTTTTCAAATAAATATTATCAACAATACCACTAGCAACTAAGGCAACCGAATTTTGGTTAAGGGAATTATTAGTCACATCGGCAACGTCGCGTCTGACATCTGTGCGCGCGCTAGAACCGGGCATATTAAAAGTATTACCTTCGCACATGGACGTCACGTGACGCCTTTTACACTTACCGCACGATATGTCTCTAGTTTTGCAAAACCGAGAATTATGATTGGGCTTAATGCATCGGAAACACAGTCTATTTTGCTTAAGAATGTCCTTTTTTGTCGTAATATTAACAGAACTGTCACAAAGAGCCGTTAAATGTGACTTTGACTTACAGAAAAGGCATATTTCCCTAGCACCGGTAAAAAGTCCCGCGGCTGTAAATTCGCTACCGTGACCGTCACTACTTTTTACGTAACGAGTAAAACGATTCGGTTTTTTATTGTCTTTTGCCTCAAACTTATTATTTTCGCTAGGACCGCTAGCTTGCTCAATCGATTCCAATTCTACTTTAACAAACTGCAACAAGTCTTTAATTTCAGTCTCAAAATCGCCACCTTTATCGCTGCCAAGGTTACTGCCCGTTATATTTGAGACAACCGATACGTTATCATCAGCTGATCGATCCAACATTAACTTTTGTTTTTTATATGCAACGCGCATATTATACGGTAAAGATTTAAATACGATCGATTTTACTAAAAGTCCATATTGATCAGCTGATACACCTAGTGTAGATAACGATTTTATTATAGTCGATACGGTATTAAAGAGTTTTCTTAAAGCAAAAATGTCTTTTTCGTATTTAACCGGCGTGAGAGACAAAAGTCTTTGAATATAAGTGTCCATAATTTTATCGATACAACCGTATTCATTTTTTAATAAATCGATAGCATTTTCGTAAGAGTCCCGTCCCGAGGCCAAACCGGATATAGTCACTGCGGCCTTTCCTATTAAATACGATTTTAAATACGCGAATTTCGCGGTATTGTCCAAAGACGAATTTTGATGAATCGCGACGTTATATTGTTCCCAAAATTCGGGCCAGTGAGAAATATCTCCGTTAAATTTAGCAATATCCAATTTAGGTAGTCTTACCGTGGTCCTCTGCAAAGTATTTTTAACGTTACCAACATTGCTGCTCTGAGGATCCGAATTCGGATCCGTAGCCCCATTCGCCTCATCCAACTCGTTCTGCAGCTGGTCTTGCAGCTTGGCTTCGGATTTCAATTTACACTGCAACTGGGCCACGGCTTTTGTGGCGTTGTCGTCGTACTCCACTATTTTTTGGCACTCATCCTCGAACTGTTCCTCTTTAAAAGTAGGCGCTAACTTATTATTTATGTCTTTTAAAGACGCGTTTAAGGCTTTAATTCGATCCATAAGAACGGAGATGTCATCTGAACTCACGCTATCGTCCTTCAAAACATCGTCCACGGATTTAATTAATTTCGTTAATTGACCGCGGTACGATTTTCTCAGCGCTAGCTCCATGATTTTCACGATTTTTTTTTCACTTGACGCTAAAATACACGAAAAACTGCAAACAAAGTACAACACTTCCCTGGTTCCTGCACCAAAATGTAAATAATTTCGCTAATCGCTCGCTGTCGCTAAATGGCTAAATAAAACACTCCCGGTACTGCGAGAAAAAGTGTTGTATTGTCTACAAAGTTACAAAACTAAGTCAAATTTAATAGAAACGAAAATAGTCAAAATTCAGAGAAAATCGTACAACAAAAACAAACGGTAAAAATATAATAAAAGAACGTAATACAATTTCACGGCGCCCTTTCAGCTGTTCAATGGCAACTGAATCTGCGGTAAAAATTTAGCTGATAAGGAAGGGTTCTGCTAACGGCAAGTCTATTTTTTTATTTGTGGTTAGGCAGACAAAATGTACAGGGTCGCACTTAGGTAACGTTCTGATTTTCAACAGGGACCAAGTAGAAAAAAATCAATAATTTCCATAAACAAAAAAGTTATGATGGTTTCACATTATTACTCAAAATCAAGAATCGCCCTCTAGCGGCTAAATGGTTGAAGATATCAAAATGCGGTTTACACCAATCAAAATTTCATGAAATTTGAGCCTCAGAATGGGGGGTTCATTTTTTTCTATCTCTAAAAATGAAGAGTGTTTCCATAAGAAAGTGTCCAAATTGGCCCACCCTGTACAAGGTATACAGTTAGTTCAACAGTCAAGGCGTTTCTCCGACACCAATTCGTCGACATATACAAGTACTCCCCTACCGTCACCAAGTTTGGAACCACAATCAGATCCAACACTAACATTTTCGCTTTTAACTGACGACACTACTCAAGAGACAAGATATTTTAGTGGAAGAGAAATAGCAGATTTTATCACAGATTTTAGACCATAATAGTTTAAAACATGTACTTGTTCGTTAACCATTATTATTACATATTATATTTTTTTGTAATAACCAGTGGCGGCTGGTGAGAGGAAAAGTTGGCGGTGCACACACTCAGGGGGGAAGCCCCAGAGGCGCGCAAATTTTTTTGGACTGACCCTAACTAACCCAAATTTTTATCTAAAAGTTGTAAAAAAAACACGCCTCAGAAAGTTTTCTCACTTATTCTCAATTCAAACGTGGGCATTTACCATTTCTACAAAATAATAAATGAAGCACGGGCGGAGTACGAGAAATTTAAAAAAACAGTTTTATATAAAATAAGACATAAGGCACCATATAAATCAAATAGGAATCAAATTTATAAAAATATCTACTGCACTATCTTTCCAGACGAAACTGATTTCTTTGCGGCAGGCGCTTCAAAGAAATATGCCGCCCTATGGCGCCAGGGATGCCGCTAAAAAATCTAACCAATGAGATATTCCTTGAGTCAACGTTGACTGTCTATCGATAGTCAAATCAAATGAGACAGTAAAAAAATAGTATATTGTGTATTTAGGTGGAAAAGTGACACATTCTCGGCCGACGGTGTAAGTTGACGTGCGATGCGTAGCCGAGGCCGGCAAACACCGAAGGCCGAGAATGTGCTTTTCCACCGAAATACACATACTATTTTTTCTGCGATTAGTTAAATACCTGTTAAATGTTTGTCTTTTGGTTCCAAATATTCAGCAGTACGAGAATCACTTTCCCGGCCTAGGCCGGAAAAGTGTTTTCTGTATTGTTATTAATTGATTTCTTAGCAACTATTGAAACATAATTGAAATAAAGTTTGTTTCGCCAGGGTTTGTACTTGCCACCAGCATTTGCCTTCCTCGTTTAACAAATAAAAACTGACTGAAACAAATCAATGACGTCAAAAACGTTCGTCGGTTCTTAAACCAGAAGTCATTCATTTTAATTTGTCAAAAAAATTGAATGCGTCATATAAATTAATCTACGACAACCCTTTTTTTTCAAGTTTCAAGGTCAAGTATGAACCCTGGTGAAACGAACCTTACCACAATATTGAGTTTTGCGACCTGTAAACCAGTCAAAAATGCTGACATTTCTTGTCAATCGCAGAAAAATTAAATTTCTTTGGTGTTCGGCGTTTCGGCCCCAGAGATTTCCAGATTTTTCCAGTCATTATCCAGACTTATTCAGAGATTTCCAGAGTCTTCCAGATTTCATCCAAATTTATCCAGACTTGTACAGACTGATCCGGATTCTGGAAAATGATCCCCAGGTCTTTTGGGACCTTTTCCAGAATTTTTCCGACCCGTTCAAGAAATTTCCAGGCCTGTTTCAGACGTTTCCAGACATTATCCAGACATATCCAGAGCTTTCCAGAGTTTTCCGGACTTCATCCAGATTATTCCAGACTTTATACAGACTTGTTCAGACTGATCCGGATTCTGGAAAATGATCCCGAGATCTTTTGGGACCTTTTTCAGAATTTTTCCAACCCTTTCCGGAAATTTCCGAGTCTTTTCCAGACGTTTCAAGAGATTTCCAGACTTTTCCAGACAATATCCAGACTTATCCACAGTTTTACAGACTTTATCCAGACCTTATCCACACTTGTACAGACTGATCCGGATTCTGGAAAATGATCCCCAGGTCTTTTGAGACCTTTTCCAGAATTTTTCCGACACTTTCAAGAAATTTCCAGGCTTTTTCCAGACGTTTTCAGAGATTTCCAGACATTATCCAGACTTATCCAGAGCTTTCTAGAGTTTTTCAGACTTCATCCAAATTAATCCAGACTTTATCCAAATTTGTTCAGACTGATCCCGATTCTGGAAAATGATCCCCAGGTCTTTTGGGACCTTTTTCAGAATTTTTCCAACCCTTTCCAGAAATTTCCAAGTCTTTTCCACACGTTTCCAGAGATTTCCAGACTTTTCCAGGTAATATCCAGACTTATCAAGAGTTTCCCAGAGTTTTAAAGACTTTATCTAGATTTATCCAGACCTTATCCAGACTTGTCCACACTGATCCGGATTCTGGAAAATGATCCCCAGGTCTTTTGGCACCTTTGGCAGAATTTTTCCGACCCTTTCCAGAAATTTCCAGGCTCTTTTCAGACTTTTCCAGAGATTTCCAGACTTCATCCAGATTTATCCAGACATTTTCCAGACTTGTTCCAGCTCACTTGGCTTGTTCCAGGTTCTTGTTGTGTGTTAATTAAATTGGCGCAAAAACTAATCCGGGCCGTTCGATCAGGTGGCCCCGTTTATACGTATAAAAACAGCTGGTTACTGGGAGCGCGGCGTGACCTTCTCCAACGTAATTGCCGTGTTGCAGCGGGGCCGTTGTGAGATGGGCTCGGACGGATAGTCCAGCGAGTTTAGTTTAGTCAGTCGCTTAAATCATTGTCTAGGAAATTTAGGAATAATAACGACAGAAATTTTTCCGTCGGGGTCAAATTATAAAATGATAAGTAATTTGATCTGACGATTGTAATAACTATTGAACTAAAAAAAAAAAAAAAATATTTTAAAAGGACCGACATATTTTGCGCCAGTGCCACGGCCCCTTGGCCCCTTAGGGCCAGCCGCCACTGGTAATAACTAAGTATTTTTTTCTTACCTGCACATTCTCCTTTAAAGCATCAATCATTGCCTTGCACACCTCAGGAATGATGTAACATATTACAGATGTAGAAATTTTAAACAAATATTTAATTAAGGCTGGTACAGGAATCGCCTGTTGCAAGAAAGCGAAGGGTTAACAGCATTCTTTCCTTAGGCGTAATTGCTTTTTTGAAATTTGTAGCATTTTTATAAGGCTACCATATTATTCTGATAAAAAAACGGGACATTTTTATGAAGCAAAGGTGTCATGTATTTATAGAAAAAATAGCGCCGCAGTCGAATTTTTTTTTTCGGAACCACACCCGTAGGACGAACCCACGAATAATACACACTACTACTACAGGATAGCCTATCCTCATAAGGCCTGTTTACAACAAATCCGAAGCCCCCCTACCCCACTAAATCACCATTTGTGACGTAGGTAGCATGTCGTTTCTCGCCTTGACGTAGGCACAGGTTATGATTCCATCTTTCTATTTGCCTATAGGCATTTGCAGCTAAGCGATACGCTACCTACCGGAATATTTGCGAAGCTTCGCATGAGATATAAACAAAGTTTGTTTACATTATGATTAACGTGGCTTGCTCCTTTCGATTAATATAGATTTGTATTTTATATTGGTAATTGTCCAAATTTTCCTTGAAATGACAGCAAATTGTTGTGTGCCAATGTGTAATTCGTTGAAAAGAAGAAACCCGGAAATATCTTTTCATAAATTTCCTGCAGAATCAGAAATGATTAGGTTGAAAACCGAGTTTGGAGGTTATGAAACTGTTAACAGAGGTAAAGTTTGGATTAATAAACTAAAAATAGGAAAAAAAATAAGCCCATTTATGAGAGTATGTTCTCTTCATTTTGTTCCAAGCGACTTTTTCAGGGGTAAGATAAAATTTATCGCTCAAAATCAGTTTGTAGGTTAATTCGTCTTTTTTTAGTTCTTCAACGAACAAATTTGAAAAAGACTGCTATTCCTTCCAAGAAATTACCGAAAGTTATGCATGGCACAATAGCTACACCATCTGAATGTGCAGCTAGTTCCAGTCGAGAGGACCGTTTGGGCTCGAGAAATAGAGCAAAGAGTGCATCATCTGACACACCAATTACTGAAGAACTCGAGGAAGAACTCTTGCATAACTTGGAAAACACTGAAGTAGATCCATTGATATCTGAAGAAGAAATGGTGGCAGCAAATACTCTTTTATCACTAATTCATGAGGATACTTCAGCGTCGAATCAGAAAACTTTTCATGACTTTTCAGTGCAAGTGAATACCCCTAACAAACTGACATTGTGCCATTTTATTACTTCAGATGCCTCATTAATTACGCTAACTGGTTTAAATAGTCAACAAATGTTAGACAAGATTGTCGAATCAGTGTGTATAATTTATAAAGACCAACGAATTCATAAACTGTCAATTAGAGACCGAGTGATATTAACATTTGTTAAATTGAAGTGGAATTTAAGCTATTCAATATTAGCAATATTTTTTGGCTTAACTCCTAGTTTATGTAGAACTTACTTGCTGCGTATGATTAAGTTGTTGTCTTCTGTGTTGAGAGCAGTCATTGAGTTTCCTTCAATGGATGAAATTAGGCAAAACATGCCAATTTGTTTTGAAGACTTCAAAGATACACAGATTGTGCTTGACTGCACAGAAATATATACACAAATTCCAAAATACTTGTGCTGTCGTATAAGATTTTATTCACATTATAAAAGTGCACAAACTGTGAAATTTATGACAGGTGTTTCTCCTGCAGGTTTAATTACTTTTATCAGTAAACCTTATGGAGGTCGAGCTTCAGATAAAATGATTTTTGAAAACAGCAATTTAATTGATAAACTAGAAGAAAACTCGAGCATAATGGTAGATAAAGGCTTTTTGATCGACAGCATTTGTTTGGAGCACAACATTAAATTGTATCGTCCACCATTTCTTCGATCAAAGAAACAGCTAGACGAGAATGAATCTCAGTATAATACCAAAGTAGCTGCAGCTCGAGTACACATAGAACGCACCAACCAGCGAATAAAAATTTTCAATATTTTAAGTGGAAAATTGCCCTGGGGTCTTGTACACTGTGTTGAAGACATATTCATAATTGCATGTGCAGTAACTAATTTATCTGCACCAATTTTAGCAGATGATAAATTTATAAAATAAATAGAAGTGAAAACATCTTTTTGTTTTATTTACCACATTGCGTTTAATTAGTAATTATTATGATAATTGTGTTATATTTATTCTCAACACCACTGCTAATTCCATAATAGGTACTGTGTGTCCACTTAAGTTCGCAGAATATGGGAAACTTTTTTATTATCAATTTTATGAGTTGGTAACTTCAAGATTTGATTTCTGACAATATTTTGAGAAAAAAAGTTCCCATAAACATGTGTCCGGAAATGCGTAATTTTTGAGATACAGGGTGTCAAGGTTTTTTAAAAAAAAATAGTTTTGTTTTAAAATTTATAATGCAAAAACCCCTTTCTCGATTTTCGACAAACTTGGCAGGTTTGTTTGCAATAACAAAAGGTATCCTTTGACTCAATTAGATCAGGGCAACTAAAAAAGTAGAAAAAAACTGGCACCTCACCATTTTTTAATAACTTTGATATTTTTTTCAGATTAAGCAAGTCATATTACAGTCAAAAGATACCTTTGGTGATCACAAACAAACCTGCCAAATTTGAAGAAGAAAAAAATAATTGGAAATCGGATTTTCCAGTTAAAAAACTGTTTTTTTTTTTTTTTTTTTAACTTTGACACCCTGTATCTCAGAGATTACGCATTTCAGGACACGTTTAAGAAAACTTTTTTTCTTACAATATTGTAAGGAATCACATCCTGAAGTTACAAACCGTACTTAGGAAACACTGAGGGAAACACCCTGTATATTTTTCTATTTTCTGACCACCCTTTACATGCTATATTAGGTTTTAATAGTTTAATATTATTTTTCCAAGAACCAGACACTTTTATGAGCAATAATTTTTTGGTAAAATTGATAATAGAAAAGTTTCTCAGATACTGTGAATCTGAGGCTGCGAACTTAAGTTGACACACTGTATAATTTTGCTGCATTATAAAACTGTCATCGAATTTTTATAATTATTGAATACCTATAATGTAGTAATGTTATAATAAAAATAATGCAGTGTGTACATATTTTTTTTAAGCTTTATTATTTTTTTTTACAGATTTCATGTAACATATTTTTGAAAAATTTTTCTTTTACTGTAAAAACTAAAGATTTTACAAAATCATAATCATATTTTGTTTCTATTATGGCCATGCTGTTGTCTAGTGAACAAAAGATCACAAAATAGCAAGTCTGCAGATTCAAAAGTGCCATACCTAATTGTACTTGGGCATAGTACATATGTTTTTGTTTGAGGCAGTAAACATTATTTTCATCAAGAAGTAGATACTTGAGGTTTTTCAGCACATCACCTACTGTTTCTGTTGAACCTATAAAGAATATCAAAAATCAATGAAGGAAATTTCCTCATATCAATCATTAATTACCTGAAAATGGACACTTTATTTCAAGTAGAGCTTTTGGATTGCCTTCATTATCAGTAATTATCCCATCTGGTGAATACCCCAACCAAGGATTAAAATCTGACACAACTAGTCCGCACTCCACAACATTGAAACCAGTACTTTTTTTGAAGACACTTCTAGCAACTGGTTCTTGTTTTAAACCGTGTTCAACAAACTTGTTTGTAAAGCTTTTCGGGTTAAAATAATTGGAAGCTTTTTTGCACCAATCTTGTCCTTTGTAGGTGTAAATTTCATAAACTCTGGATCCTGTGATTCTAAATTTTCTCTGGGAGGCCCACTTTATCTTTGAGTTTTTGGTATCAACAAGTATTTTGTCTGTTGAATCAAGAAAATTTCTTGTGAAAAAATCATTGCAGCAATCAGCAACAAAATCAATTTTGTGAGCAGCTAGTTCCATCATAAAACTTGATTGACAAGCACAGTTTAGTATAAATAAACTGGTTATTTCCAATTCCTTATTGTTAATATTGTTTGGAGCTGATGAAGCCTCCTCAAATTTTCTACCAGCCCTAATAAAGTAAAAATAATTTTAACATTTTACTATTGTTTTTCTATAAGTACTTACTTATGCAATGCTACAGCAGAAGAAGGCAAAGCAGATATCAAATTTGCACGAATATTTGCCAATATGCTTGGATCTACTGAAACCAATTCAGTTTTGTTTTCAAAACAGGGCATTTTGTCGATTGGGACTGCTTTGTATTTTTCCTGAGTATCTTTTTTTTGTGTAGACCATGCACAAGCAATATCGGTTTGAGATATTTTTTCTAACTTATCCATTGATGTCCTAAGAAAGTAAAACACAAAAATCTAAATTGAGTACTCAGTTCTAACAAACAATGTATAAAATCACCTTGTACAAAATATCAATACTGCCGATATATGTTTGCAGCGACCACTTTTTCCTGCCTTGCAGGAACATGTTGCCTTACGTACAGTACATTTTTCGTCGTCTTCAATATTAAAAACACCTTCAATTGTATGTGGGGCTGATTGAAGAGCACTTGTTTGAAGGCAGAGAGCATAGAGTTTCAAGCTGTCAGCATGTTCTTCTGTAATTCCACATAATATTACATGTCCAGCATTTAGGGTAAAGTCGGGTAAATTGTACCACTTAACATATTTTACCCAATAAATCGCTAATGATTTATTCAAGGTGAATAATATATTAAACTAAGATTATTTCATATGTTTCTATCAAAATGCATAATGAAAAACTTAGGTGAATACCAGAAGTTCAGAATAATAAGCTTTTTTAAAAAAAAGTGCAAACGGTACAATTTACCCAACCGGTTCGCTAAATTGTACCGCGCGGTTGGGTAAATTGTACCATAGGAAAATCCATAAGATTTCTGGTGTCACTGGAACAGCAGAGAAAAACAGAATATCCTGATGACTCAAGCTTTTTATTAATTTAATTTAATTACAAATATGAAACATGAGTTAAATAAAATATAATTCTTATAGTAGATAAAGAATATTTATCTAAATTAAACACACAAAAAAATCAAATGTGGAACATAAATAAAACAAAATATTATGAATAGCTAAATAAGAACTAAGGTATTTAATCCAAGCAAAAATCACAAACATAGATCAGTCGATTTGGAAATGAAGCGCAGCTTTCATGCACCCAATTTTGGCATCGGGTGCATCTGACCATATCCTCCAGAAGGCATTCCTGGCAAAGGATGCAATACCAGTCATCTGCATTTGCCTCTATGACAGCGTTAGTCACTTCAACTAGGGGAGTAGAATTTTTAATTTTTTTGACTTTGGTTTGACCCTTCAATTTCTTAGGCGAGTCTAATCCAATTGCTCTCTTCACTGCAGACTTTGCCTTATTGTCCACGATGATCTTTCTGTTTTCTAACTCTTCTTTATATGGCGTGGTTGTAAGCACTGCTGCTTGTTGTGCGTTTTTCGGTACCCGTCGTTTTTTTTCCAATCCGCTAGGTCCTGGCAAGCAAATAAGCTCTTCGAAAGAAGTACTCAGAGAACTTTGCGTGGCTGCAACCACTGTAGCATGTTGGGTTCGTTCAGGCTCTTGTCGTTGGGCGCTTTCAGGCTCTTGTTCATCAACCGATCCGCTAGGTCCTGGCAAGCAACTGATTTTTCTTGAGGAATTATTTAGAGGTCTCTCTTCCGAAATTAATTTGGAGAGGGGAATATCATCAGAATCATCAGAATCATCAGAATCATGTTCAGCCTCTTCGATGTGGTTATTTTCAACTTCTGGTGGTAACTGGGGTGTGAGTAAAGCATCACTTCCAGCAAAATCAGCATCAGTAAAGCCATTCACTGCAAAACCAATCGTAGCAGCCTTTCCATATGCCTCTCCTAGCAGTTTGGAGACTTGATGTTGTGTAACTCCTAAACCCGTATGCTCTCGCATCCACCTTTCAACTGCCTGATTGTAATAAACCTCCATTGGCTTGAATATTGCAACGTCTAATGGTTGGAGGCGATGTGTGGTATGTCCTGGTAATTGTAGAAGAATGACGCCGTGTTCGCGAGCCAAGTTTATTGCCTCCAGATTCTTAGAGTGCGTTGTGTGACCATCGAGAACTAAAATTACTTTATGTTCGTCCGTGGGCATGGGTCGCACTACCTCAATAAATTTACGTAACCACACGACGAATAACTCAGTGTTAATATATCCTGTGTCGGAAACTTGCACTAAGCAACCTGGTGGAGCACCTTCTGCAAGTTCGGCCATCATTCTCTTTCTTTTAAAAATTATCATAGGCGCTACATAGTGTCCTGCTGCACTAGTGCAAACCACCAAAGTGGTATTAACCCCTCGTTCACCGCTGGCCACTGTTCCAACGTTCTTTTTTCCGTTTTTAGAAATTATTTTCTGGCTCTTCTTCTGAACTGTGGAGAACCCGGATTCATCTACATTAAAAATTCTTGTCGCATCTATGTTATATTTATCAACCAAATTCTCAAGAATATCGTAAAAGTGATTGACATTCTGCCTGTTAAAGCCTTTACACCTCGCCAGTGATGTTGATTCTGGTTGCCTCAAAGATAGTTTTGGATGTCTTTTCATAAAACTATAAAACCATGCCTTACCGGCCATACCCTTTTCTTTGCTAAATTTATGGGGCAAGGCATTTTTTTCCGCAAACTGGAAGGCCGCTTTTCTTATGTCTTTGATAGTAAGGCCATAGAAGCATTCCTCCATTTTCAGAATTTGATTTTCTAGATCCTTCTCGATTTCTGCGCTGAATACAGTTAACCTCCCCAACGATTTAGTTCCTTCTTTTGCCTTCAAATTTGTACCCAGTAGGTGCCTCTTCAAAGTCGGCTTCGGAATTTTGTATCGTTTACATATCTCATTTAGTCCAAAGTTCCCAGTTTTATACTTCCTTATTGCTGTTTTCATATCCTCCTCTGACCACTGGCAGTATTTGATACCCTTACGAGGCATGACTGAAAAATGAAACATGAGTTTGGTAAATTGTACCGGTACAATTTTACCAACCATGTGGTGGTACAAATTACCGAACCGACATGATTGGCACAAATTGTTTTATTTCTTTGGAAAAAATGAGGTTAGGATAAGATTTACTCGTCTAAAATCTTGAAAAATAACCGATAATCACGAAAAATGCCATCCCAACTACCAAATACATATCATTTTGACCAAAAAGCTTATCTAAGATCCTATAATACTTACTGCGTGAAAACGTTATTTAAATAAACACAAATTCACTCTTTTGAGGGAGACCGAAGCCTGCAGCTGTTGATTATTTATTGTTTTGGCGCCAAGAGGCATCGAACAAACTAACTGGATGGCGCTAGAAGCTTACCATTTAATAAATATTGAGGTGGTACAATTTACCAACTGGTACAATATACCCGACTTTACCCTACAACCTGTTCTCCTTCATATACTGTCCGAGAATTTTCGGTACCATCAATATATTTAAAATAATCTAACAAAGAATATTTTAATTGACGATTCATGATAACCTAAAAATTTATAGTTTTTAAAAATGTAAGCTAAGCTTTTTTTCCGATATGCGTCGATATATTTACAATATTTTAATTTTAGGATATTATTAACTTACCCAGGAAGATTAAATAAATCACAAAATACAGTAAAATACAACAAAAAATCAATAAATTCGCTTGGTCACAAGAAAACAAACCACTTATGCTAATGAGCTAATAGCGTACAAAATGAAGGCATATCTCATGCAAGGGTTCCAACTTTTGCCGTCGTGGCGCTGCGAACTTAAAACCAAACCCCTATTATGCTTGATCAAAATAAAATAACATTTTTCATCACAAATTTAAATTCTAAACTACGACTGCTGGCGCAAACAGCTGACGTCACTGACGACTTAGTTGATGACGTCGCAATGGTGATACACCAATATGGTGGGGATTACCCGAAACAAGGCCGATAAACAATCCTTAGTGGTGTGTATGCAAGGATGATACACACTACTAAGGATGGCTTATCCTCATAAGGCCTGTGTGTAACAAATCCCCCCCTACCCCGCCTAGCCAAAAAATCAGTTGTGACGTAAACATCATGGCGTTTTTCGTCTTGACGTAGGCTGTTTGCACCACAGGTTATGTTATGATCTGGCTGCTGGCTGGAAATTATGGAACTAGTTTCTAGTATAATTAAAGTCTAAAATTATAAAATTATATCAGATACATATAATCATGACTTTTAATCATTACTGTTGTGTTCCTCAATGCAAGTCTTGGGGTAAAAAAAAAAGCTGACAAAGGATTGAGTTTCTACATATTTCCCCTTGAAACAGGCCCACGGGTTTATTTGGAAACGAAAATGGAAAAAGAAGTGTCGAGAAGAAAAGCCTTCTGGATTTTAAAACTTCGTATTGGCAAACCAGTCACCAAATTCATGAAAGTGTATTCTCTGCATCTCAATTAAGCAAGAATTTTGTGTTAAGGTAAACAAGCATAATGGATAGTTTTGTGGTTTTGTGCCCTAGCTTCATTTTAGGCCTGCTTCTAGGCATTTATCAAGTACTATCTATTTTTAAAATGTTTTGTTTGAAAATATTGACTGTTTTTATTATTTACAGGTGAGAGTACAGGTCTTAGGGCGGGTATTATAAAACTGCTTTGACAGTTAACTTTTTGAATTACATGTAATTCCAGAAGTTAACTTTAAGTTAACTCTCAAAGTAGTTTTATAATACCCACCCTTAGAGGTACAGGTAGAGGTCGGATATTGAAAAAAACAGTTGTACCATCCCAGAATTTGCCCTCTTCAAAAAATAGATTCCATGGGTGCTGAAAAACTTGCCGAAAGAAAAAGAAATCAAGATTCTAGTGAGACTGATACAAGTAATGAATGTAGTTATACTTTTAATCAATTATGAAACTCTTCTCAGATAGGCATACAAATGGCCGAGCAAACAGCAGAACGTGTAAAGTGTTTATTAAATCCTAATTACCAGTATTATATTATAGGTAGTTCGAGTAAAAATCAGATTTGTGGTCAAGTTATTTGACTTTGTTAATTTAATTTTCACCTATTTATAAATAAAAATAAAGAGTTATTTATAAAATGTTTATTTATTTATTACACATACAAGTTATTCAAATACAGACATTATAAGGGAGATCCATACCAGCCTTGAGACCCTTTTGGCAATGTCCTATTGTAGAAAGTTTACAAAAATATAAGAAAAAGATCCGGTTAGGCTGTTGTATAGATATAATCATTTCGGGTCAGATAAACGAAATAGATTATAATGAATTTTGGCCTGCATCATCACGAGCAGCATTATGGGTGAAAATTATTACCCAGTGTGAAACTTTCGAGAACAGTGAATAAATAAGTCGATATTGCATTTGCAGCACATTGTTCTTCCTCGGCTGCTACAGTTTTGACCACCACATCGTTTTTTTTACGTTCAGGAAAAGTGTTTCAATAATGATGCAGTCCATAATACCTTATATCATTATTGACTCAAAAATCACTTGCTGCAGCCCGAAGCATATTCTCCTGTAGCGCAAGGTGGTACTTTATATTTCCTCGGGTATGTCTGAAAATAAAAATAAGGTTAAAATTGTATGATTTCCCAAAAAATTGTTAATTCTACTCTACCTGTGATATATTTTCCATTCGAATAAACAATTTCTGCACTAGCACAAAAGTTGCCTAGTAGATAAGTCAAAACCACGTTCCTCATCTGCTGAATCTTAGTCAGTGAGCTCTTTGCTTTCTCTGTGGGCTCGATATATTATGCCATCAACATTTTCATTATCATAAGCAGTATTCAAAGCTTCCTGATAGCTAATTCCACAAACAAAATGTAAGTACAGCTAAAAATGTTAGCTTCTGCCCAGGCCCATATGCCATATGGGACAGTAATATTTACAAGAATATAATACATAAACAAACAATTTATGCTCGAATAGGAATATGTTATAATAATATGAGAAAACCCTAAAAACAATTAAATAGTATAGAATAAATTATCTTATAGTTATTATACTTACATAAAGAAATGTAAACAAAACGCCGCGTAATTCTCCTAGGGCTCCATTAAATCATACATGCTGAAAACGTGTAAATAGGCGAGTAGATAATCAAAGGGGGTATGACTACAAAATTCCGACCATAACCTCAATCTTTCATTCTTGACACGTGGTGGATGCGCCGTCGTTGACACGAAGGTGGATGCACCGCTATGGCCCCATCTTGCCGACAGATGGCGCCATGGGACCTGCTCCCGTAGGGCTGCGCCCCCAAAAAGGGGGCCCGCAGGGCTCCGCCCCCCAAAAAGGGGCCCCCGGATTTTAATATGGGTACCAGAAAAAGGGGTGGGGGGGAAATGTTTTCCCGCCATCTTGTCAAACGTCACCTGTCAAACTTCATCTGTCAAACGTCACCTGTCAAACGTCATCTGTCAAACGTCATCTGTCAAACGTCATGACGTCATAGCGGGAGTTCTGAGTCGTTCCGGGTTCTGTGATGACGTCATAGCGACCTGGGTCACGTCCGTGGAGTCATTTAGAGTACATAGTGCAAAGTTTGATTCATGGTTCGGGTTCTGTGATGACGTCATAGCGACCTGGGTCACGTCCGTGGAGTCATTTAGAGTACATAGTGCAAAGTTTGATTCAGGGTTCAGGTTCTGTGATGACGTCATAGCGACCTGGGTCACGTTCGTGGCGCCATTTAGAGTACATAGTGCGAAGTTCGTTTCATGGTTCTGTGATGACGTCATAGCGACCTGGGTCACGTGGGTTACGTCAGTGCGGGTCCGTGGCGCCATTTAGAGTACATAGTGCAAAGTTCGATTCATGGTTCGGGTTCTGTGATGACGTCATAGCGACCTGGGTCACGTCCGTGGCGCCATTTAGAGTACATGTGTCAAGTTTGATGTGTCTTATAACAGGATGCTGTGGTGGTGACGTAACTATGAGGGTCCAGCAGCTAGCTTCATGTTGTACCTGGTAGAGGGTGTTCGAACTTAAGGATGATACACACCTACAGTATTGCTCATTGACCTCGTGTGTTACCATTTACGACGCCATAACTAAGTCATCAGCTGTTTAAACAACCTACGTCAAGGCGAGAAATAACATGCTGCTTACGTCACAACTGGTGATTTAACGTTGGGGAGAGAGTGGATTTGTTCCACACAGGCCTTAGGAGGATAGGCTATCCTGTAGTAGTAGTGTGTATTATCCTTGGTTGGAACCAACGTTTGATGGGAAAGGGGCCTCGTTTTTTTATTAAAAACATACATTTTTTAAGACAACGATTTCAAAAAGCGAATATTTTCCATCAATAAACTGCTTAATAATATGATCCAATCATTTTGGTGGTACGTCTTGGGAGAAACACTGCGTTACCGTCAAATTCAACGAGTATTTCAAATCCATAGCTAAAAATATGCTACAATTGTATCGATTACCTAAGTATATAAGATATTTACTTACTAGGTTAAAATAATAAATTCTGCGTGCAATAGTTTTATGATCTACCTTAATTTGTATAGTTTATTGGTTCCAGTAAAGATTTACAATTATTTTGAGGTCTGTATCGTAGAAAATATTGGGAACTTTCACTTTATACCAGGACTTATAATTTTCTCAGCGTTTTTGATCCTTTGTTATAAAAAGACAGGCCTTGTTGATTGATTTCAAATCCATATCTAAAATATTCCATAATTGTATCGATATCAGTAGGTATATAATATATTCACTTACTTGGTTAAAATGATAATTGTTGTGCAATAATTTTATTGTTGTTGACGAGTCTCAAACAAGACTGAAAGAGCTTAATTATTATAAAATCCGATTCAAACTTCGAATTAACAACATAACATACAAAAAACGCTGTCAAAATATTGGGAATTTCACTTTCTATGAGGCTTCAGGTCTTGTAATTTTCTCAGTGTTTTCAATCCTTTGCTAGGAAAAGACAGGTCTTGTTGTTGATTGATATTAGTATATAAGATATTTACTTACTTGGTTAAAATCAAATTAATTGCTGTGCAATAATTCTATATTTTTCACTGGTGACGAGTTTGAGCAAACTGAAAGAAGCTTGTTATTATAAAATCCGATTTAAACTTCGAAAACTTTGATATCACATACAAAAGCACCGCTAAATGCAAACGCTTAATCGGCAGTTTTTTTATCTGAAAAATATCAGGACCATTCGCAGAAGCCGCCCGAGAAAAACAACAACACATTTTAAAGATAATTTTTTAGTTTAAGGCGTAATTATTAAGTTAGATATTAATATGTTCATTTTTATTTTAAAAAAGGTGACAAATTCAATAAATTTATCAAAATTTAAAAGAATAGATTTAAATTAGCATCGTTGACATTTTATGAGCCAAATACCCTTATGCAATACAAAATTTCAGTGGATACATTGTTACCTGTAAAATATGAGGATTCAATGTTTATTCTTTGTACAAAAAACGCAGCATCCAGTACCAGTACTTTGAGCCTGGATTTTCAAAGTTTAGTTTTTTGGGCGATAAGTGTCGGTTTCGAAAAACTGTAAGTACTATTTTTAAATATCTAAGTGATGTAGGATAAATCATGCCCTGAGACATATTTTAAATTAACACAAACCTCGATTATTGAATTATTTTTATTTTCCTTAACACATAAACATATTGTTTGTTTTTTAAAAATACAGACAACCCTGAGTACCTATTTCTTAATTTAATTCCAATAGTTTTTTTCGGAGCAACTTGAATTTACTTTTACACTTACATTTGCACAAGACTCAAATTTCTTTTTCTAAAATTTAGGTAGGTTCTTTAACCAATTTAAACTGGTTTTATTTTTTCATTTATTTTAAAACAAACCTCCATAAACAGCGAATTTTTAATTTTGTGCACAAAATCGTTCACCAGGAAGGAGATAACCTGAAACGTCATGGGATTGCTAATCATCTTCCAAGATCTGTAACCAATGTGGTGGGATTTTTAAAGCAGAGGGGGCTATCCAACACTACCCAAATACCCAGCTCCAAGAGAGCCTCCAAACGAAAGGCTGGAGATCCCGCCGCCCCCATGATGAAGCAAGCTAGACTTTTGCTGGTAAGTTGGCATTAATCGAATTTTTTAAATCTAATTCAATTATTTTCAGGACTTTCAATATCAGCCACATGCCGGTGGTGTGAGTATTGCGATTTGGAGGCACCGATAAATCAATGGGTTGGTCATCTTCGGTGTCTCTAGCACCGAGCCAACACCTGGTGAAGCAGGAGGAAGACGTTAGTCTTGTCAAAACATCTTTCAAGAACCGAATTGAAACATAGCGGCTTTCATCAAAGCAGGACCCTATCAGCGTGAAGCACGTTTTGAAATTAGCTGTGGCATACCTATTCAGTATTAGGACGGACGTAGGACTGAATGATTTTATGACTCAATTACCAGGATAGCAGAAAATGCGTATGCGAAAAAATAATTTAGAGCAAACAGTTAAATAGCGCAAGGATATGAGAAAACTAACTTCGCACATTCTTGATCAACCGACCCACCGAATTCAGCAAACATGCGTACACGTACACGAGAAGAAGGGGTTTTAAAACTAGTTTTTCCTTCAACAAATCAGGGTAACTATGGAATAACATGATAGAGGACTAAAATATGACACAACCACTTTCAAGTTGAAACTGGAAGTAGCCTATAAGGGGCCCAAATAGCCTCAGTAAAGTGCTAGAAAGATACCGGTTGCCACTACCACCCCCTGCTCATAAATAAATTTGGTCATTTGGGTTTTCAGGCATCCTGAACAAAAAGTTCACAGAATTCCAGGAAAAAGAAAGCGGTGTGTATCATTTCAATTGCAGTGTTATATACTAAACAATGTCTCTTACAGGCTGGACGCTCCAACAACTTTAAGCTCTAAATATAAGTATCAATAGGATCATAACCCTCTAAAAGCCTATTCATATCTGCCAGTACCAGGATAACCTGTAACGTCGTGGGAGTTGCCGAACATCTGCAATCAATGTGGAATTTTTAATTCATTTCATCCACAAATAACATGGGTTGAGGAAAAAAGTATGCGGAAATTTGGGATCTGTTTCTATTTAAATACTCAATATCTATTGAAAAAAATATATATATATATTCAAGGGTGACGATAAAGACGTATTTCATTTTTATGATTATGAATATTGCTACAATTTAGATGGTAGTCGCACTCACAGTCCTATTAACCATATTGACAATGATTGTTGAGAATAAAAATAAGCTTTAGTATAAACTATGTTTTATTCTCCTGAGAATGACAGAGATGAAGCCACCATTGATCTCTGTATACCACCAACTCACAGTCAAATAGCGCCAGCACACACTTAAGATATCCTACAACTTTTACTTATGTTCCAAAATTGTATCAAGATTATTTTCATTTCAATAATTTTTGAAAAGAAACTTCTTAAACGGCTTTCTGCTATTTGGACGACAATGGAGAGTGATTTGAAAAACGCGTCACGGGCAAATTTCGTTACTCGAGAGAGAAGAAAGATGTAACGTAAAGGAACAGAGAAAGACAGCTATTGATTGACACAAACCAAGGATTATAAGCGTCGAGAAGAGTGCCCATTATTGACAAGCGCCGATATTGACGCAAACCAAGGATTATAAGCGTAAGGAGGATTGCCTATTATTGACAAGCGGTATTGGAAAAATAAAATCATTTCTGGCGAATTTCGAGGTTTTCCGGATATCTCTGGACAGCACTCGGAATTTTTGAAATATCAAAGCAGCATAATAATGAGCACAAAGTTGCACTATACTTGTTTCTGATTCAACCGACGTCGGGTCTCTTTCCGTAGGATTCCAATACAGGATTCGGATAGGATTCAAAATAGCTAGTATTCGAATGCTACCCAAGTCTCCCAAAGTACCAAGTGTTATCACAGGAGTCTATTCAAAACATGCCACATTAGTAATAATTATCAAACTTCAAAATTGTATAACAGGAGACTTTCTCATTGAAATGAAGCATTACGTTGATAGACTTGATACTGTTTACAATGCCAATCCCCATTAAGTTTACATGCCCCAGATGTAAGGGTGAAACTGATATACCTAATCGATTTCGTTTGCCTTGCGAATTTTCACAATTTGTTGAACAAAAAAGGATACCATCTCATTATTTTGCAAAACCCGAACGTAGAACCTAAATTATGAAGTTGTAAATTTTCTGCTAAATAAATTTTTTGTTATTATATTTTTCTGCTTTTTATTTATGGCCTCTAGACTAGGTTAGGCTATAATAATTTAAAGAAAATTCAACGAGAGCATTGTGCTCAATATTAGGATAGGCCATCGAATACTATATTGTTAAGCTTTTTTAAGTCGACACTTTCCGTATGGGGAGCAAAAGAAGGAGATCAGGTGACCATTGACGTACAATCGTAGGGAGGCACATCAACTCATATTGGAGTATCAGCTAGGGGATTCTTATCTTGTCACAAGTCGCTATGGCTCGCTAGCTGTCATTCGATACCTATTTCGATATCGGATGGAGAGTGATTCATATGTATTATTGTCGAATTTCGTATCGACATCAAATAGACGGTGGTATGAAAAACGAGAGAAAAATAGACCTTCAAATTTGAATGATAGATGATAGATTATGTTTATTATTTTATAATTTATTTTTCGCTTCAATTCAAACTATTTTTACTTCTAAAGATTCCTTTCGCGTTGAAAATAATTTCAATTTCTACTTATTATGTTGCAGCGAAATCTTAAGGCAGCACCGTCAACAGCAAAACCTTCACTTTAGATGCACGACTCGTAGGGTAGGAGAAACTAAAATTTACATTTTTCTTCTCGTCTCTCAACTCCACACTCCCGTCTTCCTTATGTGAGACTGACCGCGTCCACCAGCACTCAACATGTTGAGTGATTAGTCAGCGGCTTTGTTGAAAAAGATGAAATATAACGAAGGATTACATACACAAACGTCAAACATAAAACATAAACATAACACATGACACCACAACTTGTCACTTCAAAATAAAAAAGGATAGCCAATCATTCAAACAAAGATCAGCAAATCGAAAAGCCGAAACGGGACCTCTCACTTACGCCAGAGAGTCGATACCGAATCAGCAATTCGACATCGAATTGGTCTTAAAAATTCCGCAGGATTATAAATGATGGACTGTATACGCATGCAATTTAATTCATTTTACCTATTCATCAATAACTGATAGACCGTGCCTGACTCATCCATATAATATTATAGGTCCTGCGAAATATTAATGAAACCGAACAAACAGACTGCATACATAAAACGTCCATTTTATGTCATATTTACGTTCATACGTCCATATGACCTATTCACTGATCTCGTAAATAAATGGATAAACAAAGAACGCTCCTTATGCTGCTAATTTACGAGGTCAAAATCTAAACAAAAACAACTGACTGGGACAGCTGTGAGCATGCGCAGTAGATACATGTATTGTGCGTAGACAAAATATGGCCAATGAAAATGAAGGAATTTCGAAACTTAGAACAGTTGTTCGAAAGATAAAACACTGCGCAGGCGTTAGGCTGTTCCGTTGCACAACTGTTCGTAGAATATTGACCCCAAATTTTCGCACAAATTATGCAAATCAAGCCGTATGAATTGTTTATCCATTTATTCTTTTAGATCAGTGGACCTATTCAGAACATACATAAGACGTACATTTTAGTAAAAACATTCATATTACGTACATTTACATCCACCATTTTGGTTTTATGTTAAAGTGTAAAACACAAACAAGTCACTGTTTATTTATTTAATTCCTCGTGTCTAAGTTTAACTTTGTTTGAATCTATGTTAATCCTAGTAATTCAAATCATTGGCTTAGAAAATCGTGTGTTTATTTTAGTGGCATCCAGACGTAATAATTAGAAATTGATAAAAAAAAATTCTTGCCTCGACTGGGATTTAAACTCAGGACCCCTGAATTTCCAGTGCAATGCTCTAACCAACTAAGCTACCAGGAGCTGTTTCATTTCTACCTTTTCGAATGTGGATCAAATCTGGAACGCGAAATAAATGAAAAATAGTATAGAAGGACTAACCACACAGCGTTTTTATGCCTAGGGAGTTTATCGATACCGTGGGAAAAATCTAGATCGACGATGCATTTGATCTGAAATTTCGGGGTTTGACCCGAACCAAACCCAAATTTTTGGAGAGTTTCCCGGAATTCGACCGCAGCTCCTTATCTCATGTTATCATCATCAAAACACAGTTATCGTCCCGCCATCGGGCGTCATCCTCATCGTCGTCTCGTCATCGATCGATTGCAAAAAGTCTAGCCGGGGAATCGAGTCCTCAGACCATCACACCAAAATCCAGCACTGTCGACAAGGCACTAGATCATTGAGTAATTATTGATAAAAAATGTTTGTAAGTAACGTCTATACCAAGTCACTTGGACTAGCATAAAAACTAACTAAATCCCGACATCCATCGGCTTTTTCTTTGTCAAACATGGGCGGCGTAATTTCAAAAAACAGTACTAAAATTAATAATCAATAGACAGTATGTCAATCAATCATGATCGGCAATGGCCAATCAGATCTATTGAGTCCACGTTTACTGGTATCGAACGTGTACATGGAGGATGAAGCCAATCAGATAATATACCTATCCATTCTTACTTGTCTGGCTTCCAACGGGTACGAGGAGCAATCAGTATAAATTTTGCTATATTTTTCAATATGTGTTGCAGTATATTGACAAAACGTCTATTTTAAGCTTGGTCCAAGTAACTTCGTATAGACTATAAAACGTTCTAACTATACAGGTCCAGAGACAATTATAAGTGTGTAGACAGCTATACAGGTCCAGAGACAGGTCCGATACAGCTTTTCGAGACAGATCTGTCTACACAGACTGCTTTTCGAGACAGCTTTTCGTGACAGGTCTGTCTACATAGACTGCTTTTCGAGACATGTCTGTCTACACAGACAGCTTTTCGAGACAGGTCTGTCTACACAGGCAGCTTTCTGAGACAGGTCTGTCTACACAGACAGCTTTTCGAGACAGGTCTGTCTATAGAGGCAGCTTTTCGAGACAGATCTGTCTATAGATACAGCTTTTCGAGACAGGTCTGTCTACACAGACAGCTTTTCGAGATAGGTCTGTCTACACAGATAGCTTTTCGAGACAGGTTAGTAGTAACGGGGGCACCTGAGCCTGAGAATTTTTTCGATACCGTGGGAAAAATCTCTAAATCGGCGGCGCCTTTGATCTGAAACAGCTATCCAGGTCTAGAGATAGGTTTGTATACCGTAACTGACCCAACGACGTGGGGGGCCTATCTCTAGACCTGGATAGCTGTTTCAGATCAAAGGCGCCGCCGATTTAGAGATTTTTCCCACGGTATCGAAAAAATTCTCAGGCTCAGGTGCCCCCGTTACTACTAACCTGTCTCGAAAAGCTATCTGTGTAGACAGACCTATCTCGAAAAGCTGTCTGTGTAGACAGACCTGTCTCGAAAAGCTGTATCTATAGACAGATCTGTCTCGAAAAGCTGCCTCTATAGACAGACCTGTCTCGAAAAGCTGTCTGTGTAGACAGACCTGTCTCAGAAAGCTGCCTGTGTAGACAGACCTGTCTCGAAAAGCTGTCTGTGTAGACAGACATGTCTCGAAAAGCAGTCTATGTAGACAGACCTGTCACGAAAAGCTGTCTCGAAAAGCAGTCTGTGTAGACAGATCTGTCTCGAAAAGCTGTATCGGACCTGTCTCTGGACCTGTATAGCTGTCTACACACTTATAATTGTCTCTGGACCTGTATAGTTAGAACGTTTTATAGTCTATACGAAGTTACTTGGACCAAGCTTAAAATAGACGTTTTGTCAATATACTGCAACACATATTGAAAAATATAGCAAAATTTATACTGATTGCTCCTCGTACCCGTTGGAAGCCAGACAAGTAAGAATGGATAGGTATATTATCTGATTGGCTTCATCCTCCATGTACACGTTCGATACCAGTAAACGTGGACTCAATAGATCTGATTGGCCATTGCCGATCATGATTGATTGACATACTGTCTATTGATTATTAATTTTAGTACTGTTTTTTGAAATTACGCCGCCCATGTTTGACAAAGAAAAAGCCGATGGATGTCGGGATTTAGTTAGTTTTTATGCTAGTCCAAGTGACTTGGTATAGACGTTACTTACAAACATTTTTTATCAATAATTACTCAATGATCTAGTGCCTTGTCGACAGTGCTGGATTTTGGTGTGATGGTCTGAGGACTCGATTCCCCGGCTAGACTTTTTGCAATCGATCGATGACGAGACGACGATGAGGATGACGCCCGATGGCGGGACGATAACTGTGTTTTGATGATGATAACATGAGATAAGGAGCTGCGGTCGAATTCCGGGAAACTCTCCAAAAATTTGGGTTTGGTTCGGGTCAAACCCCGAAATTTCAGATCAAATGCATCGTCGATCTAGATTTTTCCCACGGTATCGATAAACTCCCTAGGCATAAAAACGCTGTGTGGTTAGTCCTTCTATACTATTTTTCATTTATTTCGCGTTCCAGATTTGATCCACATTCGAAAAGGTAGAAATGAAACAGCTCCTGGTAGCTTAGTTGGTTAGAGCATTGCACTGGAAATTCAGGGGTCCTGAGTTTAAATCCCAGTCGAGGCAAGAATTTTTTTTTATCAATTTCTAATTATTACGTCTGGATGCCACTAAAATAAACACACGATTTTCTAAGCCAATGATTTGAATTACTAGGATTAACATAGATTCAAACAAAGTTAAACTTAGACACGAGGAATTAAATAAATAAACAGTGACTTGTTTGTGTTTTACACTTTAACATAAAACCAAAATGGTGGATGTAAATGTACGTAATATGAATGTTTTTACTAAAATGTACGTCTTATGTATGTTCTGAATAGGTCCACTGATCTAAAAGAATAAATGGATAAACAATTCATACGGCTTGATTTGCATAATTTGTGCGAAAATTTGGGGTCAATATTCTACGAACAGTTGTGCAACGGAACAGCCTAACGCCTGCGCAGTGTTTTATCTTTCGAACAACTGTTCTAAGTTTCGAAATTCCTTCATTTTCATTGGCCATATTTTGTCTACGCACAATACATGTATCTACTGCGCATGCTCACAGCTGTCCCAGTCAGTTGTTTTTGTTTAGATTTTGACCTCGTAAATTAGCAGCATAAGGAGCGTTCTTTGTTTATCCATTTATTTACGAGATCAGTGAATAGGTCATATGGACGTATGAACGTAAATATGACATAAAATGGACGTTTTATGTATGCAGTCTGTTTGTTCGGTTTCATTAATATTTCGCAGGACCTATAATATTATATGGATGAGTCAGGCACGGTCTATCAGTTATTGATGAATAGGTAAAATGAATTAAATTGCATGCGTATACAGTCCATCATTTATAATCCTGCGGAATTTTTAAGACCAATTCGATGTCGAATTGCTGATTCGGTATCGACTCTCTGGCGTAAGTGAGAGGTCCCGTTTCGGCTTTTCGATTTGCTGATCTTTGTTTGAATGATTGGCTATCCTTTTTTATTTTGAAGTGACAAGTTGTGGTGTCATGTGTTATGTTTATGTTTTATGTTTGACGTTTGTGTATGTAATCCTTCGTTATATTTCATCTTTTTCAACAAAGCCGCTGACTAATCACTCAACATGTTGAGTGCTGGTGGACGCGGTCAGTCTCACATAAGGAAGACGGGAGTGTGGAGTTGAGAGACGAGAAGAAAAATGTAAATTTTAGTTTCTCCTACCCTACGAGTCGTGCATCTAAAGTGAAGGTTTTGCTGTTGACGGTGCTGCCTTAAGATTTCGCTGCAACATAATAAGTAGAAATTGAAATTATTTTCAACGCGAAAGGAATCTTTAGAAGTAAAAATAGTTTGAATTGAAGCGAAAAATAAATTATAAAATAATAAACATAATCTATCATCTATCATTCAAATTTGAAGGTCTATTTTTCTCTCGTTTTTCATACCACCGTCTATTTGATGTCGATACGAAATTCGACAATAATACATATGAATCACTCTCCATCCGATATCGAAATAGGTATCGAATGACAGCTAGCGAGCCATAGCGACTTGTGACAAGATAAGAATCCCCTAGCTGATACTCCAATATGAGTTGATGTGCCTCCCTACGATTGTACGTCAATGGTCACCTGATCTCCTTCTTTTGCTCCCCATACGGAAAGTGTCGACTTAAAAAAGCTTAACAATATAGTATTCGATGGCCTATCCTAATATTGAGCACAATGCTCTCGTTGAATTTTCTTTAAATTATTATAGCCTAACCTAGTCTAGAGGCCATAAATAAAAAGCAGAAAAATATAATAACAAAAAATTTATTTAGCAGAAAATTTACAACTTCATAATTTAGGTTCTACGTTCGGGTTTTGCAAAATAATGAGATGGTATCCTTTTTTGTTCAACAAATTGTGAAAATTCGCAAGGCAAACGAAATCGATTAGGTATATCAGTTTCACCCTTACATCTGGGGCATGTAAACTTAATGGGGATTGGCATTGTAAACAGTATCAAGTCTATCAACGTAATGCTTCATTTCAATGAGAAAGTCTCCTGTTATACAATTTTGAAGTTTGATAATTATTACTAATGTGGCATGTTTTGAATAGACTCCTGTGATAGCACTTGGTACTTTGGGAGACTTGGGTAGCATTCGAATACTAGCTATTTTGAATCCTATCCGAATCCTGTATTGGAATCCTACGGAAAGAGACCCGACGTCGGTTGAATCAGAAACAAGTATAGTGCAACTTTGTGCTCATTATTATGCTGCTTTGATATTTCAAAAATTCCGAGTGCTGTCCAGAGATATCCGGAAAACCTCGAAATTCGCCAGAAATGATTTTATTTTTCCAATACCGCTTGTCAATAATAGGCAATCCTCCTTACGCTTATAATCCTTGGTTTGCGTCAATATCGGCGCTTGTCAATAATGGGCACTCTTCTCGACGCTTATAATCCTTGGTTTGTGTCAATCAATAGCTGTCTTTCTCTGTTCCTTTACGTTACATCTTTCTTCTCTCTCGAGTAACGAAATTTGCCCGTGACGCGTTTTTCAAATCACTCTCCATTGTCGTCCAAATAGCAGAAAGCCGTTTAAGAAGTTTCTTTTCAAAAATTATTGAAATGAAAATAATCTTGATACAATTTTGGAACATAAGTAAAAGTTGTAGGATATCTTAAGTGTGTGCTGGCGCTATTTGACTGTGAGTTGGTGGTATACAGAGATCAATGGTGGCTTCATCTCTGTCATTCTCAGGAGAATAAAACATAGTTTATACTAAAGCTTATTTTTATTCTCAACAATCATTGTCAATATGGTTAATAGGACTGTGAGTGCGACTACCATCTAAATTGTAGCAATATTCATAATCATAAAAATGAAATACGTCTTTATCGTCACCCTTGAATATATATATATATTTTTTTCAATAGATATTGAGTATTTAAATAGAAACAGATCCCAAATTTCCGCATACTTTTTTCCTCAACCCATGTTATTTGTGGATGAAATGAATTAAAAATTCCACATTGATTGCAGATGTTCGGCAACTCCCACGACGTTACAGGTTATCCTGGTACTGGCAGATATGAATAGGCTTTTAGAGGGTTATGATCCTATTGATACTTATATTTAGAGCTTAAAGTTGTTGGAGCGTCCAGCCTGTAAGAGACATTGTTTAGTATATAACACTGCAATTGAAATGATACACACCGCTTTCTTTTTCCTGGAATTCTGTGAACTTTTTGTTCAGGATGCCTGAAAACCCAAATGACCAAATTTATTTATGAGCAGGGGGTGGTAGTGGCAACCGGTATCTTTCTAGCACTTTACTGAGGCTATTTGGGCCCCTTATAGGCTACTTCCAGTTTCAACTTGAAAGTGGTTGTGTCATATTTTAGTCCTCTATCATGTTATTCCATAGTTACCCTGATTTGTTGAAGGAAAAACTAGTTTTAAAACCCCTTCTTCTCGTGTACGTGTACGCATGTTTGCTGAATTCGGTGGGTCGGTTGATCAAGAATGTGCGAAGTTAGTTTTCTCATATCCTTGCGCTATTTAACTGTTTGCTCTAAATTATTTTTTCGCATACGCATTTTCTGCTATCCTGGTAATTGAGTCATAAAATCATTCAGTCCTACGTCCGTCCTAATACTGAATAGGTATGCCACAGCTAATTTCAAAACGTGCTTCACGCTGATAGGGTCCTGCTTTGATGAAAGCCGCTATGTTTCAATTCGGTTCTTGAAAGATGTTTTGACAAGACTAACGTCTTCCTCCTGCTTCACCAGGTGTTGGCTCGGTGCTAGAGACACCGAAGATGACCAACCCATTGATTTATCGGTGCCTCCAAATCGCAATACTCACACCACCGGCATGTGGCTGATATTGAAAGTCCTGAAAATAATTGAATTAGATTTAAAAAATTCGATTAATGCCAACTTACCAGCAAAAGTCTAGCTTGCTTCATCATGGGGGCGGCGGGATCTCCAGCCTTTCGTTTGGAGGCTCTCTTGGAGCTGGGTATTTGGGTAGTGTTGGATAGCCCCCTCTGCTTTAAAAATCCCACCACATTGGTTACAGATCTTGGAAGATGATTAGCAATCCCATGACGTTTCAGGTTATCTCCTTCCTGGTGAACGATTTTGTGCACAAAATTAAAAATTCGCTGTTTATGGAGGTTTGTTTTAAAATAAATGAAAAAATAAAACCAGTTTAAATTGGTTAAAGAACCTACCTAAATTTTAGAAAAAGAAATTTGAGTCTTGTGCAAATGTAAGTGTAAAAGTAAATTCAAGTTGCTCCGAAAAAAACTATTGGAATTAAATTAAGAAATAGGTACTCAGGGTTGTCTGTATTTTTAAAAAACAAACAATATGTTTATGTGTTAAGGAAAATAAAAATAATTCAATAATCGAGGTTTGTGTTAATTTAAAATATGTCTCAGGGCATGATTTATCCTACATCACTTAGATATTTAAAAATAGTACTTACAGTTTTTCGAAACCGACACTTATCGCCCAAAAAACTAAACTTTGAAAATCCAGGCTCAAAGTACTGGTACTGGATGCTGCGTTTTTTGTACAAAGAATAAACATTGAATCCTCATATTTTACAGGTAACAATGTATCCACTGAAATTTTGTATTGCATAAGGGTATTTGGCTCATAAAATGTCAACGATGCTAATTTAAATCTATTCTTTTAAATTTTGATAAATTTATTGAATTTGTCACCTTTTTTAAAATAAAAATGAACATATTAATATCTAACTTAATAATTACGCCTTAAACTAAAAAATTATCTTTAAAATGTGTTGTTGTTTTTCTCGGGCGGCTTCTGCGAATGGTCCTGATATTTTTCAGATAAAAAAACTGCCGATTAAGCGTTTGCATTTAGCGGTGCTTTTGTATGTGATATCAAAGTTTTCGAAGTTTAAATCGGATTTTATAATAACAAGCTTCTTTCAGTTTGCTCAAACTCGTCACCAGTGAAAAATATAGAATTATTGCACAGCAATTAATTTGATTTTAACCAAGTAAGTAAATATCTTATATACTAATATCAATCAACAACAAGACCTGTCTTTTCCTAGCAAAGGATTGAAAACACTGAGAAAATTACAAGACCTGAAGCCTCATAGAAAGTGAAATTCCCAATATTTTGACAGCGTTTTTTGTATGTTATGTTGTTAATTCGAAGTTTGAATCGGATTTTATAATAATTAAGCTCTTTCAGTCTTGTTTGAGACTCGTCAACAACAATAAAATTATTGCACAACAATTATCATTTTAACCAAGTAAGTGAATATATTATATACCTACTCTGATATCGATACAATTATGGAATATTTTAGATATGGATTTGAAATCAATCAACAAGGCCTGTCTTTTTATAACAAAGGATCAAAAACGCTGAGAAAATTATAAGTCCTGGTATAAAGTGAAAGTTCCCAATATTTTCTACGATACAGACCTCAAAATAATTGTAAATCTTTACTGGAACCAATAAACTATACAAATTAAGGTAGATCATAAAACTATTGCACGCAGAATTTATTATTTTAACCTAGTAAGTAAATATCTTATATACTTAGGTAATCGATACAATTGTAGCATATTTTTAGCTATGGATTTGAAATACTCGTTGAATTTGACGGTAACGCAGTGTTTCTCCCAAGACGTACCACCAAAATGATTGGATCATATTATTAAGCAGTTTATTGATGGAAAATATTCGCTTTTTGAAATCGTTGTCTTAAAAAATGTATGTTTTTAATAAAAAAACGAGGCCCCTTTCCCATCAAACGTTGGTTCCAACCAAGGATAATACACACTACTACTACAGGATAGCCTATCCTCCTAAGGCCTGTGTGGAACAAATCCACTCTCTCCCCAACGTTAAATCACCAGTTGTGACGTAAGCAGCATGTTATTTCTCGCCTTGACGTAGGTTGTTTAAACAGCTGATGACTTAGTTATGGCGTCGTAAATGGTAACACACGAGGTCAATGAGCAATACTGTAGGTGTGTATCATCCTTAAGTTCGAACACCCTCTACCAGGTACAACATGAAGCTAGCTGCTGGACCCTCATAGTTACGTCACCACCACAGCATCCTGTTATAAGACACATCAAACTTGACACATGTACTCTAAATGGCGCCACGGACGTGACCCAGGTCGCTATGACGTCATCACAGAACCCGAACCATGAATCGAACTTTGCACTATGTACTCTAAATGGCGCCACGGACCCGCACTGACGTAACCCACGTGACCCAGGTCGCTATGACGTCATCACAGAACCATGAAACGAACTTCGCACTATGTACTCTAAATGGCGCCACGAACGTGACCCAGGTCGCTATGACGTCATCACAGAACCCGGAACGACTCAAAACTCCCGCTATGACGGCATGACGTTTGACAGATGACGTTTGACAGATGACGTTTGACAGGTGACGTTTGACAGGTGACGGTTGACAAGATGGCGGGAAAACATTTCCCCCCCCCCCACCCCTTTTTCTGGTACCCATATTAAAATCCGGGGGCCCCTTTTTGGGGGGCGGAGCCCTGCGGGCCCCCTTTTTGGGGGGCGCAGCCCTGCGGGGCCCCTTTGCGGGGGCGGAGCCCTGCGGGCGCAGGTCCCATGGCGCCATCTGTCGACAAGATGGGGCCATGGCGGTGCATCCACCTTCGTGTCAACGACGGCGCATCCACCACGTGTCAAGAATGAAAGATTGAGGTTATGGTCGGATTTTGGTCCTTGAATCCCTGTTGCTGTACTACTCAGTTAGATGCTGAACCCCTTGAAAGAAGCACTAGGTCGTCTGTCCCTTTCATAAATCTGAAGGAATCACTTTGTATATTTTGCAAGTGCCCTGAGAAATGGAATGATCCTCTTCGTCAATGTGCTACTGATATGCCGAGACTTTGTATTGTCATACGTCATCGTCATTTATTAGCATTGCTGGCCCAAGGCGACTGCTCTGCGCAAGAAGGAAAGCACCATCCAAAGTGCCATGCACGCCTGTACAATAAAACAAGAGACAAACCATGCGAAGGTGCGGCAGAATACTTCATGCGAAGGAAATGGTTGCTAACGGGATCGAGTCACTTCTGATCCGCTGTTCCGACACAGACGTGGTTGTTCTTGGGGTATCTCATTTCCACGAGCTTCAAGACCACGGATTGAAAGAGTTGTGGATTTTGTTTGGCAATGGATTAAAAAAAGATACATTTCCGTCCACAACATCGCAAATGAACTTTGTAAGGAAAAAGCAGTTGCGCGGCGTGGTTTTCACAGTTACAGGGTTTGACTCAACTTCCTTTTTGACATCAAAGGGTGCGTACGCCTATAATTGTAAGAAAAATTGATTTGATATACTCGATGTGTTTTAGGAAAGAGAAGTGCCTGGTCTGCTTGGAAAGACACAGAAATTACTTTAGCTTTCAAGTTGGTCCTTCCCCCCCGGCATCGATACGCTGACCGACGCACACATAAAAACTCTGGAAAAGTTTACGATTGATATCTACGATTCACGCAGTGAAATAACCAATGTCATTGGAAATAACCGATATCAACGAGGCCCGTCGTAACCCATTTGTCAGTGGAGAGAAGTCTATCTGTGATTCCTCGTACTGCTACCCTGCTAGATCATATAAATGTGCTAAGTACCAAGCTGGAGATATATGGAGACGTGAACTGGAAGGCCCTATATCTAGCCGAACAGAACAATAGGGTTGGAAGAAGCGGGAAGATGGTTCTCCTGAGCCACTTTGGTCACAGACAGTTAGACTGGATATAGGCATAAATTAAAGAGCTGGATAGGTGCGGTTGTCGCTCTGGCTGTGACGCAAATATATGCTACTGCAAAAAATATGCAATCCCTTGCACCCCCGCCTGCAAAGTTTGCCATGGAGACTGTATTAATGAAATGTGTGTAAATTATTTTATCCTAAATATTTTATTCTAATACCCCTTTCTTTCATTTTTAGAGAAAAAAGCAAAGATTGTGAAAAATTAAATCTCATTGAAGAAAGAAATAATATACATTAATTTTTTGGAACTCACGAATATTTTGGAAAATATCCCGAATCGAAGACGAGGCAGATAAATTAATAGAATTAGGGGGTAAACTCCCCTTTTAGGGGTTAGAACTTGTTTTTTACTGCCTTTAGGACTTTTTATAAACTACTGTCAGTATGTATTTGCCAACCACAAGACTTTCGAACAGGATAAAAGCACGCTTATTTACGATTTATGAAGAAATTAATTCCAATTTAAAGTGAGGGATAGCAATCCTCTCTATTCCACCCCTAAGGAAAATTTTCGTAGGAACTTCGGGCCAAATTGATCATTTGAGTCTAAAATCTACGTGTACCAAACGCCTTGCTTGTATCACAATTTGCGGTTTTTATATAGCTACCGCTTCCACTATATGGGTACCGGGACATTCCAGTGTCCGAGGCAATGAAGAGGCTGACCTTCTGGCGAGGAAAGGCTCGGCAGATTCACTAATGGGTCCCGAAGCAGTAATAGGCCTGCCATACTCGACAGCAGTGGCACTTCTAAAGGAAGCAATGCTTCGCAAAGCCGAGGAGCTCTGGAGGAGCTGCAGTGGAATGAGGCAGGCCAAACTGCTAATGGGAACCAGGAAGCCAAGCGAGAGCAAGGTTATCCTGGAGCTTGGGAGGAAGGACATCAAATTGCTGACAGGACTCCTCACCGGACACTGTCAGCTCAACAGACATCTGCACGTGATGGGGATCGTAGATGACCCTGAGTGCAGATTTTGTCTGGAGGATGAAGAAACCTCCATCCATGTCCTCACCGAATGTCCCGCTATTGCCAGGATGCCAGGATCAGAATGGTGTACTTTGGCAGACACGTTATTGACCTCGAAGACATAATAAAGATTAAGCCCCGAAAATTCTGTGCATTTGCCAGAGCCGCGGGGCTAGATTAAACAAAAGTGGGCGCCCAACGGGCCCGGACAGACGGCCTACGTGCAATGAATGGACATTCGCCCATGGAAAGGAAGAAAAAAAAAAAAAAACCACTCACAATCCTCAATTGGTGGATCTGTACACCAGGTTTAAATGTATCCATTTACGACGGTAATTTTGAGTATTTTGGTATTGATTTAAGGGGCGTGAACCGTATCTACTCTGTATCTACTCACCCTTCACTTATTTGAACTCAATGAATGTAGGTAATTAGGAAATTAATTATAACTTTTGATCACCACAATAAGCTAGAATGTAAGGAAGGTTTGGGAACTTTAAGACTGTTTTTCGTATTTCTGGGTAGGTAGATATTTAGTTTTACTGGCTTTATTTACATTATTGACTGATTTGGGTCAGTGATTATTTTTATTTAAATTATTGAAATATAAATATTGACGTATCCCCTTATCAGGGCCGTACTACTGTTCATTAAATATTGAATTGAATAATAAGAGAGTTATTTGAATTTCAGGCTATAATTTTGTTATTTCCTATTGGAAGTTTTAGGTCGGGTCGGTGCAGTATTATTTGGCATCAGAGATTTCCTGTTTTCGGATCATCAGGGACTCTGTTTAATTGTAGGGCACTAAAGCAAGTGGCGCTCATTTCTGATTTTAGTTACTCACACCCCTCTCCGCAGTGAGAGCTAGTCGACCTCCCTACAACGGAGGTATCCTTTCTGTTTTTTTGAACTTCCAACCCCCCCTCCCCCACCACATAGGTAACTCATCCGCCACTAGTTACCCCTGTCTATTTAACATCTCTTTCCCTTCTATATATTTTTATCAAACCAGGATCATTCCGGTTTTGTTAAGAGAACGTAACAGCTTGTTCCTAGTAGGTACCTATTTTTTAAAAAGGTTTGGTGATATGCAGCATTTGTGTTTACGTAGTTTTAAATAAAATGACGTGGAGGCATTTTGCTGTCTTGGGTACTCTTAACACATATTTGCATAGTTTACTCCAGAAATTACAAAAACACCAATAACTACCTAATAAAAACCCATTATAGGCCATAACAATTAAAAACAATCCACGTTTTTCGCAACATCTTTAGTGCCTATTAAATAAAATGACGTGAAAGCATTTTGCTGTCTTGGGTACTCTCATTAACACATATTTGCATAGTTTACTCCAGAAATCACAAAAACGCCAATAACTACCTAATAAGAACACATTATAGGCCATAAAAATTAAAAACAATCCACGTTTCTCGCAACATCTTTAGTGCCCATTAAAAGTTATTTTCGTGGGAGTAAAAAGAAGAAACAAGAAGACGATCGGCTCATAGGTTCACTTTCACTAAGCCAATTTAACTTTTTTTTTATACACTGCGATATTGTTGTTATTCACAATGTTCGGTATGCGAAAGGTCAAATGGCATCAAATGTTTTAGAGAGGAGAAAGGATGCTTCCAACGTTAAAGAATTTTATTTTCACTTCATTACCTCGAGATTCAAAAGGTACTTGCTCTTTTGCATTAAATTAAAATAGTCTTGAGATGTAGCTATCAGACAGCACATATTTGTCCAATGTTCTGCCTATATACATTTCCCGACACATAAACTTTCTTGCGGGAGACAAAAACCTGGAAGTATCATCTAAATTTGTCAATATTCGACATAAAACACTAAATTATGCCAGAGAATCCACATCTGTATATTTAGATAAAAATTATTCATCCTAGTCGTGAATCAACAAACAATGGAGAATGACTGCACACGATTCTTTAATCTTACGACGGATTTCCGTATGCCACCGGCCAGCATTAAAGAAAAGTGAAATCCAAGAGAAGATGAAATTTATTATGGGATGCGCTTATAGGCAATTCAAAGATGTAATCTCAGACCGTTAGGTAATACAAACGCTTATGATTTTCGCCTTAAAAATAATAATTGCGCACAGAAAAAAGAAATAATACGCATCAAAATTCAAAATTTTGAATTCAATTTTTTATAATAATAATTATTGGATATGAGTAAACTTTTTCGCGTGCTCCTCTGCTATTCCATTATTGAATTTAATAATTACCGACTAACTATCATAAATGTAGGCGCCTCGACAATTACCATAAACAAACCAATACAACGATGGTCATAAATATCTTCTTTTGTGCCTATATCGATTGGGTAATATGAATAATTGAATAAAATAATCATAAAACAGTTCAAATCAGAAGTAATTTATTCACATTTTGTTGGTCACCTACGCACAAAAAAATCGGACTATTGACAACAATTATTACATCTTACATCATGTGCTTGACCCCTATGTAGTTACGAAAAAAATAGGCTGACATACTAGCCGACGACACTAAGTGGAATTATTCAGGAATTCGTTGCAACAAGAATTTGCCGAATTCTAGAGGTTTCTCGATTAAATGGTTTTGTTTGTAAAGCTCTTACTATAAATTGATGTCAAGAAGATACGATAATGTTCTTTATCGATTTGACTCGATATGTTTTTTCTATATCTATCACTGAATTATCTACTTTTTCTTATTTTCCAATTGTCTACACTGGATTCTTTTCACCTGTAGATTTATTCGAAAACCAAAAAAAAAGCTTTAGAAAGTTTATCTTTGATGAATTATTAGGTTCTAGATATTCATATCTTTGAATCGTACAGGTCAGAATAAATATGTTTATCAGATGAAAGTGGTTTTGGTATATGATACCTGACAGTACTGCCAAAAAGACGTGATAAATACATGGTCGAGGAAGTAATTAAACAACTGATAAGTGGCAAATCTTATGGTGAAATTAATTATAACTACTCGGAACTGAATTTATTACAAGTGCATTATATGTAAATGCAAGTTACTGAAAATCCTTTCTAGTAAATCAGATAGATGAACTAATTCTCAATAGATGGAATAATCTTCAATACGGCATCTATATGCCTGACCATGAAAATAAGTACAGTCGTGAGCATTGAAAGTGGAACACCCGACTGACAGGTATTGTCACTTTTCGCTATTTTGGGTAAATGAATATTTTCTCTACAATGGATTTTTTGTTAAATATGACAATTCCTGTCATTGCCGTAGGTATAGCTAGTGAGCTCGTTTTACAATAAGAAAAATCTGGTGTCCCCACTTTCAATGCGACTGTATAGTTCTTCGATTTTAATCTGATACTCCAAAGGAATGTGAGCTGGTGGCACCCTACATTAGAACGCCAATGGTCACCTGATGTCACACCTGTTTTTGCCATATACTTCACCCCTTCGCTCCTCATACGAAAAGTGTCAAAATGAAAACAACGGACAATACATAGCTACTCTTACGTTTGTTATTTAATAAATTTGTAATTGCTGCTCCAATAAATTTTGTCGAAGTGACTATCTCAACCTAAACTAAATATTCAATCAGTTTGGTGAAAAATTTGTCTGCTTTACCATGATGGGAAACACAGCTTTCCTTCCTTATTTTGAGGTGAAAAGGGGTATTAATTTTAGATGAAGCGTCAGTAGATATACAAAGAGAGTTCTAGACCAGAAGTGGCCTCATTCTCGTTCTGGGGCCCGAGCCCGTCATCAGATAAGCCCCTAATTGAAGGGGCCTAACTCAGGTGAGCCTGTCTCCCATTTCAGGGCCCCAATTTTTTCGTAGGCCCCATAATTCGGCAAGCCCCGAATTGAAGGGGCCTAACCCAAGTAGCAAGCCCCAATTTGAAGAGGCCTAACCCAAGTGACGTCAGCAAAGGGGCCATATGCGTGTCCCCGCTGCTAGACCCGTGGCCTCATTTTTCGAGGCCCCATTTACCTGAACTCATATCCTAAAATTGGAGAATGATAGATGCGATGTTACCAAAACTGATATTGTGCGACGTTGTCCATGGACGTGAGCCCCATTCCAGTGACGTCATCAGCAAAGGGTCACATGGTTATCCCCGGTGCTAGACCCGTGGCCCCATATCTCGGGCCCCACATTTGCATGAACTCATAACCTGAAATGTGATACCCCATACAAAATGACAGGTACGTACGACGTGACCAAAACTAATAATATGCGACGTTGCCAATAAAATGTCCCTGAATCTAGGGAATAATCGGAAAGAGGCCCCTTATCTCCGCTGCTAGACCCGCGGCCCCATTATTCGTATATGGAACCAATACAGGCCCCAAATTTTGAGGCGCACGTAACCTAGAACTCATAACCTAAAATTTGATACCCCGTATCTCGTGCTGGTAACCTGAAATTTGTACCACGTACCTAGAAGTCGTAACCTGAAATTTGATATCCCCAACCTCGTGACTTGTAACAAGATACATCATAATGGGCCCCCATTTTTCGGGGGCCCCCATTTTTCTAAACTAAAATCTGGCCACGATCAGACAATAATCCAGGTCTCGTTACCTAGCAATTTCAATGCGACATCATCATCTTTCGAAGTTCGAAATTTGGTTTCACATCGCCGGGACCCAAAGCATAGAAATGCGGAGCCCCAATTTGGGTCCCATTTTTCGGAAAGCCCCAAATATTATTTTTAAATAATAATAATTTCTACGGCTGATAACAAGTTTTGCGAACTTGCTTAATTTATTCGAAATCCTGTTATCTCAATAACAAAAACCACATTTCCTGGCGATAATACATGTTGTTCTTCATTCATTTAAAGTCTTAGCTATTCCAGCATCCTTAAGTGACACAAAGTTTTTTCAGTGCTCCATTCCGAAACATTTTTCTACGAAAATTTCATTCAAAGTTGGGCGTTGGCTCATTTATAGTTAATTGTGTTTAGTGCTAAAAAGCTATGTAAGTAATTTTTTCATTATTCTTAAAGAGCCTGATAATAATAAGTTGTTCTATTTTTTTAGAGACAATCATGAATTTAGATAAAATAAACCAGGCCGCTTGTATTGAAGAGAAGCCCTATTTAAAATTGAAGGACCTACCCAAATCATCTGTGTCCCATTATAAGTATGGCAATTGTTAACTCTAAATTCGGAGAGGTAGCAAAAGTAGACTTGGAAAAATGTATCACATTTCTACCGCAACGTTGAACCGAACCGATTAAACAAAATCTTGACCATTTCGAGGCTGGGAAATTTGCACTCGTTTTCAAGTCTATGAAAGAGATTCAGAGACTAAATCCAACGGCAATTTCTAAAATTGAACTTCGTTGACCAGTCAGAAACAACTACTTCGAGGGCAAATACCCCTACCGGCGTTGAACTACACTGATTGGTCTGAGCTTTCGTTGGCAATGAAAATTGTTAGGAAGTTTTTTCAGGTAATGACCAACGTGAAAACAGGGACATAAGAGTCCCTGTTTGGGAATCGACTCACTGAGTAGTGGACCTCGCATTCCCGTTCCAGTCCTTGACGCGTTTCGTCCTTGTAAGGACTCATCAGAAGGACATAGGCTGAAGCTCCCTGTCTAAACAAAATTGAACTTCGTTCACCAGTCAGAAACAACTACTCCGAGGGCAAATACCCCTACCTTTCGTTGGCAATGAAAATTGTTAGGAAGTTTTTTCAGGTAATGACCAACGTGAAATCAGGGACATAAGAGTCCGTCTTTCATTGCCAACGAAAGCTCAGGCCAGTCAGTGTAGTTCAACGCCGGTAGGGGTATTTGCCCTCGGAGTAGTTGTTCCTGACTGGTCAACGAAGTTCAATTTTGTTTGGACAGGGAGCTTCAGCCTATGTTCTTCTGATGAGTCCTTACAAGGACGGAACGCGTCAAGGACTGGCACAGGAATGCGGGGTCCAGTACCTACTCAGTGGGTCGATTCCCAAACAGGGACTCTTATGTCCCTGTTTTCACGTTGGTCATTACCTGAAAAAACTTCCTAACAATTTCTGAAATTGTTGAATTGTAAGTTTACTATACCTAATATAAACTATTCAATTGAAACTTATTATTTTAAATTAAGATTTGATGAAAATAAGAAAACAACAACAACAAAACGTCGCAACAAGACCACCAACAAATAAGTATTCAGAGTGAAATGTATTTTTTGTAGAATTATTTGAAAAATAAATGCGTTTTTAGTAGGTAGTTTGACCGCTCCATTCTGATCTTCAGAAGTAATGCAGCGCATATGGCCCTCGAATCTCGTTACAGTTTTTATTGTATGCTTCTTCCCGCCGGTCTAGGAAAAGTAGGCTTCAATCACTTCAAAATAATCACGTCACAGGTTATTACTCTGAGGGTTATTATCACCGGAGCTCCGGCGTGAGTTGTCTTCTATTTGCCTAGCTATTCGTGGGAACTAAGTATAATGTTTTTAATTAAAAATTGATGAAAAACTTTGCCGCTGCCTATTTTTATGCAAACTATGATATCACTAGGAAACAGAATAATAATTAAAATAAGGTAACTGAATACAATATCGCCATGCTAAGCTTTTTATTTTATTTTTTGAAAAGCGAAAGATTATATTATAAAAAATATAGGCTAAACTTATTGTTTAGGCTATATACTAATAGTCTAAAATCGTTTGGCAACATTCTTAATAAGCAAAAAAGATTTTTGATTTTTTTTAAAAATTTTGCAGATTGGCGATATTGTCACCCAGGGGCTAGCAATATCGCCATATTCATTTTTCAATTTGAAATAAATTTTTGGTATTCCAGAAAAAAAAAACTTGACTTTTGTTAAATATCCTTTATTAGAGCCATAACATGTAGTAAAAATACAAAAGTTAAGAACAGTAAGGGCAAATGTATCCTTCTATCTTGTCTTCTTTGGTCAACCCCAGGCATTCATCGTGCAAATAACATTTGCATATAACACACAAGCGCATATCCGCGACTCGGTCTTCTTGGCATCCTTTGCAGTACCAACTTTCCGATTTTTTCTCTTCCATCTTTCCCTTTGGAATCTTTGGTGGATTTTTCTTTGACGTTTTGGCTACTGGCTCCAAAGTCTTGCCCCCGACTGTAGATTCTTTAAAAAGGTCTTTTGTAACAACTTGTGCTCTACTGTTAATTGCGGGATTTCTGCGTCGAGTATCATATTTGTGAGCCAATTCTGGTGTAGTGAGCATATCGGTAAATGAAATATCGTTCTCGTCAGTGCTCTCGGGGTTTTCACTAGTTTCGTTTTCAGATGAACTCTCAGACATCTCCAAGCTTTCTGCCTCAGAATCATCACTGCTACTAAATTTTTGCAGTTGACGTTTTGTGGACTTTTTTGAAGGATTGGACAACTTATTCTTAATGGTCAGTTTGGATGGACCTGGAGCCGTAATTGTCAGCTTGGCAGTTTTTGATGGACCTGGAATCGGTGACACATTTTCATTTTGTACTGGTGGCTCTACTGACATGGACGTTTTTGAAGGATTGGACAACTTATTCTTAATCGTCAGTTTCGATGGACCTGGAGCCGGTGTCTTATCTTCATTTTGAGCAGGTGGCTCTACTGGATTTTCAGTTACGCTGCTTGGTGCAAATGCCTCAACCGGTAAAATATCTGGGTTAAACGGGTAGATACCAGTCGCCAAAAACCCAGATTTAATATTGGCGGGGGTCATGGCCTTGTCCCAAACAATGGAAAAAATAAAGCCAAAACGTTGTTTTATTAGAGAACGGTCTCTATGATTAGCCCAGTATTTGAGAACTTCATCATCCCAGTAGTGCTCAAAAGAGCGAAAGACTGCCTTGTCCATTGGTTGGAGCTCATGAGTTGTATTGCTTGGTAAGCAGTATAAGTTGATGCCTAGCTCTTCAGCGACAGTGACAATTGAATGGTCCAAATGACATCTAGCACCATCGAAGATTAAAAGACATGGTCCAGGACCTTTGTACTTTGCAAAATGTTGAAGCCATAGCTTGAAGGTTTCAATGGTCATGCTCCCCTTAGGTGTCATTAACGCTATGCTTCCTGGTGGTAAAGAATCGGACCATTCTTGTTTCATTCGCTTCCCCTTAAATAAGATTAACGGAGGGACTGTAGAACCCATAGCGTTCCCACAAGCGACTATTGTGACATTTTGCTCATGTTCATTTGCTACAAGATGCACTCGTTTGGCCCCCTTCTTTGCAAGAACAGCTTGTTGGTGATGAAGCGATAAGCGGCAACCTTTCTCATCCATATTATAAATACACTGAGGTTTATCTATAATATCAAGCTTAAACAGAATATTACGCAGTTTGGTAAACTGGTCATTCACTATAAACCGGTTTAGTTTTTGCGCCCTGGCAGGGTTCATGCTCTGAGCCTTCCGCTTTCTAATTTCAGGATTACGGCTGAAAAATCCTTTAAGCCAGTATCGACCAGCCAATTTTTTTTCTTCATTAAACGGGTGGCTTATGTGTTTTGCATCGCAAAAATTAAAAACGCATCTACGCAATACTTTAGAAGTTAGCGGATATCCTACTTCTGCCAATCGAATGATTCTTGTACACAATTCTTGTTCTTGTTCTTTAGTGAGAACAGGCTTGCGACCCAAGCCACATTTTGATGTTTCATTTTTTCGTAAATAATCTCTCAGCGTTCCACGAGGTACGTTGAATGTCTTACTCGCTAAATTTTTGGACATGCCATTTTCAACTGAAGCAATAGCATTCTGCATGTTATCTTCACTCCATTTTCCCCTAAGACCTCGATTTCGTTCTTTAGACATAGTTAATCTGGAAATAAAAAATAAATGTAAGTACTGATGCTAAAAATTAATGAATTAATTAGAAAATTAAATAAAATAGCAAGCTACAATGTCACTGCTAGCAATATCGCCATGGCGATATTTCTCCACCATGAAATTGGCGATATTGCCAACAGTGATGTTAGTCACAATTTTGTTTGTTTACTAAACTTAAAAAACCTTTTGAAATAAAAACAGAATCATAATTAAATATCTTAAACCATACTGTCTGAAATAATAAATTGAAAAACTACTTACCACGTTGTTTTTTGTGTTAGAATTGGGCAAATCATCAACATCTCTTAGATCACCCTTCTTGAAAATATCGATTCGCCGGTAAAATCAACACGAGATTGAATTTTGAGGTTATAATGTGTGATAACCGAGCTTGTGTGAATAAAAGCGAGATACTGTTTAAAGCGTTTAATAATTAATGTCACAGATAATATATAGAGTTATGCAATAATATGAATTAGGGCTTGGACGTTCGCGGAGAGGACCGTAGCGAGCGGCGGCATTAAAAGGTGCTTATCGTCACGTAGGTAACAGTAGACTGGCGGAGGTAGTCGTGGTGGTGGTTCTCGATGAAGCCGGATGTTTCGTCATGAGTTCCCTGTAGCGACCCCTGGTAGTGTACCTTGGTTCGTTTGGGGTCATGGGAGCTGACCACTTGGCAACCTGGCTAGAGGCTGACCCATCACACCTCCCTCTTTCAGCTGAAACTCATTTTCGTTAACATTACCTAATGACAATTCGTATTTATGTAAATACGATGCATTTCCACTGCTGTGCTGAACATTGCACTAGTGGTTGTGAGCAAACACTCGTTGCGTTTATTTGTCTCAGAATTGTACGACTTAGCGTCCTGATTGAACTTTATCACAACGACTGTTAGCTCTGTTTGAATGCTAAAGTGTTTCATGCCGTGGGATTATGTGACTCTGACATTACAAATGTGTTTCGTCTACAATGACTTTGATGTTTATTATTCCGCCAACAGCTGCGTCCATCTGAGTCTGAAATTAATTTATGCCTAATTCTACAATACATTATTCGTTAATCAAAGTCTAATATAAAATCTTTCAAATATGAATTCGTTTTTCTATTTCGCTTGGGCCTCATTTTGGTTGCGTCATCAATGTCCTTAGTGCTCGATTTTCTAAATTTATCAATTAAATTTTCGTCACTTACATTTGTTGGGTATATTGTCGCACTGTATTGTTTTTTTACAGCACCTGTCGCATTGTTCATGGGCCTAACACTAGGAGTATAAGTGTTTTCTAAATCTAAATGGGATGCACTGTCCAGGGTCACTGGAGCAGCGTTACAACTCACACTGGTTTCATTTTGGGACTGGTCCAATGGTGGTTCGGCTATGTTCTGTGAAATGATTATATTATTAGTATCATTTTCATGACTGGAATTGTTAGAAATATTAATATTGTCATTTTCAGAAGTATCATCATTATTAGGCTGAAAAGAATTGTTATTTTTATTGTTAGTAAAGTCAGCAATTTTGTTATTATTGTAATTTGAGGTGTTTTTCTGCCTTTCCAGTTCTCTCTCGCCTAAACCTTTCCCTTCCCCAGCCCTTATTTGGTTGGCATGTCTTTTCCAGACATTTCCTTCTTCGATTTTGCATTTGAAGGTCGTTTTTCCTATTTGTTTTTCGATTTTTGCACTTGTCCAGGTTTCTTTGTTGTTTCGGTAGTCTCTCACGAAGACAGCTTGGCCTTTCTCGAATAGCTTGCGTTTGACTCCCCCATAATTTCTCTTTTGAGCTTCTTGAGCTTTTAACATGTTTTCTTGAGCTTCTGAACACCATTTGTTCGTTTTTGTTGGACTTGTTTTGTTGTTCTCTTTTAGTAGTGTCAATCTGGAACGAAGTTCTCTTCCAAACATTAGCAATGCTGGTGATTTTCCAGTTGTAGTATGTGGGGTTATTCTATAGTTGAATAAAAATCTTGATAAAAGATTTGTCATTTCGATGCCTCTGTTTTCCGGGTCTGACATGTATGTGTAAATTTTGTTTTTACAGGTTTTGACTGCGTTTTCTGCAAGTCCATTACTTTGACTGTTGTAAGGAGGGGTTGTAACATGTTTTATTCCGTTACTTGATAGAAAACTTTCGAATTCTTCTGAGGTGAATTGTGTTCCATTGTCAGATACCAAAGTCACTGGCAACCCGAATCTTGCAAAAGTCTGTCTCAAGAACTCATTTGTAGCCTTAGTTGTTGTAGTTTTAGTTATAAAGGCTTCTATCCATTTACTGTATGCGTCAATTATTATTAGGATATAGTTTTTACCTATTTGAAGATAATCGATATGGATTCGGCTAAATGGTTCTTTTTCTATGGGCCATGGTGTCAACTTTGTTTTCGGTGGTGCAGGCTTGTTGATCATGCATGAATGGCATGATTTCGCCACTTTTTCTATTTCTGCATCTAGCCCTGGCCAGTAAAACATTGATCTAGCTCTGTTTTTCATTTTGGATGCACCAAAGTGTCCTCCATTTACGTGAAGTTCTTGTAGTAACCTTTCTCGTAGTTTTTGGGGTATCACTAGCCTTAGCCCCCATAGAATTGTACCATTTTCTATAAAGAGTTCATTTCTACGATCAAAATATGGTTTTATTTCTTTATTTAAATTTTTGGGCCATTTGCCATGCTCAATATACTTTTTTACTTTACTTAGGGTGTTATCAATCTGGGTTTCTTTTTTAATATCCTCATTATTCAATGGCCATTCATTAATTTTATTAGTGAAATAAAGATAACTCACCATTTTGTCATCTTCTACCTCAATTTGTGAGGTTGCTTTTGGAAACCTTGACAAATAGTCTGCTACCGTGTTCAATTTGCCTTTGATGTATTGAATTTCATAGTCGAATCCAGATAGGTAAGCGGCCCATCGCTGCAGTCTGTTCTCATACATTTTAGGGATGCCTTTGTGTTTTCCAAAAATGGCACATAAGGGTTTGTGATCTGTCCGTAATGTCCATTTTCGACCTATAAGATAATGATGCAATCTTGTTACAGCATAGTAAATACTTAAAGCTTCTTTATGTATTGTTGACATCTTTTTCTCGCTCTGCAGCTGTGTTCTGGAGATAAAGCACACTGGTCTTTCGTCACCATTGGTCATTTTGTGTGAAAGTACTGCTGCTATACCATTGTCTGAAGCATCTGTGGTCAAAAATATAGGCAAGTTAGGATTAAAATGGGTTAATACAATGTCGGAGGCAATTAATTCTTTAATCCTTTTAAAAGTTCTTTTGCGATCAAGATCCCAATTAAATGTTACGCCTTTTTTTAATAATCTATACAGAGGGTACAAAGTCGATGACAAATTTGGTATAAATTTACCATAATATGATACCATACCGAGCAATGTCCGTACTTCTGATACATTGGTTGGTTCTGGAGCGTCCAGAATGGCTTTGACCTTGTCATCAGTTTTCATAAGACCATCCTTCGTGATTCTATGGCCTAAATACGTCACAGATGGCTGAAAAAATGAACATTTACTTAATTTTACCGTCAACCCTTTTTGAAGCTTGTTTAGGACTTTTTCTAATGTTTCCAGATGTTTTTCCCGACTGTTTCCCGTGATGATGATGTCGTCGATATATACAGCTACGTTTTCTACGCCCTGTAGAATTTGTTCGATGTACCGCTGGAATTTGCTACTAGCAGGTGCTATTCCAAACGGCATTCGGTTCATTTGCAGTAAGCCCTTGTGTGTCGACCATACTAAAAGTTTTTTAGCTTCATCATCCAACTCGAATTGATTGTATGCTTGACATAGATCCAGCTTCGTAAATTCCTCTCCATTATGTAATTTGGCGAATAAGTCTTCGGCCCTTGGTAAAGGATATACGTCTTCTTTCAAGTACTTATTGACAGTGGACTTATAGTCGGAGCAGATGCGTATTTTTCCGTCTGACTTGATTATGGGTACAAGGGGTGTCGCCCAGTCGCTGGTCTCTACTGGTGTCAAAATACCTTCGTCAATCATCTGGTTTAATTGCTCATCTAGGGGTTTTTGGTAGGCAAGGGGAACCGACCTAGGTCTGAGAAAAACTGGATTAGCTCTTTCATCTAGCTTTAACGAAATTTTGCTGTGTTTAAAATGCCCTAACTTATCAGTGAATACATCAGAATACCTCTCAGTCAATTTTTGAATTTCCTTGTTTACAGCTGAAATATTTAAACCATTATCTATTATATTTATCATTTTAATTTTTAAATTGAAAGCCCTTAGGAAATCTCTACCTAAAATGCACGGACCACCATTGGGTACCACATGAAATTTTATGTCCCTACAAACATTTAAATAAAATACATTTACAACAAAAAATCCCAACGGCGCAAAAACACTACCATTGTAGCTTCTAAGGATAGTATCATCTTTGTTTACATTATATTTATTTTCAAAACATTTTTTATAAATATTTTCGTTCATACAGCTGACAGAGCTACCTGAATCCAATAACATATTGAAATTTTGATTATTTATTTTAATGTTTACTCTAAAGTCATTGTCTTTATCACTGTTACTTAATACATTGAACAAAGGTCTATCATTTACTTCATTGTTTACATAATCGTTTGCGCCTGATGGGTTTGAATCTACTGCTACGTACCTCAGGTCTTCTTTATCTTCTTCATCCATGTAATTTACCTGTTTTCTTCGGCATACCTTCGCCAGATGACCTCTTTTTCCGCATTTGTCGCAACCATGATTTCTAAACTTGCATAAACCACGGTGTTTGTTTCCACAAATCTTGCAACCAGCGTGATAACTGTCATCTTGATGTCGGTTGTCGTTTCTGTTCCTTCTGTCAGTTCTGTCACCATCAACGTCATTCCCATTCGCCCTACTGAAGTTTCTATTTTGACCGCTGCGCATGCGATGTTGCGATTGGCTTCCTCCTCCTTGGTTTGCGCCATGGCCATGATTGCGGGGTTTTTTAAGGAAAAGGATGTCGGATGGAAAATGGCGGACATTTGCACTCTCACGTTGCGCTGAAATTTCTTTTAGCCTCTCCAACGTCTGGTCTTCTTTTTCTTCGCATAAACGTTCGAAAATCGGCCCCATGATCAATCCGCTAATGAATTTGTCTTTCAGAATGCTGCTCAGGTTGGCATCAAACCTACAATTGGCACTTAAACTTTGAATTTTAACATACCAGTCAGCTATGGACTCATGAGCGTCTTGTTTGGCCTCGTAAAATCGTCGTCGTTCTTTCCAAACATTTGCCTTGGGACAGCAATGCTCTCTAAGCAACTTACATAGTTCTTCATATTTTTTTTCTTTAGGCAGCGACGGAAAGCAAAGGTTTCTGAGCAATTTATAGGTTTGGGTGCCCAGAACACTGATTAAATTGGCAGTTTTGCTTTCATTCTCCTTTATGTTAGAAGCTGCTAGGTATTGCTCTAATCTTTCCTCGTACAGGATCCAGTCGTCGGATTCCACGTTGAATTCGGCAAACTTTATACTTGACGACGCCATTTTGCAATTTTTTTTTTTTACGCGAATTTTTTTTTTTCCGTTTACCTCGTCGCCATATGTGATAACCGAGCTTGTGTGAATAAAAGCGAGATACTGTTTAAAGCGTTTAATAATTAATGTCACAGATAATATATAGAGTTATGCAATAATATGAATTAGGGCTTGGACGTTCGCGGAGAGGACCGTAGCGAGTGGCGGCATTAAAAGGTGCTTATCGTCACGTAGGTAACAGTAGACTGGCGGAGGTAGTCGTGGTGGTGGTTCTCGATGAAGCCGGATGTTTCGTCATGAGTTCCCTGTAGCGACCCCTGGTAGTGTACCTTGGTTCGTTTGGGGTCATGGGAGCTGACCACTTGGCAACCTGGCTAGAGGCTGACCCATCACATAATGCAACTGGCATTCAGTGTAGGTTAAAAATTTATTATAAAATTATAATTCGTGGCGCCATCTGTCATAGAGAGGCAAAAAGTACTGCATGGAGATATTGTCAACATGGCGATATTGTATGCTCCTACCTTATAAACCATTTTCTTTTGTAAGTACATGAACAACTAGAATAACTTTCTGCTTCAAAAGTTGTTAAATGTCAACTGGTTAAACAAAAATTGTCACAGGTCCGGACTTGCCCAAACTAAACACTTAAAACTAAAGTCTCTTCTAAATATATAACACTAAGAACATGGATAACAAAAAACAAAAATAGGTAAGCGAAATAACTGCCGACCGAATACAGCATGAACGGTCAACAGTCAACAAGAAAAGAGGAACTGCAACACAGGAAAAGGTTACCAAACCCATGAAGAAGAAATCTGAGGGTGTTTTTGTGCGATGAAACAACACAACAAAAGTAGGCATGATAGCGAAATATACCAAAATAGCCCAGGTGAATACTGAGGGAGCTACCATAACGCGTTTGTTCACTGCGTCACACTTGCGAGCCGTATTGTTTCTACCAAGGAGAGGTGCTAAGATAATCTGGGACACTTGGTATAACGATCCGAGAGCATGTTTTCTCCTGAACGGAAAAAAAAAATCACGTAGGCATGTCTCCCAGAATTCACATCTGGGAGTTGGTTTCCGTTCGGGTAAACAACCACATCGCAACCGCAACCTAGTACTGGTATCAGGGTACTTCGCTGAAGATGGGAAAGCACTACCAGAAGAAGTACGCAGTCTATTAGAGTACTGCAACAGGAGCAAACTACCGCTCCTACTCAACTGTGACGCCAACGCCCATAATACTATTTAAGAATGTACTGTTCGTGATTTTATTTGATAATTCGTTCAACTTCTTATTATGCAGATTTTTGGTTGGTTGTAGCTTCCGTTCGACTTGGGTATTGTGCTCCTGTTTCTTCTCTCGTAATTCGCCAATCTTTGGTCTACTTCGCTTCTCAATGTAGCGTTTTCTCTCGAGCTGTGTATTGACTTGGATCTGTGTGCTTACTAGTCTCTGTGATCGTTACCAGTATCGAAGCGGTTTAGTACTGACATATCTACGCATAGGCGTTTATCTGTGACAAGTATATAATCCATTACGTTTTTGGTCTTGTCATCATTTGTCCTGGTAGATTTCGTATGCCGATGCCGAAAGTGCCAATATAAGACAGGTCTGCCGAAGTGCGTGGCCCGATTTTCACATTTAAGTCCCCCGTTACGACCGACAGTTGTATTTGTATTTTCTGCGATTTTTGCTGCTGTCAGGTCGTCGAAAAATTGTTCGCTATCTTCGTCTGTTGAGTTGAAGGTTGGGGCATGTGCATGGATTATCTGTATAGGTACTGTACTTACTATTCAGTTCTAGCACTATACAGGGTGTCAATTTAAAAACTTCCCACCCCTATTAGCTCGGAGTAGAAAAATTTCCGAAAAAATCCCTGAAACACGTCAACTATAATTTGAAGGGGATAAGTTTTTATGCAAAATTCACCTCCCCTCTTTCAACCCTCCAACCCCTAGAGCCACCCCTTAGAAAATCTTAAATAGGAAGAGGGGTCAAGTGATACATCATTTTGCAGGGTTTTTAATTCCATACATTTTGGTAGCAAATTTTAATACCTAAGTTCAACTGTTTTGGAAATATTGACAGTTGAAAATTGACTTTTTTGCAACTTTGACAGGCTGTAAAACTTAAACGGTCAATTTTATAGGAAAACCGTTCTTACATTCCTATCTTAGATTTTTATAAACTATCATTTGACAGCAATTTTGAATTTAATCCATGATCAAAACTGCTGTAAGAATGTAAGATTGGTTTTCCTCTTAAATTAACCGTTTAGGTTTTACAGCCTGTCAAAGTTGCAAAAAAGTCAATTTCCAACTGTCAATATATCCAAAACAGTTGAACTTAGGTACTGAAATTTGGTACCAAAATGTATGGAATTGGAAACCCTGCAAAATGATGTATCACTTGACCCCTCTTCCCATTTAAGATTTTCTAAGGGGTGGCTCTAGGGGTTGGGGCGTTGAAAGAGGGGAGATGAATTTTGCATAAAAACTTATCCCCCTTCAAATTATAGTTGACGTGTTTCAGGGATTTTTTCGGAAATTTTTCTACTCCGAGATAATAGGGGTGGGAAGTTTTCAAATTGACATCCTGTATATTATATTCTTCTGTCCGATATACCTTTAGTCTTGTTAACTGGATGTGGTAACTGGATATTTTATCTTACTGTGGATTAGCATAGCTACCACAACGATATGTGTGTTCGCGTCGGAGTTTCTTCGGAAGAGTAGATGTGTGGATGGTCCGCAAAGGTTATTTGATTTTACCCCTACCATTCATACCTGACTGAGAGACATTCCGCAATCAGCCACCTGAGGACGCGCCCTGTAGAGATTTTAAGTTTCCTACAAAGAGTTGTCTAACATTGAACAAATTATCAGAAACTGGAGGGTGTCCGATGAACTCCTCTCTCTCTATGTCTGATCTCAGAATCATAATGCTCGATGTGGAGAAGGACTCATTTCGTAAAGAAATCCCAGAAATGCGAACTGGGTAAAATACACAACCAACCTTGAATAAAATAACTTTACATGCAAGAATACACATCAACATAAAGTGAAAAAACCCCTTCCGTTCCTTAAAGGGGAAATCATAGAGGCATATGAATCCTGCTGTTCTGTAAAAGAAAAATTAGACAAAAATGATGTCACAGCTTGGATCCGATATACATCGGCTTTTTAATAAGATTGCAGGGTGACACCGAAAGGGTGACTGAGTACAACAAAGAAACAAGAAGTGAAACAAAAAATCCTCAGTGACCACTGTGAATCCATCACAGAAACTCAATTAGCAGTCAGGCTATACAAAACCCTGGAAAGATGCATCAACACGCAAGGGCCACGGACACTTATGAAACCATACGGTATACTCACATAAAAAATGAAGAGCTGTTCTATAACTGAAACCCCATTATCCAGGAATAATACCCAGTTACTGAATAAATCGGAGTGCCGGCTCAGGAAAAACCAGGCGAGAAAACTTTCTACTTCTGAGCGACTTACCTTGGACGATTAACTTCTTCCAATCGCTCAAATCATCTGAAGTTGACGGCATTTTTCCAGCCGTATCTGAGCAAACTTAATATCAGATACGGCTTAGCGTCAAGAATAACCCTAAATTCTGAACTTCTCTGAAACCGCAACAAAGAAAACACACACAAAAAAAACATTGCGGGTAGAATGTGAAGTTGTAACAGAACAATCTTGCGATAGATGTATCTAAGTTTGGTATAAAGATCGGTATTCAAGGAAAAACGCACTCTAGCAGAACTTTTCCTCTCTCAAACCAAAACCAGATGTGTGCCGCAGAGTGTTCAAAATACCACGCATACCACACAAATTCATCAGTACAGCCTGATGGATTCTGGAGAAGGCAGAATTTCGATCAACCATAAACCCAAGCAAACATCAAAAAATTCTCTAGAAGTAGAAGAATGTATATCACTACTTATAATGTAAGAACACTGAGACAAGATGACCACCTAGAGACTCTAGGAAGAGAAGAAGAGCTACAGCACATTGAATAGGACGTATTGGGTGTGAATGAAACCAGACTTTTGTTGTACGATAATAATAGCGAAATAAAACATAAGGAAGGATTCGTGCAATACTGGTTTGCAATCGTCTAAAACACCAATGTAACAGATGGGTAAGTGCATCAGGACAGGGTGTATGAAGCCGTAACAGCAGCAAAAATTGGAGAAATTTGTGGACGTCCACGGAGTCTCCCCGCCAAAAAAAAAGGTAAGTTCATCGCCAACCGAACCGCATAAAAAGAAAAGATTCCCAGGAACTTCTCCAACAATCGCAACAAGCGAAAACGCTTAATCGTGGGACATCCCTTTGTGAGTAGATAGATAAAAATAGAGGTTATATAAGGGTAGGATTCAACCTTTGAATTTTGAAGTAAAGGATCAAATTTAAAGACGAAGTTTAAGCCTGAGACAAGAAGGTCTTGCTGTGAAGGAGCACACATATGCCTTAATTACCATAAATTTACCTGTTGTTCTGTCTCTAGCCGACGATTGTCTCTATTAAAATAGCATGTAAATTATAGAAATACAACATAATGATAAACCTTAATTGAATTATTACTTCCAGACATTTGAAGGTAACAAATATCATCAAGCGTATATCAATTTACTTACAAAACACGTCGTTTGGCCAAGCGAACTCGAGTGCAAAAAGGTGAAACTTTCTGGAATTTGTAGGAAATGTACACTTAGACTTTTTAATTCGTTTGATATAAATTTAAAAAATTAGGGTCTTGTCAGAGTTACATTTGTGCTTTAACTGATTGATCATTTTAATACGATTGTAATTCACTTGAGTTACACCTTGATTTGCACTAGACTTTTTGAAATTGGCTTAATAGCCAATGGGCAAACTTCACATCTCATCTCAGTCAACACACTATTAATAATATTTAAACCCGGTTAACACCTGATCATACACAATTCACAGTCTATTAATTTACAGTCTGGTCAGTTTTTTTAGCAAGTTGCCAACAACTGATGTCCTTGCTTATGGTAAAACGGTCAATACGTTTTTATTTGTCTATTTGTATTCGCTACTTACCACTTTTACTATATCGTTTACTCCTAGTTACTCAACCGTATCTTCTTTTCAATCATACCTACAACACTACCTTGTGGAAATGTGGGTTAAGTTTAATAGGCTTGTGGTTAAATAATAATCCGTTTTATTTGTTTGTTATTACCTGTTTAATTGCTAGAGGAACCTGTTAACTAAGGCAAGTGTTTTAATACCTAATAATTATAAACAGAAGAAATGTTTTAATTATTGCTGCTTCAATTATGATTACGGCTCGAGATGAAATTAGTAGTTTTTTTTTTGTCTACACATAATTATGAATGAGTGGTGAAAGAGAGAATATCTTTTTCTATTTATATATTGATAAAATCTTCTTTAATCTTTTGACAGCTGGAAAAAAACCAAATCTGTAATATATGTTTAAAAAAAAAACAATTCTGGTCTTATTAATTAGGTACCTAGTTATTATATAATGGGTGACTACAATCGAAACTTATTAAACACACAGATGTTATATGGCTAAGCAATTAACAATAATGAATCTTCCGGATTCCCACAAGAATTCATTCCTGAAAGAAGTAACTAATTCGTTTTCTTTTATGCTTGTTCATCCTCAGTCACTTTCTATCTCTTATAATTTAACAAACATTGTTTTTTTCATGAAAATTGAATATTATGTAGATGGGTCTAAAAGCAATTAAAAATGATTTGTTTTAAATTACTTTAACAACGATGATATTAGATATAGAGTAAAAAAATTTAAAAATCATATTTTAGGTTTTCCTATTCTGATTTTCAAAGAGAACTTTTCTCGTTTTTAGAAAACCTCTACTGATCTCAAACATTTCTTATTACCCCATTATTGTTATCCCTTACCAGAAGACATTTTTGCGAAAATCTCATATTTCGTGAACTTGACTTATTTGAAATACAAGTCGATGATCAAAGATACTACTTGTATGTATACCATACTTGCTGGTTCAAATATGGTTGGTCCATTTTTTAATAACATAGTTGTTGCAGGTAGATCAGGGATGGAACATAAACAAAAATTATTATTTCAAGTCCTTTAACGCGTTTTAGAAAATATGGTTTTCGGTTCTTGCTTAGAAAATGTGAAGCTTAGTTATACCTTCATTAAAGAGGGCCTAAGGCCTGATTCGTCAAAAATTAAGAAAATATAAATGTTGCCACCAAAAGATTTCAGCCCTCTTTGATCTTTCTCAGACAATGTTAATTATCATAAGAAATTTGTAAAAAACATGAAAAACTTTCAAGGTGTTGCAGACGATTTACTGAGAAAAAATGCAAAATGAGACTGAATCCAAAACTGCCAGATCTTTTGAAAAATGGAAATCTATTCTCACGTGTGACTAACCTAAACGACAAACCAGAACTATCAATTTTCGAAACAACACAAAAACAAAACCAAACCACTTGGATTTGCTTCGTAAGACTTAGAAGAGAGGGAGCCACACGCTATAATAGGTTTATTCCTTTTTAAACCTTTGAGGAAAACCACCTATTTAAAATATTATTAATTTCTTTGAACTTTTAACTTTTAAAAACAAAGTTTACTGAATAAAAGTAAATGTTGCAACCATGTTTGCGCCCTCAAGTTTAGGATTGAACGAGCGCGCCACAGAAAACGAAGGTACCGAAAACCGAAGAGGATACAAGAAAAGAGGCGATTAGGCATTAGAGAGACTTGAGAACAAGCTGGGGCTGTTCCTTTTTCCTTTAGACGCGTGTCTGTAATTATTTATTATTCAATTTTCATTTCTATTTTGAATTAAAATTGATTGTTCAATCCAATTTGTTATTAGTGTGTGTGTAAGGAGCGTTCACAGGTTAGTGGATTAAATGTTATTTTGTTTTTGAGAGTTCAATTTATGCAAATTCCTATTATTTTGTTCATTTTTATGTATTTTTTGTTTTTTTATAACATTTTTTATAACATGTGCATTGTTCATGTATTTAACAAAAATCGTTTCATACTGTAAACAACACAGATAAAGTAAATTAAAACCTAAGAAATTATGTGCTGTCTTTTTGTGATGAGATTTTGATTTTGTGGATTTAGACCGTGTATTAGGGCCTTGTTGAATTTACTAACATTTTCTTACCCTGACGAGAGAATATCCTAACAAATTGAAATAATCAATCTAGAGATATTGGCTCAAAAACAACTATAGCTAAGTAGCTTCCCGTATGGGACCTCAGTATCCGCTGGGAAACTGGCTAACTAACAAAAAAACTCTTCAGTATTGGATATAGATATAGTTGATCGAATGTTGAGTGTGTAATTAAAATTTTAGCACAAAGACCAAAGACGTTGCCCAATTTAAACTTTTATTGACTAAAATTATTGAATTAATGACTCACAATTATTATTAAATTGACACAGTATGGTTCGATTGTTAAGGAATGTTAGATCGAGGGTTTCTCTGCCGTTCTCTTTTCCCTCGTTAGTTCCAGGATAAGAACGGTACGATTTACTTTAATAATAAAGTAGCCGTTTCACAAATTTTTCGTTTCTTTTACATATCACAACTTCCCTTAAACTTCCCAAATATTTGCTATCTCGGGCGCATGTTCTGTAAGTAAAATTGAGTAAGTTTCCACAACGTAGGTCCTAGTTGTTTTTCAATTCATTTTTCAGAAGATTTTTTGTTTAAAAGGTAATAAAAATTCTCATCGTTCGATCTTACTGAGCGAACCCGGGTATGTTATACTACACCTTTTTCTTTCATTCGGTATGCTTTCGCTTATGTTGCACTGACGAGAGGTAACAACATCGAAACCTTTATGTTGTTGTCTTCATTGTCTCATTACACGTATTGCGTAATCTGGCTGTCACCAGAATCAATACAAACTCATAATATGAGTTATTGGCAGTTGGTTCTTCGATTAAATACTTTTGAATATTTTTTAATTCGAATATTATGTTATTGTAATAGTTCTGCATATATTATTCAATATTCAAATGTATCAGTGTCTCTTTATAGATAACATAGAGTAAATAATCCATAATCATTATTTGCTAAACATATTTTGGATGAGAGACTTCATAAGTAACCTATAAAATTTTACATTTCCTCATCTAGAACAAAACAATCATGTCCTATATTTTTATATACAAAATTTCTATATGTATGTCAAATTCCTCCAACTGTTAGGTACCTAACTATCTGGCTGCTCAATTTTTCCATTCATTCGACTAGATTAATTTTTTTTCTCATACATTAGGTTATATACTTCACTAATGAAATTGTTTTCACATGAACAGATACTTATGTTCTCTTGACAGGTGTCAAGAGAATACCCTACAAACTCACTTTTTTTTTTTGGCCGGGCATCGTAGAATAAATTAATACAAATTTTAAATTACCCAAGGCAGTATGATAATAAAGATATGAGTGATCACGCGAGGGCAGAAAAGCGGAAGAACCGGTCACTTTCTTCTCATCAATTAATTAAATTGCTCCACATAGATAGCGTTACGGACTTACGGAGGCTGTTAATTAATCCACATTCGGACCTTTATGAATTATGAAATTTCACTTGTTTACTCTCTACATACACACAAAGATAATTATATAAGGTGAAAAAATTAGATTTAATAAATAAATTTTTGTGCTACCCAATCTGTAAGTTGACTTTTTTGACCTACGTCCATTAACTGTAAGTGTCACTTACAGTCCGGGTCAAAAAAGTGTTGATATGAAAGGTGAAAATTGCTTGGTTCATATCTCTGTCAAAGTAATGTCACGAAAACACTCGACCCACAACAAATTAAGGATAAAATTTTATTCAAAAAAATAGAAAATACCTAGACGTCAAAAAGTTGAAATTAGCATAAACAGATGGGTAATAATATAAAAATGAGATACTTCATAGTTATTTTGTAATTTTGAAAGTAAAAGGAACATTTTTACAACTAGTCATATTTAACACAGGGATACTTTCCTGTATTGAAAAACTTAAAATATTAGAATGATATTTATTATCTTGAATGTACGGTAGCACAAAAAATATCATATGCACCTCGACTTGTAGCGTGTACTTTTTTGGCCTCAAATGCTTGCAAACTGGATCCTCGGCCAAAAAAGTAAGACTTACAAGCCTTGGTACATAAATAACTATATGTTCGTATAGGTGCTTTTTATTAGGTATAATTTATTTACGATGGTTTAATTTTGATGGTAGCTATCTTTTTTTTTCCATTTGAACTACCTTTGTAATGAGAATTATTCCACCAAAAGCGACGTAATAAAATCTTCACAAAACTGATTTTCACATCATTATTGAAAACATGAATTTAGTACAATTCCTGCTGTTGATAACCTTGAAGAAGTGCTCACTATACTATAGTGCTGGACAAATGAAGTGGATATTCTATTTTTTGAACTAAATTTTGGGATCGAATATCTCGACAAAAAAAAATCGTATCGATTCGCGATTTTCAGAGATTGATGGCAAATTTTATTGAGAATAAGAGGATTTAATAATAAAAATGAACATTTGTTACAAATGTTGTTATACAGGGTGAAAATGCAAACCAATACCTAAAGTTGAAATTTTAATTGTTACCGAACATTTAGAAAAACGATTTGGGGTACATATTTATTGTGATGGGGTGGTCTACTGATCAGTTGGAAAAAACAATCTCAACAGTTTTCCATAATCTGCAATGGCTCGAAAAATATGCCGATTTCTTTGAAAGGATCTTTTCAAATTTAGGATCTGTGAATTCTCACTGAATAATTGAGTCGCCTCTGAAAAATAAATCATTGCTTGACATAGGTATCCGTGGAAACAAAAATGCAGTATTTGACAGATTGTCGGTTCTTTACTCAGTTCTTCATTTAATATTGTTGAAATTTCCCGATTGAAAGCCCGTTTCGAGGAGACCCAAAACGTAAGGTACCGACATGGAGGCGGACGTGTACGTTTAGTTACACCCAGAATCCAGCGAATTCTGATAAGAGAAGTCCACAGAAACCGGACAATGAGCTCAAGAACAATTAATGATACAGTTCGACAGCAAACGGGAATAGAAATGTCTGATCGTACTTTAAGGAGAACTCTCAACAGAAATAATTTGAGGTAATTGTATAATCCTCTACACAAGCATCTTTGACAACAGAAACACAGTTGAACAAAATTCACGAAAAAAATTCCAAACTTTTTTCATTTTGATTATGTTTTTTTAGAGCAAGACGTCGAGCAAAGTGCCTAAGATTGCTTCCCAGACATAGAACTGTTAGGCTGGCATGGTGTCAACACCGCCTTAATTGGGACAATGAATGGAAAAATTGTCTTTTCACAGATGAGACAAGATTCAATTTGTTTTATTCTGATGGAAGAATTTTGGTGTGGCGGGAACCAAACACAAGATACCAAGAAGAGAATATGGCTCCACGGGAGGCTTTTGGGGGAGGCGGAATCAATGTTTGGGCAGGGGTAATGTGGAATGGAAGAACAGAATTGTTTCTCTCACTTGAAACAATGAACGCTGTGCGATACAGAAACAACGTACTACTGTGGTACCTTTCGCTCAAAATTATGGGGAAGATTTTATTTTGATTGACGATAATGCGAGACCGCATCGTGACTTGAACATAATAGAACATGTTTGGTCGTATCTCAAACTACTAGTAAAGACACGGCCTAATCCTCCACAAACACTTGAAGAGCTTTCTCAAGCGATTACAGAAGAGTGGAATAATGTACCTCCGGAGTTCATTAACGACATGATTTTAAGTATGCCTCGTAGATGTCAAGAGGTGTCAAATGCTCAAGGCGGTCCTACTCGTTGTTGAGAAAAAAACTTATATTTTTTTGACACCACAAACTTTTTTTAGATCTAACATTGTAATTCATATACCCTTACAAAAAACAACCTCTTTTTTTTTAATAAATGAAGAGGGTTCCTAGTTTACCCGTAACAGGACATGCTTTTTGCGAGTACTCTGAGGTATATACAACTCAGCATGACTTCGAGGGGACTCCAAAATTTGAAATTGATCTGTTCTAAGTAAACAAAACTGAATGCCATTTTTTTGCTTGCACTGGATAACTTATTGTTTTCATTTGGAAATGTTTTCAGTAGTAATGACGCAAGGACATTGATAATTGTTTGAAAAAAATTTAACAGATTTCGAGAGCTTGTTTCGTATGAGCAACAAGCTTGAGCAAGTTGTTATAAAATTTTTGAGCATTTATCAGTGTTCGATGGTTATTCAGATGGAAATTTTTCTGACAGCAAAGTCCGAGGCAATGTTATAGAGTGAAAATAACCCTAGGGCTGTTTTCAGTATAATGTTGAAATGATTGGGTGATTTGTGTCACATGACAAAAAAATTACAAAATTTAATTGGCTTTTAGAACTGTCAAAAAAATTTCACAACAATACTTTCAAGTAACTATTGTTAAAAAATATAGCATAATGTTTTACATTCACCCCTAAGCTATTGATTGACCATCCGCCTTGTAGGTATGATGTCAAAATGCTATCGAAAATCCAAAAATCCATTACAGAATAAAGGCTTGCACTCTCTCAATTTGCATTTAGTTGTGGAAAATTCAAATTATTTTTTATTATCTTCCACATTAACAGTAAAGGACAGGAAATTTGTAAAAAAATATCATATATCAGATATTCTTGAGTAATCGAAGCTTCTAATACCTTTCGAATATTTATTGAACTTGGGTCTGGTTAACATTTCATATGCATAAGATCTTGACGGAAAAACAGTCTCGTTGAACGTCTCAGTGAGAAATCACATGTCAATTTTTTAAAAAGTGTTCCTTTCAAAAAAATCGCCATATTTTCTGAACAATTGCAGATTGTTGAAAACTGTTGAAATTTTTTTTTGCAAATGATCAGTAGATAAGCCCAACACAATAAAATTGTACCCCAAACCGTTTTTCGAAATGTTCGCTAACCATTAAAATTTCAACTTCAGGTATGAGTTTGCATTTTCACCCTGTATAACAATATTCGTTACAGTTGTTCATTTTTATTATTAAATCGTCTTATTCTCAATAAAATTTGCCATCAATCTCTGAAAATCGCGAATCGATACGATTTTTTTTTGTCGAGATATTCGATCCCAAAATTTAGTTCAAAAAATAGAATATCCACTTCATTTGTCCAGCACTGTAGTTGGAATTCGTTGGTTTGTTCATTGTACAAAGAACCTATCTTGATCCCAAATTTAGCTTGTCCAACTTTTTTTGCCACTGTAGCAGAACTAGCCACCATGACGTTTAACCGTCCACAAATAACAATAATTGAGGATGATAGAACCTACTTAATGTGCAGGGGATTCCAGGTAGGTACTCGGTAGGTACAATCTCATAAAAACAGAATTATTCCACATAGGCCATAGTAGAACGGGAATGGACTAATAAACTACTAAACAGTCGACATTTAGCAAAATATCACCTAGGTTTAATATTACCAACATCTGGTTGGGTCTCTGGGTAGAGGTCAATTGCGCGCCGAAGGTACCTGCTACTGATATCTTCGGTTTATTACCCAAAAAGAGCAGGGGACGATTGCGCGTGGAGTGCAAATTAGGTGCATACCTGGTAATAATTATGTCGGCAGGGGGTTGCTTACATACCCTTTAAGTTCAAAAAGCAGAAATATAAATATTATAAACTATTTAGTGTTCATCATTATCATTTCGTAAAAATAGGGAAACTTCGTCGGTTACTTTTATTGATGGATAGATGATACGAAAATAAGTTGTTCATCATCTATTTCCGTTGACAAAGGCGGAGAATTATTACTAAAGATAACCGGTGTTCACAATCATCAACATGTTTGCTGAAGATTTGTACGCCCACATTCCCAAAATGCACGGGTCACTGAATATGCAGATTACTTGGTTGAAAGAGAATTATACTTCTGATGAATCTCTTTTTAGTACTAATGGAAGAACGACAAACGTTTGTGAGTCATTCCATAACCACTTCAATTCAGCTTCTTATTCTTCCCATCCAGATATATTTAGATGTTTGGCTGTTGCCTCTTCATACCATGATGGTTATGGATGGATGGATGGATTCCTTCAACTTTTCATAGTTTCCTTAGAATGAGGTAGGCGAGCAATCGTCCCATGTTGTAAAAGGGGTTCGGCGCGCTATCGGCTCACGGTACTAGTGGTACCTGAAAAATTTTCTGACCGCGGCGCGCTATCGTCCATCGCTCGGGTCTCTTCGCCTCAAATAAGATGACATCTTGGCCTCAATGACTTAGAAAAGTTGCAATTTCTGGCGACCTTTTTGTAGTTTCAATAGTTTATACCAACTTCCCTCTCAAGACGCGACCGCCGAGCAGTGGACCTTCGTGATCAATATGCCACAGGTGCAGTTTCTCGTTGGGATTTACCTGAGCCTGACATAACCCATTTTTCTTTTTCCTGTTTGTAACATTCATGAGTCAAGAGTCGAGCTGCTTGTGGTATGTAACAAACATTGTTGAAAAAATAAGATAACATCGCGTCTTGCTGGGATTCTTTACAAATAATGCCACTTATCATATCTTGACGAAAAGCATCTGTTTTCTGCTATACGACAATATTGTTTTTTTGGCATATTCGTATTGCCTTTGACAAAAATTTTACTTGGCAGATTTCAGCTGAGATAGTCTACCTACGTGAGACATCTTTTCACCAGAAGTCCTACAGCTTAATCCACCAGCGCGCTTTTCACGGATACAGTTCTTTTTCGACTGTCGTGGCTCTATCGGAATTGCAATCTAGGTATATATTGTGAATTCTCTACTCTACGATACAAATTTACCCGAAAGTGTGTGACTTTTATCATTAAAATTTTTGTAATGTTTAACATTTAAATATGGTCTGCTGTAGACTTTGGTTTGGCACGTTGGTTCTAATTTTTCACTTGATAATATAATATTAGTCCACAGTACACCAACCTAATTTAGTAAAATAAGTAATGCTTTCCGCCTAAACGTGTTTAGTACCTGGGACAGACGACAGATGGCGCTGACTGTACACAAAATGTGCGAAAGTGAAAGAGAGGCCGTATCTCAAAATACTGCAAAAAAAAGAGAAAGAAGCAAGATGAAAACCCCAGAAAACGAGAAAATCCCAAAAATGACAAAAACGAGACAGCGTCCAATGTCGAAGTTGAAACAAACAGTAAACAGTGATATTTTTAGAATGCAACATAAATTATGGACATCAAACCACTTCAAACCTATATTCCTGTGTTGCCGACCTATAAAATCCCATAAGATTAGCACGCTAAAATGCACCACCAGCGGCCAGTCGACACTTTTAGTGAGGTTTACAAATAAGAGCCGGCAACCCAGGCGGCTTGTAAGTAATGATTCTTAGAAGGAAAAGCTACGATAAAAATACAAAAGCGCGATTATACTTACATGCCACAGCTTCGTGATAATTTGCTTTCTGAAGGTGCGCTCACAGATAGGAAAATTAAAGTTGTTAAAGAAAAAGATGCAAAGGTTTTTGAAGGTTCGAACCTTGTAGCAACAGCAACAGCTGTGAAAGACTTGAGCAATACCTACAACATGCTATTCCATGATCTACACTGCAATTTAACCATTTCCGAGACCATTTCTGACCATTTGAAATTATGGCATGAACGCTGTGGCCATGGTAATGTGAAATATCTCAAGGAAATAGTTAAGAAGGACTTGGTTGCAGGTGTAAAGTTTAGTGATGTTGAGAACTTTCTCTGCAAGTCTTGCTTAATGCGTAAGCAGCATAAACTGTCCTTTTAGAAGAATCAAGAACATGTGAATCTAGAGATCGGTGAGAGAATCTACAGTGATGTCTGCGGGCCTATTGCAACTCCTTCGGTACATGGAATAAGATACATTGTAGGGAACTTTTAAAGATGAAAAGACTGGTTATCGTGTAGCATAATCTATGAGGCACAAATCGGATGACGTTTATGAGTGCTTTAAGAGTTTGAATGCAAAAATTAAAAAAAAAATTGGACATTTGGTAGAAGTTTCGCATACTGACGGTGGTACCGAGTACCTCAACAATAAGTTCAAATGTTACTCAAGCAACGAAGGTAGAGAACATGAGGTAACCGCGTCGTATACCTCACAACAAAACGGTAGAGAAGAAAGAGACAATCGGACAATTGTTCAAAGTGGACGGTCAATGTTAGACCAGTCAGGTGCTCCAAAATACTTGTGGTCTAAGGCAGTTACAGGCTATTTACATACTTAATAGAGTGCCGACTTCGCAAGCCCCAGATAAAATGCCATACGAAATGTCATTTGCACAAAAGCCAACACTTGACCATTTGAGAGTGTTTGGTTGTGATGGATACGCGCATGTGACAAATGGAAAGCGTAGAAAACTGGACACAAAAAGTGAAAAACTCATGTTTATTGAATATGATAAAAATTCTACGAACTATTGACGTTTTAATGCCATAACAAGAAAAGTTAAAATCTGTTTTTTTTTTTAAAGATAAAAGTCAAAATGACATTATGTTGGCAATACAATGTAAAATTGTCAACGCTTTAAAATTTTTTATGTGGAAAAGGCTTGTGTTGCCAACATGGTTACTAAATTTTTGACTTGGGGAATTATCTTTAAAAAAAAAAACAGACTTTATTACTTCAAGAAATGTGTTATTTAATGAAAAAAGGCAAAGTGGTTTGAAGCCAAATATAGGGAAAATAGAACTCGATAATGGTGACGTCACTGATTTTGGCGAAGTGGAAGTAGAAGTTGGAAGTCTGAGCCATTTTCTCGCGTTCACTTTTTTGGCATTGGCTGAAAACCGGTTGGAAACAGTCAATGGAAATACCATTGCCCGTTTCAATGCTGTCTTGAACTAATGTCAAAAAAGTAAACGCGAGAAAACTGCTCAGGTTGAACAAGAAGCGGGACAGGAAGTGGAAGAAATCGAGAAAGAAAAAAATTATGAGACAGTAACATGTCTCAATTTGGCGTGGAAAGTGCTTGTAGGACTAACTAAGTTTCTTTAGTCCTTCCGCCACCGTTTTACTTGGGAATAAGCACATCACCGAAGGTGATATAATCCTTCAACAAGAGCTTTATCGACTGCTTTATGGTAGCACGACGCCGACGTCGAGTTGTTTTCAACTGGAGATATGAAAGCAGGAAGATGTCTTGACCTCTTTTCCACTAGGATTTGATAGAATCCTGCCTCATGTCCAGTGTACTATAATATTAGGCGGTGCTCAATGATTCACTTTGATTCGAGATGAACTGGTGGCAGTGAATAAGGATTTTTCACAACCCTTTTGTCAAGGTTTCGATAATCAATGCAGGGGAAGATCCCCGGTTTGTATGTTAACTAGGACATCCGCGCTTGCATATTCAGATGTACTTTCCTGGATAATGTCTTCGCTTAGAAGCTCTTCAATTATCTTCCCAAGGTGTACGTTTTACATAGTCCTTTCAACGTAGGCCAAAGGTCGTTATCTATAAGCAACAGGAGTTTCATCCCACTAAGAGATATTCAGATATTCTATTACCACTGGTGGCGATTCTTCTATAGCTTGCCTTAACATGTCATGAAAAGAAAATTAGAGGATATCCTCTAATTTTCTTTTCAATGTTTCACTGTTTCGTCGATTCCTGAAGTCTGTTGTAGGTTACTGTTGCTGAATTTGCATCATGTTGCGAGTCCATTCCATAACTTGTCTTGTTCAGCTTAAGGCCAAGTCTGCTGATCCAATGATTGATCCAAGTGAGATATGGTATTGTCAGCATCTACCAGAAACTCCACTTTCAATGTAACATACAGTTGTAGAATCAAAATGATTTTGCAAAAGTCTTGGCTTGTGTGAGTCCTCAGCTCTCCTAGATATGTAACCTTCTCAATATTTTCACTAAATACCTCGGCTATTTTATCCAGGTTTCACCGCCCTTTGATAAGCAATATCTTTCTGTTGGTTTCAGCTAGTTTTTTATCTGGAAATCCAATTTTGAAGTGGCACTGTTCCTCCGTGTGTTCTATCTTTTTACAGTGAGCACACGCTTTGGCAGTTTTTGTTGCACGAAAAGAACTTCTTGGTGTTTGTTGTTCGGTCCTGTGCATCTATTTTTTATAATCCCTTTCGCTCATAAGCACAAATACATTAATCGCAGTGCAGTTCTGGCTTCAGTGTCATCCAAATTTCCTTCAATTGTGCTGAGGCTAACGGAACAAGGATATTCCAGTTCATACATATTCTCGATCTCACGTAACTTCCAGTGACAGTATCAAATTACTACTGAAAATTGACCTGTAATAGTATATTGCATACCGAGATGGGAAGTGTTTCATTACTGTCGAGACACAGGAAAGAAAGTTCCTAACGAGGTTTGTATACTATTTCATTTACAACAATTACAACCATCACAATTTTGACTAGATACTAAGTAAAAATTAGAAAATTTTGTTTACAAGTTCTGACTTATCTAAAAAAACGTTTGACATGCGGGACTTTTCTTTGACATTTCAGAAAATGAGGGCTTATACAGGGTGTCCCACGGTGGATGGCGTATTAGACGTTTATGGTAAACTAAAAAGCGGATCATTTTGAAAATTTGGCAACCGGGATAAACGATCATAATCTACACTTTAAAAATATTTTTGTTTATGCCGTGTTGCCGCGTCTACTCTAAACCAGTGGCACCATCGCTATTTTAAATAGAACACCCTCTGTATGTGATTGCATATTTGGATTCTACGTAAAATTCTGAGCAGATTTCATGTATATACCCTACACCTAAGCTCAACTGTTTTGGGAATATTGACAGTTGAAAATTGACTTTTTGCAACTTTGACAGGCTGTAAAACCTAAACGGTTGATTTTAGAGGAAATCCGATTTTACATTCCTATCTTAGATTTTCATAAACTATCATTTGACACTGAAGTGTTGTATAGGGTATAGAGTTTGATAATTAGTTTTGTTTCTGGTCTTCCAATGTGACTCCTTTAAGTGAATGAAGCATCCATGGTACTTGACTTTGTTGTACCTCTCTAAGCTAGTATGACATAATCGTCGGCAATATTCGTGTCGATACTATTTCGTGTCCTTGTAGTAGAGTGATGATCTTGAAGTGGGCAAATTGCTGTATCTTCTTGTAACTTGAACTGGCTAGCTCTTTTTGATGGAACCTTTCCCAGAATTGGGATTTCGTAAGTATATTCTCTCTTGTTTGAAATTGTAGCACGACCTGGTACCTGGGATCTTCCTAGCTTTCAAGCCTTGGGCCTTGGATGATCTTCTGAACTTCCCGGTAAATGACGTAATTTATGGAACGCTTTGACGGTTTGGTTCACGTAGTCTACCGGAGGATTCACGTTGAAATTCGTTCTTATAATTGTCGTCTTCATCTTGGTGTTTCATTTAGGCTGCCTCATCGTTCTATCATCTGCGAAAGCTTCATTTTATCTTTATCAGATTATACTTCACTGAGTAAGTGCGTGCAATGATTATGGAATTATGTTCCTGCAGTCCTGCCTCTCACAGTCTTTGATTGGAAGTGTAATCATCATATTCAAAGATCCAATAGAGCAACTAGAACGACATTGTTGAACCATCCAGGGTATAGCTGGTCCCAATAGTAATCTATCTTTTTCCACATGCCTGTATCAGGAGTCCGGCAATGTTACATTGCCAGGTGAGTATCGTAATGTGGCATTTACTGGACTGAGATTGATGACATAGTACATGTTGGACAGTGCGAAATCAAAATCATTACAAGAAGCTTTCTCTAATGAAGGCACTTACAATAAATTAAGATTTCTATCAAATAGGTATGTCATATTAAAAAATATTATAATTCATTTTTTATTTAATTTGATGTCCAGATTGAATTTGAGATAAACAAATTTGTTTTCGTGACAAATGGATTCTTTTGTTACACTAAAGAATACCTACTACTGTGATGGATTAGACCATACCCATTCATTTTAAATAATAGCACAGAAGGTTTCCTTTTTCATTAGGATTATGTTTCTAAAAAATATGCAATAGGTTTAACCTAAACCAAAAACAATAGTGTAAAACGCTCAGGGCTTTTTGAGCAATTTCAGAAACCCGAAGAATGAATTTTCCATAAATATTTTCCGGATTTCCTTTATAATTCCCAATATTTCTTCGGATTTTTCCAAGCTTCCCCGAACTTCCTCAATCCTTGTCTTCTTCATACAATTCTGGATTTCCACAAACTTCCCGTACTTCTTTTGGAAGTCTCTGGGCAGAGGTTTTCTATGAGTTCCAATCAATCAGCTTGCTATTGTCTGTCTATAAAAATTTACTGCACTATTATCCAAACAAGTAAAGTATCAAAGCAACAAGTTATCCGGATATTAAATATATTTGCCCGGAAGTGTATATTTTCGCCAAATGACATCTTTATTATACAGATCGGCTGGGTAGGCGTAATGTACTGGTTCAGGGCGAGGCTTCTGCTATAATAAGTTATGACAGAATATGAACCTACCAATTTACATAATATGTAAAAGTTATCGAATATTCATGGACTTTCTTACATTTATTCATCCAAAGAAATAAAATAGTATCGACTACTCTACTCTATTACTAGTTAAAAATCAAAGAGCAATTTTTCCGCAAGTGTCGAAAATATCTATTGCGATGCAGTTTGAAACATCGAGGTTTAAAATTATTGGAGCTATGTAGTCATAGCACGTAAGGAAGCTATATAATCGCCATCACAAACATATTCACCTAAATTCCTTCATCTATGTCGTAAAAGTAAATGTCAACAATGACCATGATTATGCTTGCCGAAGATGAAGAAATTCAGACAATGATCAACTTTATTGGACATTTGAATATGCTATAACACATTTTTTTTAATTGTTATGATGATTGGTTATTTTCATGATTATTGCTTTCCGGAACTAATCAAAATAACGATTCAAAAAAGGTCTTCGATGTAATGCAAATTGGCACTTCTGGTAAGTACGCAAGTAGGTTTTGGTGATCATATGTGACTGTTTGTATATTACCTGTTCCTTTCACTGAAATATCTGCATAATAATATTGCCGTTACATCTTTCTTGATTTCTTCGGTCTATGAAGATGTTATCTTGAGAGTAAGTGATAATTATTATGAATAAGCATTTTCGTTAAAATAGCGTGGGTAACTTATTTTGATTCTTAATAAATTAATAAATGGGTAATGAACTAGGTGCCTAGTAGATTTTCAACAAAACGACTCGTATTGCATATGATTCATAGATTTTTTAAAAGCGATGGAAAATAAATAAAAATAGGCATCCCCGCAAAATAAAAGCTGCAAAATCCAAAAGATAATTGACCTGTTTCGCATAAATAGAAAAAGATAACTCAATTGTAATAAATACAAGTTGGAAAGTAATAAAAGATGACATGCGCGCGCAACTAGTGGGATGCAGTGTAGCCAGTTTGTATTGTTGCAGAACAAATGTAGACAATACAAATCGAACATTATACCAATAAAAAAGTGAATTTTTACGTGCTTCACAACGCTTCAAATGAGACAAAAGAAGAGCTTTAAAGTGTATGTTAACATTGTTTGCCCTTTTATTATGATAAATGTTTCATCCGGCAACATCGCACAATGAAATAGCAAAGGAATATGTCAAGTATAATCTAACATAACCTCAAACGATACTTCGGTGAGTTCAGAAGTAATACGTAAAGTATTAGTTTGCTCTTTGTCGAATTACACGTTACAAAGAAAGAAGGAACGATTATTTCTGAACTGGCATCTGAATAAGAATATGAGGCAAGCCCGTAGCAAACTCGCTTCTCATTGGACGCTCACCTGCAATCCACGAGTTTCGCGCGCAGTCAAGGTAAAAAAAGATAGGTCAATTGGTATATATTGATTGATCTTTGATTGTGAAAATTATGACAGTAGGGTAACATGCTTGTGATATTCGTAGGTGATGTCATGTACAGAGAATTAATATAACACTTCGTATCCATCTCAACTGGTCACAACACTATATCACTATTCACTATAACGGATCTACTTTTTTTCCGATCCACAAGTAACTGGCTCTGGCCTGGTCTACTCCTTCCATAGGACGATCCTTATGAAATTTTCGGAATTAATTACACAAGTGCATGAAAATCATCATAGTTTTTCATGAAAGCATGTTGTCTAGGAATTGAATGGGTTTATTTCCATATTTTGGTGAAAACAGCTCGACACCGAAGGTGAATTTGATGGCATCGCATTCTGTGCGATTTATAGTACTGCCCCCTTCTTTTAGAGCCTTTCCCAAAGCTTCCCATAGCTTCTCCTGGGTCCTTATTCTTGAAACAGGAGAGCAGCGTTCCCAGGAGAACGAGTCTTCCGTCTTTCTCAATGATATGCAAATGATAGTATAAGTTACAAAGACAGAACACTCGTTCTCCGGAAACGCTGCTCCCCTGTTTCAAGAATAGGGACCCTGGTCGCATCCGAGTCAGTGTATTTTTGCCTCTGTATGGAGCCTTTTCAACTTGCACGAACTTTTGCTTGGATTTCAACGAAACATGGATTTTTTACACCACGGATCTTCTTAACGATCCTATGTATAGACTTTTCCATTTGTCTTAAACTACCCTTCGCTGTGGCTGATGAGTCTACCCTAAAAATCAGCCACATAATCTGGGAATATAGTATAAGAGTCTATAGCCAAAAGCCTACTAATTCACGCTCAGAACATGACCTTGTAATAATGAATATACTTTTTGTGCAATCGTCCGCAAAATGAGCTTTCGCGGTCGCTATACAGGCAAACGTTTTGCCTTACGTGGAAAATGTTTCAAATCCTTGTCAAATCCAAACAGTTTTTCTGTAGCTTCACATAATTTTTATATTGAACAAAAAATAGTGTGTATACCATGACCGCGAAAGTTTTTAGCGTCCTAGAGATTATTTTGCCTCGGCAATAACTTTTCTCTAAGTACGCTAAAAAGGCATTTCGCGGCCTTGGTATACAAATAACTATTCCGTTCTAGAGACCCAAATGATGTATGCATTACGAGAGCTTTAACAAGTGCGGATGACTGCTGGACTGACCAACGGCTGATACGAGCCAGAATAAACTTGCAGATCCCACTGTTCAGATCACAGTTTTACTATTAGAATTTTCAAATGGAACTGCAACGCAGTATTTGGACCGGCCTGCGCGCCTTTATAGTGTCCTGCAATGTATGTTTTGTGGAGGAAAAAACCAGTAGTTTGCTGGTATAATTGCCCACAAAATAATTGTCAAAGTGGCATTACCAGTTTTGTCAACTTTTTGATAGATTGTCAATAAATTAATTTTTGAAACGACAGGGTTTCTTTCTAACTTCCTCGTCCCTCAATCCTCCCATCGCAGCACGATGTTCATGTTCGTCCAGAACCATTAAGGAACTGACGGCAAAAGTACACAACACCCACCAAAGCGTAGATGTCAAAAAAAGCAATTCAAACGCAAGTTTAACATAGAACGCCTTCAAGACGATCATATCAGAACATACTTCCAAGCCTCTTCAAGCCAGAAACTTCCGTTAGCGTACTCGGAAAGCATTGAGGAGCACTGGAAAATACTGAAGATCGTAATACCATCTGCCTCGGAACATCAAGGCGGAAATCCAACACTTTAGCTTTTTAATGTATAGAACAGCGACTCTAGCTCCACTGTAAAAAAGGCAATATCAGGAAGCAAAAGCAGACGTTCGAACGCAAACGCGAGCATTGAAGAACCAATAGCGAATAAAAAAACCAAACGAAATGCAGCAACTAACTGAATCCATCAGCACCAGGGCCTTCTTTCAGGTTACTAGATGGTATACGGACCAATTACTCAAGGACACAATCCCCTACGATCCAAAGATGGCACAAGAATGCTTAAAGACAATTTCTCCATTAATTCTTGTTGGAAGGAGCAATTTCAGGAATTACTCAACGGAGAATCACAAATTAATGATGAAATCTCCAACGAAAATTGACAGAAACCAATACAACAAGAACTGGTCGAGGTTCGTAGATTAGAGGAGGTTGAAAAGGCAATCAGATAACTAGAAAACAATGAGTCAGCTGATAGTGACGGCATTCCTGCTGAATTCTTTAAGCAAGGAGGCCCCACACTAAGTGCCCAAACACACATTCTTATAAGTAAAATATGGATTACGAGACCATACCTGCCGAACTAGATACCTCCATAGCTGCCATTTTTAAAAAGGTAGACAAGGCTCATTGTGGAAATTACAGAGAAATATAGTTATTTTCTAGTTAATTTCTATAGCGGGAAAGGTATTTGCCAGGATATTATCAAATCGTATAATCTCAACTGCCGAAGAGAATCTTCCAGAGACACAGTGTGGCTTGAAACCCAACCGAGGTATATACAGCTGCTGACATGATTTTCAGTACCATACAAATACGAGAGAAATCCAGAAAACACACGTGGCCTTCATAGAATTAGTGAAAGCATTTGATTCGGTTAACAGGGAAGCTCATTGCAAGATATTGGCAAAGGTTGGGGCAAAAATACATCCAGATAATTTGCCTGCTGCATGATAACATGCATGCAACCGCCCTCTAAGCAATGACGGACAAGAAGAATCATTTCAAATAACTACAGGCGTTAAACAGGGCTGTGTTATGGCAGCACCAACTCTATTTTCTCTATTTGGTTCGTTTTACACTAGGGTTACGAACACAGTACGAATTATGATTACTTAGAAGAATCATCGACTAGAGAACGTGTTAATATATTCGACAACAACAACGAATAAATACTGACAGATGAAATGAGCTATATGTCAACTGTCAGTTGTGGCTAAGGCCCAGGGGGCCAATTTTTGACAATATACGTTAAATTGCGTATTCGAAGATTTGCGAACAAAAATAAACGTATACGTATCTATAAACCCATTTTTGACCGGTGTGCGTAAATGGATACACGAAGATATTGCGAATTCGTAAACATACGTATAATTGATTTGGCAACGTCGGAAATTTTAGAATGTTTGACAAATTTTTGACGTGTTTTTGCCTTTTTGAATATTTGACGAATTGTGGATGTTTACGATAGTGGTAAATTATGGAAGAACGCCAGTGACAAAAACTAAAAAAAAGGGGTGCGAATGCCAGTGAAAAGCAAAAGAAACTTGTGAAGTATGTGAAAAGCAAGCTACAGCTAATCCGGTTGATAGCTACGGCTTGCGAAAAATTTCAACGCGTAATTAAGACCCATGAGTAGTACCGCATTAAACTAACTGTATAACAAACATTGCAAAACAACCTTCTAAATAAAATTCATTTCCTACTTTAGTCAAGACATCTAAATCTGTTGGTCGTTGTGCCAGACATGTATGAGGTTCTAAACATTCAACCAAATATCTAACAAGCTCTTTCGACAATCAGAACATATTAACAGGGTGTTTATTTGTAATTTGTACTGCTTTTCCTGCTTCAAGCAGATCTCAGCAGCAGATCAGCATTCACCTGTCTCATATAAGCTCATAAATAGCAGCTCCTAGCAGATCTTCCTAATTTTTCGAGCAGGTAGAACAAGCAACACCCTTTAATAAACTGTCTTTGGGCCGGTTTCTCAATAGCAAGTCATCCCCGGGTTAAGCATAACTCCAGGGTAAACATTGCAACTGGACACGTTTAACCTGGAGTTAAAACCAACCTGGAGGTGACTTGCTATTGAGAAATAGGCCCTTTGGTTTAGCTCTACGAATAGATCACGGCGGTTATGTCGATGGTTGCGTCGATTTCGTATCTCTGCGTTTTCCAAATAATGAATTGCCAGCACATTCATCAAAATTTCCATATTATAGTCGATACACCTTGTAATCAAGAAGACAAGACGATAGAGCACATTCTCTGTGACTGCACTGCTCTTTCGCCAATACTCAGAGCCAGATTAGGCCAATCGTACCAATCACTAGAAGAGATCTGAGGCACCGCCTTCAGCGACGTCATCGCCTACGTAGAATCGCTAGGCTGAGTGACGAGCTAATGATGACCTCTCCTCTTGTGGAGTGTGGAGGCGCACAATGGGCATAATTGTGGCCTAAGTGCTGTAGCATACCTTATATACCACCCTCCCAGATACAGAGGTAGTAGATACACAATAATTCAATAATAAAATAGCTATCAAACAAATTGACAAGAAAAAACAACCTAACATCCCCACTTGACACAAGAAAAACGAATACGCAAACCGAATTAGGCGACTAGAATACCGCTCGCAGAAAAGCGAATGAAAATATGCGCATACGAAACTTTGCGAACGGCCAAAAATCGGAACTTGTGACTGTTCGCAGATTTAGGAACAATCTACATACGTTTCTATATTTGCGAATGGTCAAAAATTGACCCCCAGGGGGGCAATTTTTTACCATTCGTAACTATATAAAATCTACGTAAATGTGTGAAGACTACGAAATCCCATTTCTGAGTATTCGCATCTTTACGTATGCGCACATTTTTATACGCTTCACTGCGAGCGGCGAGAAACTCGCCGATGTGTTGCGTATGCGCTGACGCACCTACATTTGTGGTTATATCGGCTATTATTTTGTGAATGTGCTCGCAATACGAAATATGGAAATAGCAGAGCAACAAAATCGACCAAACAACCAGTATAACCTCAAGATCCATTCATAGTGCTTAACTATCAACAATTTATCAAGCTCTTTCGATTAGGAAAATATCTTTCTTATACATATTTGATCTAATGCTTGGAACATCCAGCACTGCAGATTACAGACTTCATTGTATAACCACAGCATATAATACAAAAACAATCAGCAGTAGGCTAACTCGAGCTTTGTATCCTAAAATGCGGCGTGCGCAGAAGAGATACGCGTTAAATCTCATGGTTCTGGCTTATAAGAAAAAGCTGTATCCTCGAATGGCGGTGTGCGCAGAAGAGATGCGCGTGATAGAACCTGCAATTTTTTCTGCTCTTTTAATGCATTTGCTCTCTGTTTCTTCTTGTTTTCCGACATTTTTCATAAAAAAGTAAAAATTTGTCAAAAGTCGACAGTTGTCACAACCTATTTTTTTCCCTCAGTAGTTCAAAATACTTCAAAAATCTATCAATTTGCAGTGTTGCCTGATCAACCCTGCGTAATGTTGCGAATGCCTTAACTAGACGTCTTTTGACTTGCGCATGTCATCCAAAAATTGGTACAAAGAAAAGTCTACATTTCATATCGTGCGCATCTTTAAGCATACGCAAATAAACGTACATTCCCAAAAATTGGCCCCCTGCTGACTGGAATAGTTTCACACTCCTCCTCGATTTAAACCTATCCAACTAATACAAGGTTTAACATCGAAAGACAGAATTAATAAAAATGCATGAAACCTAGAATTTAAAACTTTTGGCTTTCATACAGATTAATTCAACTACGATCTCCCCACTTAACAAATACTTTCAATTTTCATAAATAAACAAACGATGAGGTACCTAATAAATTTTCCCTTGAGCCTTGGTGAAAATATCAGCCAAATTTTGTTCACTACTGACATACCTACTCTATATCTAGAACCTTTTTAAAAACACCAATCGTCTATAAAATGATCCTTTATCTCATTTATTTTAGGATTACGTTTTTCACTTCACTAAACTCAGAAAGTAATCTTTTTAAATTTACCAGTTCTTGTGCAGAAGCTGCTGCCGCGACATACTAGGCTTCTGCTTTGGATAAAGCCAAGCAAGTCTGTTTTTTGGAAAACCAGCTAATTAGATTACCAACATAAAGAACAATTTTACCACTTTTGCTCTATCTATCAGCTCTATCACCAGCCCACTCTGCATCCGAATATGCCACTAAGTCTGGCCTATTTTTGCTATACGGTAGTCCTGTTTCAATGGTGTTTTTGAGCTGTCCATAAAGCTTGATTCGGGCTGTCCATGTACCTGTTGAGATACGAAACTGCATCAGGGCCGTTGCCAGAGGGGGGCATTGGGGGGCAATGCCCTATCTTTTAAATGATATTGCCCTACCTTTAAAAATCAACATACATTAAGGTTTATTTAGAAAATTTAAGAGTAGATGATGCCTGATGTAGATAGGGCTGGAATCGAGTAAGCGAGGATGAATGTTTCCGAAAATGCCAAAATCTAATGAACAATGGTTGACGTTTGCACAGAGGAAGTTTTTTTTTTGTTTTGAAAGGGTGCGAATGGCTCAGGCGGCTGGCGCGAAAATCCGCGCCATTTTGTTTACTTGCCAGAGATGTTATTTATCGCAAGGTTGTTTGATAGAGGCGAGAGAGGTAGGATGCCTGGTAACTTTATGACGTCATCTGGGGTGCCTCAACATAATGCAAATCTCTATAAGGTATCCCAGATCAGATGCGTCATCAAGTTACCCATTACCATACTTTACCATCATTATACATACCTTGATGCGTCATCAAGTAACCCATTACCATACAACCTGAACCTTGATTTATTGAAACAATTTGTTTACCTATAAAAAATTTAGGGGGGTGGGGGGGGGGGGGGCAAGTAGTGTATGCCCTATGTCGAATTTGTCATGTTCTATCTCAAATTTGACTCTAGCTACGGCCCTGAACTGCATATGATACCTGGTCTTGAAGTGCATGTAAGGAACACTTAGAATCTGATTTTTCCTCTTGAAATCCAGTGACCATTGAAGATGTAATACCTTTACAATCAGCCATGTTGAATTCTTTGAAATTTTTTTTGTGTGTAGCTTTTCTGTGTTATTGTTACTTTCTGAGATGTTCTATTTATTTGCATCTCTATAAACTTCTTAACTTCACCCAGAAATTTAGCATTCAGTTTCTCCTTTAATAATAATAACACTTTCTATCTTGTCCTTATTTCCAGTTATAATCAAGTCATCCAACGAATACTAAGAGCCAAACACCTACTTTTGAATAGAGATAAAAATCATATTTAGATCTTCTAAAATCCAAATCTGTCATGATTTGAATAAATTGGTTGTTCCAACATTTGGCTTTCCTTGAGACCGTACAGTGCTCTATTTAATTTTAACACTTTGGATCTCTCAACATTCAGCCCCTCGGGTACTTTTATATAAACATCAGACTCAACGTTGCCATTTAGGAAGGCTGTTGAAATGTCCAACTGGCCTATATTCCAACTCTGTATTAATCGATTCACGAGAAACGCCCTTATGGTCGACAACCTTGCAACTGGATATACAAGGTGCCAAAAGGATTCTCCTCCTTAATCTGGAACCCCTTAATACCTTATTCGAACCATCTTCTTTATTTCTAAATAGCATCTGGTATCAATAATTGAATTGTTCTCTGGAAGTTTAAAGTTTACATATAGTCCAATTTTGAAGATTATTATGTGACTTTAACTCACTTGCATTTCGCCACTTAACAGACTCCTGAGCGTTAGCAAAAGTTTGCGATTGTAAGCAGCATATGTTTCATAATCTTCCAGGTGTTGTGGTTGATTTACCTGCCTTCCAACTCTTGGCTCTTGACATTCTTGCATTTCTTCTGTTTCATCATGTAAATCCTCAGATTCACTATTGTCGTTTTGTACTGAATTGTCCTGTTTAGAACTTCTCCCAGTTTCTGAGTCACTTTCATAAAAACCGTCTTTATTTATTCCTTCGTTTTGCATAATTCATACTACTTAACAATTGTTTTCTGCAGGTTTTGTCTCGGGTTTTGTTTCCCTGGTTATTTCTTCATTTTTAATCTTGTTCTCAAGAAAACCACATATCTGCTGTGTATTATTTTTTTGTCTTTGAGTCTATTAGCCTAAAACCTTTCGTACTTTCGCCGTAGCCTAGAAAAAGGTACTACCTACTGAGATTTTGGGTTAGTTTGGCATTGCAGAACAAAATTCACTTTGTATAGGCTATGATCTTAAGTTTGTTTACAATATATAAAATCTAAAAGAATCTAAAAATTCACTTTGCACACATTTCTGCTTGTTCTCGGCAAGCAGCTCGCCCAAATTTGAAGTGCACTTCGAAGTGAACTTCTCGATGACATCGATAATTGAACTTCAATATGCGGATGATAGGTAACGTCGTGATGGACAAGATAGAGGAGGATCTTCAGGCAATTATCAATGCAATCAACCAACCATACAGTCAGCTGACGTCACGAAGAAATTGCAAGTTACGACGGCCATCGAGCCCCAAGAAAGAAAAGTGCCTCTATGATAAACATTCGTATATTAAAATTGGACCTTGTTCGTTATTCAGCTACTCAGCATGTCTGGCATTCGGTGATAACATAGCTTATCTACCATAGATAGTTTTGTTCTTCACAACCTATCTACTTTATGCTACCAAAGCTTAGTTGCATATATTATAAAATAATTAAGTATGTAAATGTGGCATTAGACTCGTGTGGAATCACATATGAATCAACAGAGAAATAAATTTAAAAAATTCTCGTGACTAATATGTATCATTCCATACTAGTACAATAAATAACCATTATCAAATTTCGATTCTTTTAGAAACCAAAAATTCACCTTTTCAATGATACTACGGACACAAATACAAAAAACTGTCTAGAATCAAAATTCATCAATTAACCGACAAAATGTCGATGCCAAGTCATGTTTGGTCAGGTTTTTTTTTTCAGTGACTGATCATTATGTAAAGTGGATCACGCGGCCTTGCCCAAAGAGTTGTGTCGACATGATGGGCTCCATTTCTTTTAAATTTGGCGGCAAATCGCACACCTGTGTCATTACCGTTAATAGCTTCACTTTCTAAATTAACTTTATTACAACTCGTTGCTGCTCTGCTTATCAAGATAAGGCACATCACCGACGTGCAGACTGCCAGTGGGATCAATAACCCAACTTTTTTCTGTTTTCGGACAAAACATTTTTATTGCACCTCAGTTTTGATATTCATATTGCGGTTTATGAAAATGAAGTACCAGGATTCATTAGGAAAATATTGGCATAGAGGCATTAAGCATTCGATTCACAAATAAAGGGTATAGCTCGAAACTCTTGCTGACATTTGGAATTATTCAGGTGTGGCTGAGGTGCAAATGAAGCCTTAGCACTCAGCATGTCGATTAGTGAAAAAGCTTCCTCTGATATCAACATCGGCAGCCACCAACCACGTCATCAATCCTACATAGGTTATAGTTAAGTTTGATCTGCAAGCTTAAAAACACCCGATCTGATCTATACCGTATTCAGTTAGCAACACACATATCGAACTAATCTAACTTACTGGTTAAACCCTAAACATTCATCTATTATGTACTCTTTCAATTCATCTGTATGAGCAAAGTAATATTTCTCGTAATAAACCTGTAACAAGAAGGGCGATTACGAGTCACATATTTCCTGTATACATCAAAATACCTCTGCTATAATCATTCGTGAAGGAATAATTAAATAATTAATAAAAACTGATACCGGTTAGATAAAATGTGGCTTGGAGAAATTGTAACAAGTGACCAGTATAGTATGTTGTACCTACTATAGACATTATAAGCCGCTGATCTAGGAATTTTACGGCAAAAGAGTTGCATATCAGGTTTCATACAATACATTTGTATAAGACAAACTCAACTAAAAACCTCAATACTGGGTGTGTGTAGGTATATCCTCCATCAGCCATACTTAACGTCCAAAAAGACAACCATGTGACAGATGTGGTACGCAATTAGCAGAACGAAATCTGGGAAAGGACGCAATTGGCCTTATTTACACCAGCAAATAATATATTTTCAATTAGCCGCGGCGATAAATTTCCTCTCGGACAGGTGCATTCACAATCGAAATAAATTTTCGGCCGATCACAGGTGGGTTGTTTTGGGCCGTTCGGGCCCGAGGAAGAATTATTGAACTATCGGTCGAATTATGTTCACTTTTTGTGGCGTAATCAGCCAATAATTTATAAAGATTGTTTTGAAGCAGTACATCATCGTTTTATGAAATTTTAAGATTGATTTGATTATTTACACACATAAAACATAGGTTATTCTCTTTTGAAACGAAGAATGGTTAGTGCCTGTAAAGAAAAAAATAGAGAAAGTATTTTTGAAATAAATCTATGAATACTTTTTGTGGACTAATCCTAATTATTAATTGTGTAATACATCTCATAGAATAAGAGTTATCAAGATTAGCGTGTTAAGAAAGTGTTAATTTGATGTTAATCGTTTTTTATTCTTTCGCCAATCAATCATTATAAAGATCTCATCGTTCTCAAAAAAAAAAAATCTTGGTAACGGCACCAGTATTAACCTACTTGAGGGATTCTTCGTGTCGGTTACCAAACACCCATCAGCGATCAAAATTCGGGCGCAAATTAACTCAGCTCGGCTAAAAGACGAGTATAATTTACATCCAAGCCGGTGCGAAACGTGATGCACCATTTTGGTATTATTGTTATTATTGTGGTATTATGGCGTTTCACTTTAAGAACGGATCGTATTTCGGCAATGGGACAACGTCTCGAGAATAAGAACCATAATGATAATATCCGTTCTAGAAATTTATAAAAATAATGCTGTGAAAAGCTCTAGGACATTCCGTTCCAAATACTGAAAACCGTCTTACTTTAGCTACATTTGAAACAAAATTCACTTTCTGTAGATTTTGTAACAGTCATGAAAAAAAAAATACATTTAGGTACCTTGGAAACTAGTTATGTGACTAAGTAAACTCAAACCTTTTATGCTTCGTGGAAGGCGCAGATCTGCCAAAACCTTACCCCTGTGTGGCGTTCCTCCCCGACGACAAGGACCGTCAACGCCTTGCTCCAGAGGAGGTGCTACTCAGGCTGAGGAAAATGAGCCATGGCCCCGAAAGTGGATAACCCTACATCGGGAATGCTCGGGCCCGGGTGCATCTAAACATTCCGGTATAGGATTCCGCACCTAGGTATATTTCATTGGTCCATTTGAATTCGGACTGCCAATTAATGCGGAGTGCCAGAATCCGTACTTGAATGTTGAACGGTGCTGAGCCTCAGAATGGTATATACTATATGGAGTGCCGAATCTGGGGTCAAAATGTTAAACAGTGCCCAGCTGCAGGTTGGAATGTTACTCCGTTAGCGCGGCACAAAATCAACAAACAAACTTTATTTACTTTTTGTTACACCTTTATTTTATTTCAACGATACATTTCAAAAATCTTGGACAATTATTGGCAGGGGCGGACCCAAGGGGATGTGCGGTGAGGTGTATCTAGGGCGGGGGCTGCCGGGCTGCACCCCCCCCCCCCCCTAAGGCAAGTCTAGACTATTTTTTTTTTCAGCGTATTTTATGTGACATGTGCATTTTTTGTATAAAAGAAATAGAAATAAAAATTAATTTCTTTCTATAATAAGGTTTTTCTATGGCGGGCGCCTAATATAGGCAGCAAGGGAATCAGTGCTTCATCCTAATCATCCTGTATATCCGAAATACTTTCTTCCTCAGGGGCTCGAGAGTAGAGCAGGTGAGCTTCCCGATAGAACGAAAATGTGTTCTCTCGGGGAGCTCTACTCCCTGAGACGAGAATCGAACCCCAGAGATGAGACTCTTTAACAAATAGAGATATTTTCTCTATCTCTATTGACGTGGCGTCTCTATTAATTTCCGAAACAGAGAAGAAGACAGCAAGTGCCTTAGCGATAGGGATAATGATCTTTATCCGGTACAGAGTGCCAGCTCCAGGGTACCTATTCTTGAAACCAAGGACCAGCGTTCTCGTGAGAACGATTTCCCTGTCTTTCTCAATGACATGCAAACGATAACATCATTATGAGTAACACAGACGAAAAAGCTATTCTCATGGAAATGTTGCTCCCCTATTTCAAGAATAATTTGGGTATGTTACAGGTGAATTCCTGACAAAAATAGGCAACTTTCACATTTTTCAACTATTCTGTTAGTCATTCTGATAACATCTGTATACTTTTTTCCAAAAAAAAAAATTCATTTTTGAAAATAAAATGATTTGAAAAACGAATTTTCAAACTGCTGCGAGAAGGCCGGATAGGAAATGGACGTTACTTTCCCAAACATGCGAGAATGCCGAAGTTCTCATTAGTAAACCATTCCAAAATCTGGCTACCTAGTAACATGATCCTAAAGTATTTCGTCATTTCTAATGTGGCTGAATGCTAAAGCATTCATGCGCTAAAGTCAATGAGAGGCACGTGAAAACGGACTATTGTGCGCAGCTTTTTTTTTTTTTTTTTGGTCAACACCTGTTGTTAACAGAGCCCTCCCCCAAACCAAAATCCTGGATACGCCAATGACTCAAAACATTGAAAAAAATCATAATATGGTACCTACATATGGAAGAATTTTTAAAATGTTGGCTCGGTAAATTTGTTCACCACATCTTGCATGTTTAATCACAAGAACATATGAAGCAACGGCCAAATAGCCGCCGCGAAATTGTAGCTCCGAGGAACACGAAGGGGGTGGACAGCTGATTTAATATAAAAACCGCGCCAAACGCATGGCAAGATTGACCTTATGGCGTTTTCCATTTGTTGCACGGAGGTGCACTCAGTGCAACTTTCATATTCCATTTGACTGCACCTTTTCAGTTTTCATTTTCCATTTGAAATTTAGTGCAATGAGCAGCAACGAAGTTGAATTCGATGACGAAATTATATTATTTGAGCAAATTCCGCAGCTTATCTACGTTGTTTTTGTTTGGAAATATACTCTAGATTATTTATGGATAGTCCAATTTCTTCTGAATTTAACGGCCGGTGAAACCGCGGGGAAGAAGCTGTTATTTCAAATAAATGATCTGGAACATCGAACTGAATTTGTGTGACTTCTTCTTCATTAATTCTCAAATTTATTTCAAATACATCAATTTTTCAAATAGTTTTCAATAGGTAATGTACTTAACCTAAACCATACGACAGCCCAGACTAAACCTTATTATATTACAATAAAACATGCAGAGCAGGAAGAAGAAACTGACAAGTGCTAACAAAAACAACAAATCACCACATGATTTTACATAACCCCAACAAAAAGTCTGCATTTTTCTTTCCATTTATACTGCACTGGTGCGTGTTTTTGACAGCACTAGAAAAGTTCTCGTGCGCACTGAATGCTGCACTGAGACGACAAATGAAAAACGCCATTAGATTCGGCACTCCACATAGCTGTTGCTAATAAACCATTCTGACCTGAGGCTCAGCACCGTTCAACATTCAAGTACCGATTTCGGCGCTCCGCATTAATTGGCGGTCCAAATTCAAACGGACCAATGAAATATGCCTAGGTGCCGAATCCTATTCCGGAATGTTTAGATGCGGCTTGGGTCAGACATGGATCTTTGCCGTCGACGACGGATCCTTAGAGGAGTTGAGGTCAATGGACTTCGGGCCTGACTTTGGCTTCGGCCAGGTAATGTTTCGTCTCAAGGCCAAGGCTTCTCAAGAGGATGCTGGGGAGAAACAGGGGGTAAGCAACCATCCTGTCAAGAAACCAGAGGCGGCGGGGCCTTCTAGTGGCAAACCAACATCGGCCGGTGAAAAACCACCGAATGAACAGGCCAAAAACCCTGAAAGGGTAAATCCATCCCGGGTAAAAACCTGAAAAATGGTACCGGCGGCCTCAAGAGCGGCCACATCCGTTTTTACCAACGTCTTTAATGAGGAGCTGATAGATATAGCCCTCATTCAAGAACCTTGGACATCAAACACAGGCCGAGTAACCGGACTGGGCAACACTTCTGGTAAGGTAATAGAACGTGCTCACGGGCTAAGGCTGAGAGCATGCATACTTACCAGAAATAACATTAACTACTTAGTACTTTCCAGCTTCTGCAACGAGGATACTACCACCATCCATGTAATCCTCTCGGGGAAGAGCGGGACGGAATAAATCGCCTGCAGCATACTTCCCCGGAGACAGAGATGCAGAAGCTCCTCCTCCCAGAATTGTGGCAGAACTAATTGCCCACTGTAAGAGGAGGAACTTCAATTGGTGCTAGGGTGCGATGCCAACGCGCGCCATACATCTTGGAGAAGCACCGATATCAACAACAGAGGTGAGTCCTTATTCAACTTTTTATTAGGAGAGGGGCTCACCATAAACAATTTAGGCTCAGAGCCAATCTTTGGAACTATAAACAGGAAAGAGATACTAGACCTGACAATTAGCTCAAGCTTTATTTCAAATAAAATAATCGACTGGCACGTGTTATCTGAGCCATCGTGCTCGGACCACAGGCACATACGATTTGAAATAAACACAGGCCCACGACAGGCCGTGGAGTACGGAAACGCAAGGAATACTGATTGGGACGGATATAGAACGTCCCTTTGAAATAACTCACGTGACTTCACTCTGTCCATCAGAGATCGTGATCAGTGTACTTATTCTTGAAACAGGGGAGCAGCGTTCCCGGGAGAACGAGTGCTCCGTCTTTCTCAATGATATGAAAATGATAATATAAGGAACAAAGACGGAACACTCGTTCTCCCGGGAACGCTGCTCCCCTGTTTCAAGAATAAGGACACAGCTGGATTATATGGCGGACCGAATAACCGATGCCACCAAATCAGCTTTTCAAGAAAACTGTCCACTAAGGGTTAAAAAAGCTAACAGAAGCACGTCCTGGTGGAACAACGGCCTTAATAAATTGAGGAAAGAAGTTCGGAAATTGTTTAATCGAGTTAAACAACAGGTAACTGGGAAATCTATAGAGCTGCTCTAACAAATTATAACAAAGCAATAGGAAAGGCAAAAACAGAATCTTGGAAGAAGCTATACGAGGGCATAATAGATGTGACTACCAGTGCGCGAATCCACACGATCCTGTCAGAAGAGCGTGTGCAGGAGGTAGGGTCGATAAAACGCCCAGATGGATCCTACACACAATTTAGAAAAGAAACGTTAAATATTTCGCAGAGAACCACTTCTCAGGAAGTCTGCTGATCGGATCAAATGACCTGGAAGAGAAGACTGGTTGACGGCTAACAAAATAATCACAGCGGCAGCTATAAAGGGGGCGGTCCTATCATTCCACCCTTTTAAATCGCCTGGGGAAGACGGCATTTCCCCTGTTCTGCTACAGAAGAGACTTGCGATCCTACTTCCATTCCTAATAAGATTCTTCAGAGCCAGTCTGGTGTGGAACCATATTCCACCAAGCTGGACAGCTACCAAGGTGATCTATATCCATGAAGCGGGGCGCAAAGAAACCACATCCCAATCATTTAGAGACCAATAAGTCTGACATCGTTCCTCCTGAAAACTTTAGAAAAGGTGTTGGATGAGTGGATTAAGGGAAAGGCACTCAGGGCTAACCCTCTTAGTACCCATCAATACGCCTATCAGGTAGGAAAGTCCACAGAGTTGGCTCTTAGTAACCGAGTCGCTAGTCTACACGACTCTCTGGAGCGTAAAAGCATTGCACTTGCCGCCTTCTTGGATATAGAGGGAGCTTTCAACAATGCGATGCCAAGCTCCCTTTACGAGGCAACAAAATCTAGAGGCATCGACCCGCTAATTTGTAACTGAGTAGATATAGTTTGAGAGTTCACCATCCTCCGACGCCTCCGACGCCTCCGTGACGTCTGCGCATGCGCCAACCAGGGCGTCGTGACGCCGTGACGTCATCAGCCAGCTGTCATCTGTCAATGTCAGTCACCTGTCAATGTCAGCTGTCAATGTCAGTCAGCTGTCCATGTCAGTCACCTGTCAATGTCAGCTGTCAATGTCAGTCAGCTGTCAATGTCACCTACCTGAACTACTCCAACTTACCCGCTCTCTGCGCCATCTTTAAACCCCGTATAACATTACACCTGTACGTATTTTTTATATTTCTACATGTACAGATGAAAAAATACGTGAACATACATGAAGAAATATAAAGAAACAGATGGGCTTAAGAAAAAAAAAAATACTAACCTCAAACAATTTTTTATTTAAAAACATACATTTTTTAAGACTCAACTATTTCAAAAAGCGATATTTGGTTTGGTCGTCCTACATCCTTCTGGCCTCTGTATATTATTGAATATTTTCCATCCCTAAACTGTTCAATATGATCTTCCAATGATTTGGTGGTACGTTTTGGAAGAAACACTGCCTTATCGTCAAGTTCAATGAGGATACTCGGTCCAAATTTACTTTGGGTTTTTTTAGCAGAAAATATTGGGTACTTTCTGCCAGACTCCATGTCTTGTAATTTCACAAGTGTTTTTTGATCCTTGAAGAGGCAGGTCTCGTTGATTTTGATTTAGATTTTGATTAGATATTGATTTCAAATCCATATCTAAAAAATATTCTGTAGGTATTGATATTAGTATATAAAAGATTTACTTACTTGTTAAAAAAAAAAATGTGCAATAATTAATAATTATAATGTTCGCTGTTGGACAGACAGAAAAAGACTGAAGCTCGAGTATCATAAAAACCGATTTAAACCTCAACGTACATACAATAATAATTATTTCAGCAGTGTTTGTTTTACAATGACCTCCAAACGCATCTCGAGTACCACATTTAACTATAGTCCGAGAGTGAGCGTCAAGAAACAGCTATACAGGTCTAGACATAGGGTTGTATACACCGATACAGGGCTAGAGGCCTGTATACAGCAGTGGTGAGCAAGGGTTGGTTTGGGTTAGTTATAGGTTAGCCCCCACGTCCCTAACAATTTTATCTAGGTTCATAGAAGCAAGTTCTAGAAAGTAGCAGCTACATTCACACTTATTCAAGTTACACATGCTGATAATTGATTGCATAAGATTATTGTTGTTGTTGTTGTGAGTTACATTCAAATATTGTAGGTAATCATCATAGTATACAATGAAATTCAAATTCTTAACTAATTTTAACCTATAATTGATAAGATGACTAACAGTTAAAATTTGTTTAACATCATCTAAACAAAAACACAATGTACAATTACCCGACTTCAGAGTTAAAGTTTGTTCACCGAAAAACGATATAACATATAGAGTGAAATTCTCGGATTTAAAATTTTTTTTTAATTTATTATTAAATTAAAATTTTTAATTTTTTTATTTTTTTTAAAAATTTTTTTTATTTTATTTTTAAATATTAATTAAATATTATTTTTATTTAAATATTTTTTTATATTTAATATTTTTTTATTTAAAATAAATATATTTTTTATTATTTTTATTTTTTTTTTTTTTTTTTTTTTTTTTTTTTTTATTTTTATTTAAATTGCCCACATGGTAAATAACTTCGTTTAGTAATCGTTTCTCTTGAGCAATTTCCATTCGACTTCTTAAAATCATACTGTCGAAATATTTCCAATAATCTGAAGAACACTGCGAATCATCGCTGTCGTTGGCACTGATATCTTCATACATTGCGTAATTCGATAAAGAGCTGTGATATACCTTCTGATTTCACCGTGACTACGTTAAAATAATGAAAATGTAGTAATTTGAGGTTTATAATCGATATATTGCACTACTTTATTCAACGAATGCTGAGCGAGAACTATAACAAAAGGACATGAGAGGTGTTATTTAGAATACCCCCACCATATTTATTTTAATGGTTTGAGCTTGTTTATGTTAACCTCTAGAAATAACAGTTTAACTAATGACCATCCACTATCTCTCTCCTTGAATTCACTAGATTTGGAAACTATTACTTGTTTAAATTCATCGAGTACCTTGAGCAGATCCGTATTAGGAGAAATTACAGTAAAACAAGTATTAAAAGACTTTATTTCCTGCATCTCTCCCAAAATATATAAACCATATAATTCTATATTTAATTTTATGTTGGGCTGAGTGGAAATATTCTTCGTTATCAGGCTTATGATTTTTGTTTTCAGTTCCTCCAAATAAAGTTCGACACTGGTTGGATACAGCTTTGTGGATAGTCTACAGGAAATTAGTCGATTTTTAAACGCTGTTTCAAGAATATGTGTTTCAGGTTCAAGTTCATTACAACACTTGTTTTTATGTTTATGACTTAGGTTATGCGAATAAGAAGAAATGACTTCCTCACAAACATCACAGTACAGATTCATGATTTTGAATGTATAAAAAATCTCAGTGAGTTACAATTTAAACCACATCTCTGCGCATATCAATCCAGCTGTTATGCGATGTATCAAATCCTAACCATTTTACAAACATTTTATTTCCTGCCTTTCGTAACACTTGCTCCACGAGAAATACGTTTGGTTGTTTTGTTTTCTGTAATTCTTCTTCATAAAAACCTCCACTTATAGGCTGACCTTGCAAGTCTTCTAACAGATACGTTATCGGATTCGTAATATGAACTTTGGCTATTTTAAAGAGCTCTGCAGTCCAATTTGGGGTATATCCTTTTTGAAAAACATGTTTATACTTGCTTATGCGAACTACGTCACCAACCTTGAAGTTTTGCTTACCGGCAACTTTGATATGACTATAAACAGTATTAAGTATCGCCTTCTCATTCTGTTTATTCACTTTACTCGACTTCATATGTATCGTTCTATGTTTGCTATCATTATATGCATCAGTTATAGACCGTATTAAATCCAACCATCTATGGTTTCCATTCAATGTAAATTGCTTGAAAAGTTTTTCTTTAATGGTTCGAATTACTCTTTCTGCAATAGATTCTTTCAAAGGACTAAACGAACTATAATGATGTATTCCATATTTCTTCATTAGACTTGCAAATTGAGTATTGTAATACTCCTTCCCATTATCAGAAATAATTTTTTTGGGAATTCTTCCAGATGTTTTGAATATCTCCGCCATAGCGTTGGTAACATCTAGTGCAGATTTCGATTTAATGGGACGCGTCCAAAGGTACTTGGAAAAACAGTCGATTACAACCAATATGTATTTGAATCCATTGTTTTCTCCAGCATACTGATCAAGTTGTGCCAGATCAGTGGCAAAAGTATCGTCGAGGCCATATTGTATAAATCTTCTACGTTTGAAGTTTTTACGAGCCGGTCGATGAAGCTCCTTAACCACCTGTTCTCTAGACATTTCACAAAGACAACTAAATATATATGCATGGGAGTACGTATATTTATAATAACTATTACACAATATTCAATGTATGTTCAATTTGATCAATTCGATGGTTGATGGTTGTTTCAAATTGTTCCATTTTCTGGAAACGTTCCTCGCACGTCATGGCCAGCTGACTCATCTTTTCTCCAGTCTCTCTTGCTAGATCACTAAGGCCCCGAAGGTCATCGTGGACGTTTCTGTTCATTATTTGATCCAATTCCTGAATGCGGTTCATACTGCTTTTAACTTGATCGCTCATATTATCCACTGCTTCTCCAAGGGCGCCAAGTGCTTCATTTGCGATGAGCACCTTATTGTATAGACTGGTAGTTGCCAAGTCTACATACTTTTTAGTGGATGCATCATTGTCGTCACTAGGCATTCCAATATTGCAGAGCCTATGATTTTCAACATTATAATCGCCATCGGTAGTGGTGGGCAAAGCTGGTTGAGGGCGAATAATTTGAACGGGTCTACGTGACGAAGAAGACAGCGAATGTCCAAACTTATTCATGGCTAACAGACTAATGAGTAAACATGAAATCTGAAGACTATTTTATCAATAAATTATTACGCGTAGCTCTCTCAACTCCTCCAAAATACTCAATATTTCATTTGTGTGATTTCCATTTCCAGCCTCTTGAGACGCATCCAATATAATCAACCTATCAATCAGTTCGTTTACATCATCGTAATACACATACTGTTTGGGTTTTTCATTATACTGCATCATTAACGACGGTGATGATGATGATGACGATGTCGGTAATCCAGATCCCGACAATGATTTTTTATGAGATTTTGATTGCTTTGTTGTTGCTGTTGTTGTTGTTGTTGCATATGGCTTTATAAAATTTTGATATTTTTTCGAGTTGGCCCCCTTTATCTGACCTGTCGGTTTATATTGTCTTCTATGTGCATTAGTGTGAGATAAGATTTCATTGAATTGTTCGTTGTCTTTCTGCGTATTCAGTCGAGGATGCTTGAGAAATAGCAAGTCATATAGACCGCGACTCTTGGGATAAGTTATGTTACCAACATTAATATCACCATTTGGTAGAAAATTAACTCTTTCTGTGCCCATAGTCCAAGAACCGGTTTCCGAATTATATTTCAATCCATAGGTCGAATCAGTTTCATTAGAACCAATCAAGAATTTAAGAACATAGTCTTGAGCTATCTCTGGATATTGTTTTATAAATTCTACATAACTCGGAGTTTGTTCTCCAATTGATTGTTGTAAATCATCTTCTGATGCGTTATCGACAAACACTTCATCATTTTTTGGTTGCTTCTTAGATTTTTCTACAAGTTTATTTAGAGGACCGGTTATAGGGTTTAAAAGTCTATCCAATGCTTCATCTTCGTTACTTTTCTCCAGCTTCAGAGACAAATATTTTTTCCGTATGTTTCTAGCAACAGTATTAATTCGTTTCTTGACATCTTTGTCAGCTTTACTCAAAACAGGCGGAGTCATTGCACCACCAACAACAACTACTTTGATTCAGGTCTGTCTACACAGGCAGCTTCTTTTAGGACAGGTCTGACGACAGCTTTTCGAGACAGGTCTGTCTATGGAGACAGCTTTTCGAGACAGGTCTGTCTATGGAGACAGCTTTTCGAGACAGGTCTGTCTACACAGACAGCTTTTCGAGACAGGTCTGTCTATGGAGACAGCTTTTCGAGACAGGTCTGTCTATGGAGACAGCTTTTCGAGACAGGTCTGTCTACACAGACAGCTTTTCGAGACTGGTCTGTCTATGGAGACAGCTTTTCGAGACAGACCTGTCTCGAAAAGCTGTCTCCATAGACAGACCTGTCTCGAAAAGCTGTCTCCATAGACAGACCTGTCTCGAAAAGCTGTCTCCATAGACAGACCTCTCTCGAAAAGCTGTCTCCATAGACAGACCTGTCTCGAAAAGCTGTCTCCATAGACAGACCTGTCTCGAAAAGCTGTCTCCATAGACAGACCTGTCTCGAAAAGCTGTCTCCATAGACAGACCTGTCTCGAAAAGCTGTCTCCATAGACAGACCTGTCTCGAAAAGCTGTCTGTGTAGACAGACTTGTCTCGAAAAGCTGTCTCCATAGACAGACCTGTCTCCATAGACAGACCTGTCTCGAAAAGCTGTCGTCAGACCTGTCCTAAAAGAAGCTGCCTGTGTAGACAGACCTGAATCAAAGTAGTTGTTGTTGGTGGTGCAATGACTCCGCCTGTTTTGAGTAAAGCTGACAAAGATGTCAAGAAACGAATTAATACTGTTGCTAGAAACATACGGAAAAAATATTTGTCTCTGAAGCTGGAGAAAAGTAACGAAGATGAAGCATTGGATAGACTTTTAAACCCTATAACCGGTCCTCTAAATAAACTTGTAGAAAAATCTAAGAAGCAACCAAAAAATGATGAAGTGTTTGTCGATAACGCATCAGAAGATGATTTACAACAATCAATTGGAGAACAAACTCCGAGTTATGTAGAATTTATAAAACAATATCCAGAGATAGCTCAAGACTATGTTCTTAAATTCTTGATTGGTTCTAATGAAACTGATTCGACCTATGGATTGAAATATAATTCGGAAACCGGTTCTTGGACTATGGGCACAGAAAGAGTTGATTTTCTACCAAATGGTGATATTAATGTTGGTAACATAACTTATCCCAAGAGTCGCGGTCTATATGACTTGCTATTTCTCAAGCATCCTCGACTGAATACGCAGAAAGACAACGAACAATTCAATGAAATCTTATCTCACACTAATGCACATAGAAGACAATATAAACCGACAGGTCAGATAAAGGGGGCCAACTCGAAAAAATATCAAAATTTTATAAAGCCATATGCAACAACAACAACAACAGCAACAACAAAGCAATCAAAATCTCATAAAAAATCATTGTCGGGATCTGGATTACCGACATCGTCATCATCATCATCACCGTCGTTAATGATGCAGTATAATGAAAAACCCAAACAGTATGTGTATTACGATGATGTAAACGAACTGATTGATAGGTTGATTATATTGGATGCGTCTCAAGAGGCTGGAAATGGAAATCACACAAATGAAATATTGAGTATTTTGGAAGAGTTGAGAGAGCTACGCGTAATAATTTATTGATAAAATAGTCTTCAGATTTCATGTTTACTCATTAGTCTGTTAGCCATGAATAAGTTTGGACATTCGCTGTCTTCTTCGTCACGTAGACCCGTTCAAATTATTCGCCCTCAACCAGCTTTGCCCACCACTACCGATGGCGATTATAATGTTGAAAATCATAGGCTCTGCAATATTGGAATGCCTAGTGACGACAATGATGCATCCACTAAAAAGTATGTAGACTTGGCAACTACCAGTCTATACAATAAGGTGCTCATCGCAAATGAAGCACTTGGCGCCCTTGGAGAAGCAGTGGATAATATGAGCGATCAAGTTAAAAGCAGTATGAACCGTATTCAGGAATTGGATCAAATAATGAACAGAAACGTCCACGATGACCTTCGGGGCCTTAGTGATCTAGCAAGAGAGACTGGAGAAAAGATGAGTCAGCTGGCCATGACGTGCGAGGAACGTTTCCAGAAAATGGAACAATTTGAAACAACCATCAACCATCGAATTGATCAAATTGAACATACATTGAATATTGTGTAATAGTTATTATAAATATACGTACTCCCATGCATATATATTTAGTTGTCTTTGTGAAATGTCTAGAGAACAGGTGGTTAAGGAGCTTCATCGACCGGCTCGTAAAAACTTCAAACGTAGAAGATTTATACAATATGGCCTCGACGATACTTTTGCCACTGATCTGGCACAACTTGATCAGTATGCTGGAGAAAACAATGGATTCAAATACATATTGGTTGTAATCGACTGTTTTTCCAAGTACCTTTGGACGCGTCCCATTAAATCGAAATCTGCACTAGATGTTACCAACGCTATGGCGGAGATATTCAAAACATCTGGAAGAATTCCCAAAAAAATTATTTCTGATAATGGGAAGGAGTATTACAATACTCAATTTGCAAGTCTAATGAAGAAATATGGAATACATCATTATAGTTCGTTTAGTCCTTTGAAAGCATCTATTGCAGAAAGAGTAATTCGAACCATTAAAGAAAAACTTTTCAAGCAATTTACATTGAATGGGAACCATAGATGGTTGGATTTAATACGGTCTATAACTGATGCATATAATGATAGCAAACATAGAACGATACATATGAAGCCGAGTAAAGTGAATAAACAGAATGAAAAGGCGATACTTAATACTGTTTATAGTCATATTAAAGTTGCCGGTAAGCAAAAGTTCAAGGTTGGTGACGTAGTTCGCATAAGCAAGTATAAACATGTTTTTCAAAAAGGATATACCCCAAATTGGATTACAGAGCTCTTTAAAATAGCCAAAGTTCATATTACGAATCCGATAACGTATCTGTTAGAAGACTTGCAAGGTCAGCCTATAAGTGGAGGTTTTTATGAAGAAGAATTACAGAAAACAAAACAACCAAACGTATTTCTCGTGGAGCAAGTGTTACGAAAGGCAGGAAATAAAATGTTTGTAAAATGGTTAGGATTTGATACATCGCATAACAGCTGGATTGATATGCGCAGAGATGTGGTTTAAATTGTAACTCACTGAGATTTTTTATACATTCAAAATCATGAATCTGTACTGTGATGTTTGTGAGGAAGTCATTTCTTCTTATTCGTATAACCTAAGTCATAAACATAAAAACAAGTGTTGTAATGAACTTGAACCTGAAACACATATTCTTAAAACAGCGTTTAAAAATTGACTAATTTCCTATAGACTATCCACAAAGCTGTATCCAACCAGTGTCGAACTTTATTTGGAGGAACTGAAAACAAAAATCATAAGCCTGATAACGAAGAATATTTCTACTCAGCCCAACATAAAATTAAATATGGAATTATATGGTTTATATATTTTGGGAGAGATGCAGGAAATAAAGTCTTTTAATACTTGTTTTACTGTAATTTCTCCTAATACGGATCTGCTCAAGGTACTCGATGAATTTAAACAAGTAATAGTTTCCAAATCTAGTGAATTCAAGGAGAGAGATAGTGGATGGTCATTAGTTAAACTGTTATTTCTAGAGGTTAACATAAACAAGCTCAAACCATTAAAATAAATATGGTGGGGGTATTCTAAATAACACCTCTCATGCCCTTTTGTTATAGTTCTCACTCAGCATTCGTTGAATAAAGTAGTGCATTATATCGATTATAAACCTCAAATTACTACATTTTCATTATTTTAACGTAGTCACGGTGAAATCAGAAGGTATATCACAGCTCTTTATCGAATTACGCAATGTATGAAGATATCAGTGCCAACGACAGCGATGATTCGCAGTGTTCTTCAGATTATTGGAAATATTTCGACAGTATGATTTTAAGAAGTCGAATGGAAATTGCTCAAGAGAAACGTTTACTAAACGAAGTTATTTACCATGTGGGCAATTTCAAATTTATTGTGGGCCTAAGCGTTGCTCGAGGAATGCTGCCAGCAGTCAAAATAATAAATTCCATGCTAAATTTACCTGAAGACCAAACTTGCATAACTCTAGCAGATTTCGACTGGTACGAATTTCTGGAAAAGGTCTCCAAGATGGTGAATGAGACTGATGCTGCCGTCAAAGACTCTGCTGAACAAGAAGTGTCTGGCCAACAGGCGTTATCCGAGAATTTCACTCTATATGTTATATCGTTTTTCGGTGAATAAACTTTAACTCTGAAGTCGGGTAATTGTACATTGTGCTTTTGTTTAGATGATGTTAAACAAATTTTAACTGTTAGTCATCTTATCAATTATAGGTTAAAATTAGTTAAGAATTTGAATTTCATTGTATACTATGATGATTACCTACAATATTTGAATGTAACTCACAACAACAACAACAATAATCTTATGCAATCAATTATCAGCATGTGTAACTTGAATAAGTGTGAATGTAGCTGCTACTTTCTAGAACTTGCTTCTATGAACCTAGATAAAATTGTTAGGGATTTAGATAAGCTCAACGCATGTATCCAATTTAATTAGTACTTATAATAAATATTTAAAAACAGTATTGCTTCTTATTTTATCCACAGTCTAATAGCAACCTTCAAAGAGCCAAAATGTCTGAATGTTTTACTGGTGGCGAATGCCGTGATCAATCTTCCTGTATAAGACAAGCTGTTTGTTTGCTACGTACTAGATTAGAATCAGACATGTACTTTTTACTTCGAGAACTTTTTGAACTTGAGAAAAAACCCTCTAATGGACTCGGCTGGATGCAAGATGTAGAAAAACATGAAAATGGTGTCAATTGTTGTAATCTATATCTGGATAATTCCATCTCCTTGGATGACCTATGTGTGCTAATGAATAAATATGGACTACACGAACAATTAAAACAGCATGTCGCTAAATATAGGTGTGAAGATATGATTTTAAAATATATAGGTTATGATGAAGTTGACTAATTTATACATTTTTTAAATAATAAAAGTTCCTAATAAAAATGCTTTTCATTAATAATTATCAAAACACCAATAGTAATTCGTTGGAGCTGCTTGTTTATATTAACTAAGTATATTACCGGGTTTGTTTATTGTCATTTTCAGTCCTAATTTCCAGACTAGTAGACTAAACAATGACATCATATGAGTTTCATGAGGCATTATTTTACATTTTTTTTTTTTGTATTGACGATTGGCTGCTATTTTATTGAAATTCTTTGAAAAAATGGTCCGCGGTCGGATACATTAACTAAGTGTATTACCGAGTTTGTTTATCGTTATTTATTTTCCAGTACTAATAACGTTGCGCCCGTAGACTAAACAATGACATCATATGCTATAAGTCTACACGATGATGGAGAGATTTCGCCTTTCCCTACACATCTCCGATCCTGATACAGATTTTAAGCTAGCAACTCTTCTATGGTCTCTTTTTCATCATCGAGCAAGTTGAGACTTGTTTGCAAGCTTAATATATACAAGGCAGTAGGTATCATCTTTTTCTGATAATTTTTTAAATAATACTTATTTTTTATAGTACCTAATTATCAATTATTTAATCAACTAACCCAACGACGTGGGGGCTAACCTATAACTAACCCAAACCAACCCTTGCTCACCACTGCTGTATACAGGCCTCTAGCCCTGTATCGGTGTATACAACCCTATCTCTAGACCTGTATAGCTGTTTCTTGACGCTCGCTCTCGGACTATAGTTAAATGTGGTACTCGAGATGCGTTTGGAGGTCATTGTAAAACAAACACTGCTGAAATAATTATTATTGTATGTACGTTGAGGTTTAAATCGGTTTTTATGATACTCGAGCTTCAGTCTTTTTCTGTCTGTCCAACAGCGAACATTATAATTATTAATTATTGCACATTTTTTTTTTTTAACAAGTAAGTAAATCTTTTATATACTAATATCAATACCTACAGAATATTTTTTAGATATGGATTTGAAATCAATCAACGAGACCTGCCTCTTCAAGGATCAAAAAACACTTGTGAAATTACAAGACATGGAGTCTGGCAGAAAGTACCCAATATTTTCTGCTAAAAAAACCCAAAGTAAATTTGGACCGAGTATCCTCATTGAACTTGACGATAAGGCAGTGTTTCTTCCAAAACGTACCACCAAATCATTGGAAGATCATATTGAGCAGTTTAGGGATGGAAAATATTCAATAATATACAGAGGCCAGAAGGATGTAGGACGACTAAACCAAATATCGCTTTTTGAAATAGTTGAGTCTTAAAAAATGTATGTTTTTAAATAAAAAATTGTTTGAGGTTAGTATTTTTTTTTTCTTAAGCCCATCTGTTTCTTTATATTTCTTCATTTATGTTCACGTATTTTTTCATCTGTACATGTAGAAATATAAAAAATACATACAGGTGTAATGTTATACGGGGTTTATAGATGGCGCAGAGAGCGGGTAAGTTGGAGTAGTTCAGGTAGGTGACATTGACAGCTGACATTGACAGCTGACTGACATTGACAGCTGACATTGACAGGTGACTGACATTGACAGCTGACTGACATTGACAGCTGACATTGACAGGTGACTAACATTGACAGGTGACTGACATTGACAGATGTCAGATGGCTGATGACGTCACGGCGTCGCGACGCCCTGGTTGGCGCATGCGCAGACGTCACGGAGGCGTCGGAGGCGTCGGAGGATGGTGAACTCTCAAACTATATCTACTTAACTGGATTAGGACCATGCTGAACGGTAGAGTGATAACGACTTCTCTACAGGGGAAAACGGTCAGGTTCAAGGCCGCCAGGGGCAGTCCACAGGAAGGGGTACTCTCTCCGCTCCTGTGGTCTCTTCTATTGGATGACCTCCTGGTCGTGATACAGCTGTGGGGGTCGAAATTCAAGCATATGCAGACGATCTAGTTATAATAGCCAAGGGTAGTTCTGAGACGAGGGCCTCAGCTGCACTCCAAGAGCTGCTAGACTGCGTGCTTGATTGATTCGAGGGAGAGGAAATGCCAATCAATCCTCACAAAATGGTCATAGTACCCTTCACCAAGAGAAGAAAAGTTGATAACTTGCTACCCCTAACTATTCGGGGAGAATTAGTGCCATTCTCAAATGAAGCAAAGTATTTGAGAGTCATCCTGGACAATACTCTAAACTGGAACGCTCATTTGGAAAAAGTAAGCCAAAAGGCCAAATTGTCGCTTTGGAACTGCCACAGGATCTGCGGAAAGACCTGGGGAACAATTCTAAAGCAGATTCATTGGATCTACACCATGGTTATCAGACCAATGATAACCTATAGCTCTGTAGTATGGTGGGGCAAGGCGAATCAGAAAAGGGCCCAAACGACACTTAGCGGACTGCAGATAATAGCTTACCTGGCGATAACGGGAGCATTGCGTACCACGCCTACAGCAGCTATGGAAGTCCTCATAAACTTGACTCCACTCCACATATACGTGAAGAGGGAAGCAATGAGTTCAACCTATCGGCTATACCATGCTCCAAAAAGCACATTGGAGGGGAGAAGCGCAATGCAACACATGGTGCTTGTGGATGAAATAAATCGACACGGCACCCTCAGCATGCCTTCTGACATAATGCCAAAAAAAAAACAACTTTGGTTTGCCCTTCAAAACAATGATTCCCGACAGAGAGCTATGGGCCAGCTACAGGACTGAACTACTAATGGCAGATCTCTGCCTGTACACAGATGATTAACAAGGTTTCGGAGCATGGCGAAAAACCAAGGCTGGGAATTTCGGTCAGCCTTGGCAAAAACGCATCCAGATTTCAGGCCGAATTGCTGGCCATCGAGCTTGGCGCGAAAAAGCTGCTGAAAACGCAACAAACGCCCAAGTCGATAATAGTATATTGTTGTATTAGGAGTAGAAGCTTTACTTTTTTGTGCTGAAGCAGTAGGTTTGCGAGCCGAACGTAGTGAGGCTTGCAATACTGCTGAAGCACAAAAAAGTGCTTCTACTCCTTATGCAACACGCTATTTTTTCTCTAAACTAATGGGGTAAGCTCGGAGGCAAGTGAATGGTTGAGCGGCAGTAAAAGTACGAGCGGCACTAAAAGTACTTTTGCTGCCGCTGGGGTTGTCAAGTAGCATAGAAATTAAACTTCTACTACCCTGACAGGTGTTAACCCGCTGGATTTGCTTGGCAGCATAGAAATCAAATTTCTGACATCTTGACAGGGGTTAACAAAGTGACGTTTTTTTGACGTTTGGAGAAAAAAATATTTTCTGATAGCAAAACTGCGCTGAAAGCACTGGCATCCATACATTGCACGTCGAAAACAGTATGGAACTGCAAACAAGCCCTGACCCAGCTAGGAGAAAAGAACAACGTTTCACTAGTCTGGATACCGGACATACCGGACAAGAAGGCAACGAAAAAGCGGACCAACTTGCAAAAGCTGGATCGGAGCTTAACTTCACTGCATCGGAGCCAGTACTGGGAATAGCCCTGAATACCTACGGCTAACTTCACAGTCTCGACCTGGGCCAATACAGAGGCCAAACAATATTGGTCGAGACTACCAGGCATGAATCATGCAAAATCCTTTCTACCCTATCCAAAAGAGGGAAAAGTGACATACAGGCATACTTCTAGGAATGAGGAGGAAGAGCCTCAAAGCACCGGTGAGTCTGTACACTGCACACTGCAGACTCCGTTATCATATGCACAGGATCGGATAAGCACAAAGTGCCGAGTGTCGCCTATGCATGGAAGAGGACGAAACTGCAGAACAATTCATATGCACGTATTCGGCGAGAGGCAGAATCAGGCATGCTGTTTTCGGGGAGTCAGCTGTTCGACCCGAATACATAAAGCATGCTCCCCCACACTTTTCTCCACCTTCATAAGAAGGGCTGGACTGATGGGGGAAATATAACCTCGGACCACTCACAAGAAACCTAAACCTAAACCTATGAATACCTAATTATTTGAGTAAATATTTCTTGCGACATTTTTCTTTGATAGGTAGGATTTTTTTGGAATTGATAAACTCCTCAACTTCCCATTGTATCTGAAATTTGAGCTCAAAGTTTGTTTAGTTTGCTGTTGAATGACACTGAACTTTCTTCTGGTAGATTACCTTGAAAGTTACCATCCTCACTGACTTTTTTAGTAGCCCTGTACTTACAAAGAAGATTCAGATGAATATTTGGACCTATAAGAATATTAATCCCACTAGGTGTATTGAAATTACTTACTTTAATTTTGTATGAATTTTATTATTTCATCCTGCTGAAGAATAAAAGATCTTGGTCCATCTAGATCACTTTGTATTTGGATCATCGAAGTTCACGATACATTTTCAGAGCGTAAACGTAAAAAATAGATACTTACATAATTACGTCGATATCATCAAAATGTGATTTAATGTCATAGAAAGTCGGTACATTATTTATTCTATAACTATTGGAGTCATTGGAGATTTATTATTTTTATATTAAAAAACAATCAAAACGTCATCAAAAATATATACAAGTTATAATAATATATGGTCAAATAAACACACATATGTTATTAGATGAGATTGTGAAAGTAATACATGAATATTTTTGCGAATTTTTCTGCAACTGTTTTTATTAGAGATGCCGTCAATTAACAAAATAGTGATAGGTATAAAGTCATAAAATTATTATTGGCATTTATTGATAAAGAAATGAATAATAAATAACAGAAATATGCAAATAAATTCGATTTCTTCATTTATTATTATGCTCATGTGCAAGCGCCCCAAAAAAGCTAAAATGCGAGAACCCACTTTATGGATACCCATAAAACTGCAAACTTATTGTCGCTTTTCCTGTTGATGCTCTTATTTGCATAAGACCGCTATCTTCGACTGAATTTTATGTAATCATCACCCAGTATGGTCCTCTCATTGGCTAATTTGATAATTCAGAGGTAATTTGTTAAATATTGGTCTCCCATATAATACAAGGTGAAATGGTTTTCATATTAGTCCGAAACGTATTTCATGGAAAAATATAATGAATCTTGAATAGAAAAGACTTGAGATAACTTTGCAATCTTCAAGTCTTGAATCTGCAGAATATTAGTATTGAGTTTTAAGCCATAAACCTCCAGAGTCTTCAGGACCCAAAGCTTTAAATAAAACCCAGTGGTAAAGGATGTAATTTTTTTTGACTTCTCATATAGGAATCTCAGATCTTCCCAAATACAATGTTGCCGCAAGTGAAGATATGCAACCGTCAATGATTTTATGGAACTCGGTAAAACATCGTTGTCATCCCTATACAGGGTGTTTGGCGGAGGATGAGCCAAACTTGGTGGGTGTATAGATAGGCCCATTTCGAAGATATTTTATTAATACACTTGTGGCCTTAAGTTCCCTTTTTTTATGCTTATGAAAATGTTTTTTTCATGTGTTTTTGGTCTGTAGGGTATCCTTGATCTTGATGAAAGTTACAGAAGTTAAAAGGTCCATTTTTGAAAATTCTTGAAAATAATACAAAAGCAATGATATAAAAAAACGGGGACCTTAACGGCACTAGTGTATTAGTAAAATATCTTCGAAATGGGCCTATCTATACACCCACCAAGTTTGGCTAACCCTCCGCCAAACACCCTATAGGTATTGTTAGAAATATTTTTTCAGGTAATGACCAACGTGAATACAGGGACACTACGGTCCCTGTTTGGGTTAGTTTTTTTTTTGTTTCTGACTGGTCAACAAAGTTCAATTTTGCTTGGACAGGGAGCTTCAGCCTATGTCCTTCTGATGAGTCCTAACAAGGACGAAACGCGTCAAGGATTGGCACGGGAAGCCTGAGTCCACTGCTCAGTGGGCCAATTCCCAAACAGGGACCGTAGTGTCCCTGTATTCACGTTGGTCATTACCTGAAAAAATATTTCTAACAATTTCCATTGCCAACGAAAGCTCAGACCAATCAGTGTAGTTCAACGCCGGTAGGGGTATTTGCCCTCGGAGTAGTTGTTTCTGACTGGTCAACAAAGTTCAATTTTGCTTGGACAGGGAGCTTCAGCCTATGTCCTTCTGATGAGTCCTAACAAGGACGAAACGCGTCAAGGATTGGCACGGGAAGCCTGAGTCCACTGCTCAGTGGGCCAATTCCCAAACAGGGACCGTAGTGTCCCTGTATTCACGTTGGTCATTACCTGAAAAAATATTTCTAACAATTTCCATTGCCAACGAAAGCTCAGACCAATCAGTGTAGTTCAACGCCGGTAGGGGTATTTGCCCTCGGAGTAGTTTTTCTGACTGGTCAACAAAAAACCCTATAGGTATACATATGTGGTCAGGAAGTCAAACCTCTATCATAGCTCAGCTCTCACGTTATAAATTACGACCTACTGTAACGTTGAATTGAAGTCTGAATTCACCTTTCTCTTGTATACTTGTGACCTCTAAAACATTTTATGAACGTTGCCTTGTTCGACCAATAAATACTTAAGAGATATTGTTTTTGTATTACAGAAGTTTCAAATTTTCATCGACATTAGTAGGAGGGTGAAATAACTGAACCATTAGGTATATGACGAAGTAGAGCACTCTCAACTAAGTACTCAACGTTTTCATTATTGTACTTTAATCACCAAGTCCTTAAAGATTAAAGTCTTGAACCATAAAAGTTTTCTAATCCCAAGACATGAGTTTCTTCTGACTTTTTATAACCGTCTCTAGAACAATGTATTATTCAAAAATTTAACTCAATCCCCAGCAATGAGCCCTCAAATACTTAAGGGTTTTTCAGAGTGAGGTTAAGTTGTAGTTCTTTTTAGGTTATCCACAACACATGAATTATGAATATGAAATGAACGAGAAATAAAATTATTTATCCGATTCGGCCATACGAAAACTCTCGAAAGTGGTCATCTTGGATGTTGAGGCCTAAAAATTTTCATCATTATCAAAATTCAGAACTTCAGTCCCAAAGTCATGAGTCTTCAAAAAGTCTTGAGTGATTGGGTCATCAGATTATTCATAATTGTTAGAGTCTTTGAAATAATAGTTCCTCTTCCCTCTTGAAATTGACAATAGAACTCTAACTCTATCCTCAACAAAGTTATGTATGAGAATCTTCGTAGTTTCTAGAGTCTAAAAATTTTAGGTCTAGGGCATTGAAAGTACAAATATTGTTATAAATCTCTCAAGTTGGGGAAATTGTGCACAGTCTTGCAACCCTGGCTGATAACTAGATAAATGAAATTTTATGGCGCAATATTTAAGCGAATTCGAATCGTACCGAAGCCGCCTCTAATTGAACATTGTGCATATACTATGTAGTATTTTTACAATTTTTAGAGATGTATATATACTGGAGTGAAGATGACTCAAGCAAACATAGGCAAACCACAACTATATATTTTTGGAATTAGAAAATTATGTTCTTCAAAAATATGGAACTATCTGGAAATCTATAAACCGTCAGATAGTGACAGGTTTAGAAGCCCCATTCTCTCATATAAGCTTTGAAGAGGGTTGAAAGTAAAGTTGAGTTAGATGAAGGGAAATTGACATTTGATATTTGTTTCTTTACAGCTTTCTCCAGGTTGGGTGTCAATATAAGTATAAAAAACACCCTGTATCTATGTTATTTTTGCAGAAAATTTGGCTGTAGCCTAGAAGAGAATTTGAAATCTAGTCACGCTTAAGAATTCAAATAGAAAGAGGTTTGGTAATAGATCATTATTGAGTATCATAATCGAAGCTCAATTACATGGGACGTGAAGAGTTAACAAAGTAGATTTTTATTCCCAATCTCAATTGCAAATTTAGTTTAACGCAGGGTCTATTGTGGAAGACGAGCATTGTCCGAATTTAAATATAAATTAGATACTGCTGATTCATCAGAGTGACTTTTAGGTTTTAGCAATTGTTTAATAAGGTATATCCAATGACTTTTTTAGTAGAATTTTTAGGAAAATTAATAGTAGATTATACCACGAGTCAATAATGATAGCTAGTATTCCCGAGGATTATTACGAACTGAGCCGCGTTAGCGGCGAGGGAGTAACATTCCGAGGGAATAATAGCCATTATTGCGAGTAGATACTCTACTTTATGTACGACAAATTAATTTATTTGAGATTTTCAATGAACAAATTTCATCCGTCTCATAATTTTCAATACAAATCCACAAGCACTACACGTTTGACACTGACACTTTTGTGGAATAATGACCATTAATCCCGCTACTCGTCATTAATCCCTGGAGGAATAACATATGTCATTATACTGCAAAAATCACAAATATAATACGCATATTATACATTAGTCGTAAATAAAAGTTCTTAAAAATAGTAGGTAAGGGTACCCAGCAGGGGCAACTTGCAATTAGCATTGTAGAAGCTCTTCTTTGGGAAAGTGTCAATGTAGACAATGTGTTAACTCAACTTACCAATGATAGAGTGTAGCAATCAAGAGCAACCCTCATCCTAAGATATTTGTGCTGTGCAAGTCATACATACAATAATTACACTTGATGCGAATGTTCCATTACCCAACTGTTCAAAGTCTTGAGTCTACATTATTCAGTATTTACTCTTCTGAGTCTCCATTATTTTTAGTGTTTTTAAAATTAAATTTCCACTCTCTAGAGCATCACCACAAACTCATGATCAGTTTTCTTAGATTTCTTTGAAGTATGCAATCAGTTTAGTATTAAGTATTCAGTATTTATAGGAAATTTTCGTGATGAAATTTTGATCAACACGGCTTGTACATGTAGGCGAGTTACTCTGTTTACATTATTTCCGTTGTCATGGGGCGCTGTTATGGTTCCCTCGTGGGTAATTTCGGGAATTTATGGGTTTGAGTGCAAATGCGAAGACTTCCTGCTACATTCCCCCTCCTTATCTATACTGGTTGGTAGTAAAATTTCATCCATATGAGTGCGGGCAATAGTGAATCCTAAATAACCTGCTACGGATTTCATAATATCACTAAAAATAGCTGGATCATAAACGATACCGGAAGACGATTTATTGAATACTAACCAATCATCATAAATGCCTCTTTAATCGTAATTACTCTTCAACCAGGCATTCAATAATATCCACTTCTCATATGTAAAAGAAAACATTCAACTTCAATCTTGCTAAACAATCTAAGTCTCTGATCTTCAATTGGGAAATGAAATTAAAAAATCTATACACACTTTTGAATCTACAGTTTTCTATTTACAATAATTAGTATAGGGCTATCGTATGGTGAGTTTGAATCTATAATGGCTGATTGAAGCTTTCCTGTCATCTCTCTCAAAGTTCAATTTGTACCCATGATCGACAAGTTATAGGCTGATCAGTCGTGGTTTCTATTTCATATTCGAACTCCGTTGTACGTGCTGAGTCTGTTAAATTTTAAGCAACGTCATGTTGCTCATGGAGTCTCTCCAGCCTCCTCACATTCTGCAATGATCCATTTTTCTCTGGCTTCTTTACATTTTCGTGTTATTTTCCGATGTAGTTCAGTATACCTTTCAGACTCTTGGAACAGTTTTGCACGTCGCCGTTCTTCCATTATATCCAGAATTTCATCCGTCATCTACGGTCTAATCTTGACGCGTTGCAGCTGGCCTAAGAGCCGTTTTACACGGCAAAGTTTCTTTACGAAATTATTCACGAAATTATTGCCGAAATATTTCGTAAGTTTACTATTCTTGTTTCGCTTTTTACCTGTTTGACACGGCAGATAAAATTTAGCAAAAGTTTCGTGAAAATATTAGTCATACGCAGGCGCAGTAACGTTTTGCCATCAATAATATTAAATCATAACCTTATACTTTGGTAAATCAAAACAAATAAAACTTGCGTTTTCTAATTGTTGTTTAATCTTTGTACTCTTCTCCAGTTTCATAGAGTTGAATTTCTGGTTTCCTTCCATAAATAAAGTTTTGTTTACTTTTGGCTTTGCCCAGCTGTTCCTCTCCCTCCCAATCTATTTTTTTGGGTGCAACCCTTTTCTCACTGGTTGACCGATCGATAAGCAGTCTATCTTTATCTATTACATAGGAAATCCAATGACGGATTCATAAGGCTCGAAGGAAAAGAATGCGCCTTTTATTTTGTAATTTTGTGCGCCGAAACTCACGCATTTTCTCGGCCGCGCCCTTAAAAACTATAGAACATTTTCGAAAGTTTATTGGCGAAATATTTCGTAAGTTTTTCTTGTCGTGTAAAACAGGAAAAGTTGACGGAGAAATATTTCGGCAACAATTTCGTAAGTAATTTCGTGAAAAAACTTTGCCGTGTAAAACGGCTCTAAGACTGTCTCACAAGCATCTTGAAGATTTTCTTTAACGTTGTTCCAAATGTCTTCAGGGTAGTCTTTGCTTCTTGAGTTATTGGCATTGCAAAGTCGGTTCAGTTCCAGTCTCATGTTCTCCTTAATGTCTGTCTTGTTAAGCTTCTGAACATCATATTTTCGAGGAGCTTCTCCTTTCCTTGTTATTTTAAGGTTAACTTTAAAATTGGCTATTATAGGGTTACGGTCAGATCCAATATCAGCTCCCACATATGCGGCACACGCGTGATACTATTCTGGTATCTGTGGCTTATCAGAATATAGAATCTGATTCCTGACTGTGTTCGTGATTTTCTTGTGGGGATCGTCATGTATATAACTGTCTAGGAGGTAGTTTATAGTAGGTATTTTTGATAACCAATTTTTCCCCTTTACAGACCTGAATAAGCAGATTACCTCGTTCGTTTTTCTCGCCAAGACCAAAATCACCCTTCACACCATCCACTCTTTCTTTTCCCACTTTCGCTTTGAAGTCACCCATTTGGATAGGTATTTCATCACTTATCAGACTTTAGGGAGCTTAAAACTTCATGGAGTTGTTCGTAAAATGTCTCTATTTCTGCCTCTGGCTTATCTGCTGTGGGGGCGTATGCCTGAATCTGAACAAGATTAAGATTAGTGGGTATCGCAGGTACTTGTGAGAGGATGATTCTGTCTGAATAGTCAACAACATTTCGTACGGATTTCTTTATTTTTTCAGTAATTAGAAATCCTACTCCGTTTAAGTGGCTTTGGTCTTGTAGTATAACATACCCGGGTTCGTTCAGCAAGATTAAACGGTGTGAAAAAACGAAATGAAAAACAAATAGGACCTACGTTGAGGAAACTTACTCAATTTTACTTACTTGACATGCGCCCGACAGCAAATATTTGGGAAATTCAAGGAAAGCTGTGATATGTGAAAGAAACAAAAAATTTGTGAAACGTCTACTTTATTATTAAAATAAATCGTACCGTTCTCGTCCTGGAATTCTCGAGGGGAAAGAGAACGCCAGAGAAACCCTCGATCTAACATTCCTCAAAAATTGAAACATACTGTGTCATTTTAATAATAATTGCGAGTCATTAATCAATAATCAATAATTTAAGTCAATGATTCAATAATTCAATAAAAGTTTAAATTAGGTTCCTTCCTTTGTTTTTGTGCTAAAATTTTAATTCCACACACAACATTCAATCAAAACTATACCTATATTCATTACTGAAGAGTTTTTGGTCAGTTAGCCAGTTTCCCAACAGGTACTGAGGTCTCATACGGGATGCTACCCAGCTATAGTTGCTATTTTGAGCCAATATCTATTTCCTCTGTTTGGTAGGATATTCGCTCGTCAGGGTAGGAAAATGTTAGTAAATTCAACAAGGCCCTAATGTACGCCCTAAATCCAAAAATCAAAATCCCAGCACAAAAACACAGCACATAATTTTTCTAGGTTTTAATTTACTCTTTATCGGTGTTGTTTACAGCATGAAACGATTTTTGTTCAGTACATGAACAATGCATATGTTATATAAAATGTTATAAACAAACAAAAAAACATAAAAATGAAAAAAATTATACTTGTATAAATAATTGAACTCTCAACAACAAAATAACAATTATTCAACTGACCTGTGGATGCTCCTTTTGACACATAAACTAATCACAAATTGAATTGAACAATCAGTTGAATACAAAATAAAAATAAAAATAGAATAATGAACAATGGCGTACAAACGTCTTAAGGGACCAGCCCAGAGCCCCGCATCTTGTCTAGTCTAGTCGCTTATTCTCTCTGCCTCCCCTTCGGTGGTACCTTTCTGTTGCGGCGTACTCTCGTTCTCAACAAATCCACAGCGCATACAGGATTGCACCATTTACCTTTTTTCCTATAGTAGACGTTTTTTTAAAAAAGTTAGGATTCAAAGAAATAATATTTTAAATGGGTGGTTTTCCCCAGTCTGAATTTCCAGAGTAGTCGAAAGGTATTCCCTGCTTATAACACATTCTATTATTGGGCCATCTACTTTCGCCAGAGTATTTTAATATGCTACCGGAAATAAATTCCGATTGTTCAATTTGTGTTTCATTATACAGGGTGGTTGATTTTCGCTAGTTTTATAGGGTACAGTCAAAATGGCCGAAGATTCTGAGAAACTGATGTACGCTTCCCGTCCTCCTTTTTAGTGTGTCATTTGATGGTTTAGCCAGATCATGGCCAACTAGACTAGTTTGCGAGTTAAAGGGTGTTTTTCAAAATTAGCTGTTTTTTATAATCCTCTATAACTTCTTACCCTACGGAGATACAGAAAAAGTGCAAAAAGGAAAAATAGAAACAAAATACAAAACCCTCTGCTTTACCTCCTGTCTGAGACCTAGACTTGGTGAATTGTTTCTTTATTGTTTAAAAATCCGGTCTCTTTGAGGAATATAGACAGATTTTTCGACATTTTTTCTACAGAAGTGCAGCAATACTTGAACGTATGTTCGTACTTTTTGCATACAAAGCACAGTGGTCAGTTTTTTTATCTCTAAGTAAAAAGTTAATACTTTCGTGTATTACTAGAGTTTACCGCCAATTTTCTATTAATATTTTTCTTCAGTTTCTTTCTGATATCTTAGACTATTCTTGTTCTCTATTTTTTGGATTTTTTTATTTTCTAAATCATTTTATATTCGGTTATCAAATGAAGAAGTTAATCTCTATTTTGATGAGTTTTGCCAGATCGTATACGTCACCTAAAGTTTCAATGAACAGGCCAATAAGAATTTGCTCTCGGGCTTCTTGCTATGTTAACTTCTAGTTCCTGCATAATTTATTTTTCTCTTCTTAATATTTCGTTCCTTTCTTGTAACGTGGACTTCATTCCCATTCATTTATGTTGTACTAATTAAGGTTTTTTTGAAGACTCCGGATTGGGAGAAATGTTGTTTGTCAAATCTGGTACGACTTGATAATTTCCCTTCAGTATGAAGTCATTATCATTATTTTGAGTCTTCTATATTGAAATTTGCGCAATGATCTGTTATTTCTTGACTATTCAATTCGTTTAGTGACGCTATCGTGTGATGAATCCATGTTTTCATTTCTAGGTATTCTTTATCATTCTAGGGTCTTATCCCTCTTGTGTTTGTTTTTAGGTAGCACTTTGCAAAGTTCATAGACATAATTTTTCACTGTTTGGTTATAAATACTTGATACTTTTCCATGTTAGATCTTATGTCAAAGTTCACCAGATGTCCACTTTTATTTTAAGTATTCACAATGTTCACTTTTTCGGTTTATAGGAACTATTCCTACTTCATGTCACTTCTGTATCGCTAAATGTACCTATCGTCTCTGGTTACTCCTCAGGTCAATTTCTCAATTTCAGTAGATAAAAGGTCACTGATTTCTATAGATATCTATCCATCTATAATATTAAACACGACGCCTGCAGGTTATTATATAGACGGTTGTAAAATTTCCTTTGAGTAGGTATGTATCTTGACACTTTAGCAACAAGACAAATATTTTTCTTACGAGAAGATGTGAATTAGATGAGGATTAACATCCACACAAATAACTTTTGAAAACCAAGCAGGAACATTTGATTGCATGATTACAAATTATGTCAAAGAAGTTTTTGGCAGACCAAAAAACTAACACTTTCAATTACTAGGTATTTTATTGATTTAGTGAAGTGAAGTCGCCCATCACAGCGAGAATGTAGAATGTCTGTACACATAATTGTTGAGTCATTAGAATTATCTGAATAATGTCTCATTCAAGTGAAGAAACTTCCTTATAAATATAAGAACGGCGATACAGCCTCTGCAAGCAACTACCTATATTCAAACTTTGAAAATATGAAAAATTATAAATAATTATTATTGAATTTCCGTGTGGGGATTTGTCAGTTACCCCCATCGGGTGCGTCCCTATGGGAATTAGGGGAAGCTCGCTGAGTCTGTAATCCAACAGATTCAGAGGGTAGTGGGGAAAATAAAATACCCACCGCGAAACAAAAACTGACCCGGTCCTCCAGGATGGGGGTTGAGGCATTGGACTGGTTCTCTAATACACGGAAACATACAAAACTACCAAAAAACCTTGGATCACCAAGACGGCGAACACGGCAAAGAAAATAGACTATGAATCTCGCTACGTGGAATGTGCAGGTTATTAGACTGAAAACGGATATCATTGCATCAGAAATTCAGAAATTGAACTTCGATTTAGTAGCACTAACCGAAACCAAGAAAGAAAGTGGCACCGAAAATGTTGGAGAATATATTCACCTTTTTATCGGAGTGTCGAAGGACATGAGAGCAGCTAGAGGGGTATCCATATTAATAAGGAAAGACTGGAAAAACAAAATTACGAACAATAGCCTAGTTGTAGGACCATTTGGAGAAGGAATAATCAATGATAATGGCCAAAGGCTCATACATCTCTGTGAGACCCACAATCTTAGTCCTTAGAATAAACAATGGATTTTTCAAACACAAAGATATTCACCGCTACACATGGATACAGAATACCCGTAACCTGAAAACTATTATTGATTACGTGATAAGCAAACAAAAAACAAACATAGAGATAAATGACGTAAGAGTCCTGAGAGGAATAACTTGCGGGTCAGATCATTTTTTAGTCAGAGCCAAAATAAAGTTGCAATTTAGGAAAACGAACAAGAACTTAGAGGAACAAAACACCAATGCCATACTAACGGACACAGTGGATACAACAAATTACAATTTTGACAGTTTTAGAGATGACAGCACTATATTTCTATATCAGTGGCGACTCGCCAGCCAACTATTGAACCCTGAAGAATGTACCTTCAATAAACTCTATGAGAACATTATAAGGAGTTTAATAGAAGCCACCCAAGAAGCAATAGGAACGAAGGAAAAAAATTCCAACAAGAAATACTGATGGAACGAGGAGCTAGAGCTATTAGTCCAAATATCTGAAATGGCTAACAACAAAAAATTAACAAGACCTTGAAGTTCATAAAAGCACAAAAAGACAACTAAGAACGTGCATCACTATAGCTAAGAACGAGTCATGGGATAAGAAATGTGAAGAAATTAACACCTACATATGAGGAAGGAAATGCTCAGAGGTATGGAGATTTATATCAAATGTCAAAAACCCAGGAAAGGACAGAGCTAATATCCAGATTATTAAACCAGAGCAATGGATAGAACATTACAAGGATCTATTACAACAAAGTAGACCAAAATAGATATTAGATTTTTCAAGACATATTGAACTACATGGGGAAGTAGTTGAGATATCTGAAGAAACAGTAAAAAAGACTGTTAAGAATTTTAAGTCAGGTAAAGCTAGTGGCCCAGAAGGGATATACTCAGAAATGCTGAAATGGGGAACTGAGAAGCTCTTTGAAGGTCTCACATGTATTATCAATAAATGCCTAAATGGACATCCTGTTCCACAAGACTGGAAAACGGCTTTTATATCATCCATTCAAAAAAAAGGAAATAAGCTGGATTGCAATAACTATCGAGGCATATCAGTCACGAGCACACTAAGCACACTATACGGTAGAATCCTGCGTGATCTCATTGAAGAAGATTATAAAGAGCAAGAAGAAGAAGAAGTGCAATGCAGCTTTAGAGCAGAAAAATCAGGTACGGACAACGTATTTTGCCTAAAACAAGTCATAGAAAAGAGATCTGCTAGATATTTGGAAACCCACCTCACATTTGTGGACCTACAAAAAGCATACCTACGATACAGTTCCAGTATCCAGACTATGAAAGGTAGGTATTAGAACACACAAACATCAATCACACCTACATAACGGCACTTAAAGAACTATATAAAGACTCAAAATCAAGAATTAAGATAGGTAAAAAACTCACAGACACATTTATAGTAAATAAAAGACTACGTCAAGGATGTTGTATCTCTCCTACGCTTTTTAAAATATACGTAGCAGTAGCACTGAAAAATTGGAAGAGGAAGATCCATGGAATGGGTCTAGAGATAAATGATAGGTGCCTGTTTACACTTCAGTTTGCAGATGATCAGGTCATAGTGGCCAGTGACAAAGAGGACATGCAATATATGATTAGAAAGCTGATAGAAGAGTATCAAGAATGGGGCCTAAGAGTTAATATAAATAAAACAAAATATCTATGTGTAGGCACCCAGAACGGAAACTTGGAAGTGGACGATGTGATGGTCAGAAAATCAGATGCTGCATTGGCAACCAAAAGGTAGAAGAAAACGAGGAAGACCAAAACTGGAATGGCAGAAGATCATACAAAAGTCCATGAGTGAAAGAAATCTCTCATCAGAGGATAGCGACGATAGAAGAGGATGGAAATTAGGTGTCGGACAACGAAGAAAGACGTTCTAAAACAACATATACAGGGTGTCCGGAAAATAGCGTAAAAGCTCTTCACTACGTGGTGGAGGACTCTTCAAGGAACACCAGAAAAATAATTTAAAAAATCTGGTGGCATTCTTAGGAAAGTTATTAGCATTTGAATGTTCATTAAAATTGGCAACACTGAAAATATCCCGTTGGCAATTTGTCACAGAATTAAATTGAATACCTGTGTAATTACCTGAAAAATTCGGTGACTAAAAAATGTTGTCAGATCAATTTTTTCCGTTGTAATTTAGAGATTTTGCAATTTTCATAATGCGTTTCAAAGGTTAACAACAAATTTTTATAAACCATTGTGTAATGAATAAACAAAAGATACCTAACACTTTGTATAAAATATTGCAATTTGAAAAAAAAAAATCAAAAATAAGGAAGTTGAATTTCCACATTCTCTTCTTCATATTTCCAAGAGTGATCGAGGAGGATTTTTTTAATTATTTTTTCAGGGTTACTCAAAGGGTCCCCTATTACATAGTGGAGAGCTTTTACGCTATTTTCCGGACACCCTGTATATATATATTATTGAATTACAAAATTGTTTACTGTGGATAAAATGTCATTTATTATTGAATTAGGCCTTCGTAATTTCAAAGCTAGAATTTCTGGAAAAAGAAATTAAGTAAGTTTCAAGAGGGCAATAGTAGAAGAAATATTTGATTAAAAAGCAGTATTTTTTGTTAAATATTAATTGATGTCCCATTTCCAATGCAGATAAAATCAGATGAGCAGATTTTACGTCTATACTAGCCAGCCAACCCATTCTCCGCTATAATTCTGCATGACCTCTTTCTTTCCCTGCAATAAATTTCGCTAATTGCCTATTTTTCGCAAATAATTCCACGAAACTTCTTTAGATCCGCATTCCGTATACCATTTTGTTACCAAACCATCAACAGCCTTGTCCGATATACTCGAATCAGCATATACCTTTTGTCAAGTGTTTGAAGACGCCGCGAATCACTTTCTGTCTATTTTTTATAGCGTGTCAGGTCTCACATACACCAATGTCTCATTATGCAAACTCACCTTCATCAATATTTGATTGAATTGGGCAATTTTTAAATAATGCATTTTGTTTTTTGTCTAGTTGTAATGGTCCTCTTGGTAATTCCTAACCTTTGAGGCCATTATTTGAAAGGCCTTCTAGTTACTTGATTGGATTTCGTTGTTCATGGTTGCCTAATTTCAATGAAAAGTCAATAAAGTACTTAGGTACTTATGTAAATTCTAACAAGTACGTACCTACTTTTGTTATTCACCTTACTTAATTCATTAATGTGTACACTTTCATTTTTATTATTGGACCAGTAATAATTGTGTCAAATTGGAGTGATTATTCTCAATTTTATTTACAGAAATTTTGTTGTGTATTCAAATGCGAACCAAAGTATTTCCATATTTTCCATGAAATGAAATGTTTTAATGTCTGTATTTGCAGATGATTGAATAAATAATAAATAAAATGTATTAATTATGACCTTCGAACAAGTTGCACAAATAATGCTTTACGATTTTGTTTGGCAATTTTCCATTATCACATTTCACGCAAATTTGTTTTGTTGTGTGTTGTTTTGATTCATGATGGTAACCACCGAATTGAAAGCATCTTAGCACATCTTAATGTTTCAATATTGAGCAATCAGTTCCATTAAAAATGAATACCGACTAAATTATTTATATAAAAAACCCGTCATCCATTATCACATTCGAACGGAATAACCCCAATTAACAGTTTGTATTTGGTAACCGAATGTATTTCTGGTGAAGTCAAACGTATGAATGGAGCAAAAATTAAACAGCATTTTCTCGAAAAGTGATCCAGCTTCCAGGGATTTCATGGGTTAGTTGATACCAAGGCTGGGATGGCTCCGCCACATACATATTCGAATAATAAGTGCTTCATGATGTAATACCCTGTTCTGCAGAAATGTCCTGACTCCTGAACCATCTCTGGCAGTGAATACAATGAATCCCGTTATCGAGGCTTAACAACAATAAACCTATAGGTACCTATAGACCTATCTATTTTTACCTGTAGGCGCGCGCAACACGAGGCAATGCATTTTTAGTGGCTAACTAGTACCTACAGGTGTGAAGTAATCCTTTTGCACGCTGGGCATTTTCTTGTCCTTGTTCATTGCCCGTGGTCTGACAAGGATAAAATTATGCTTGATATTCAACTTGACGTAGCTTGACAAGTGATCGATTTTCAATTGTTTGTGTTTTTGATTGACAAATACGTTGCATGTCACGCGGTTTTCCTCCTTCCTTTTTTATTCCGTGCAAATAATAAGAACGGATTGCTATACATAAGTCTAACATAATTTGGTACGTTTTGCCTCGTCTTGCGCAATAAGCGTTTTGCGTCTTTTTCTATCTAATAAAGTTTTCGTATTATTACCTCTTTGTCTGGTAAAATAGATAGGTCTATTATTTTTATTTTCTTTCAGCCCAGGATTGCTGTTTGATTTTAAAGGAAGAACCTGCACTATCAAACTAATTGTTTCAAGTTAATTTCACGTTCATGTTTGGATCTTTAGATCAGGTAAGTGTAATTCAATGCCAGTGAAGGAATTTGCCCTCGGAGTGGTTGTTTCTCTGGTTAACAAAGTTCAGATCTAGTGGTGTTCCTCGGGATTTCACGATGAGTTGATCTACAAGGCGAAATAACTCTTATAGGTTTTGCTAATGATGTAGCTGATGTGCTAGTGTAAAGAACTCACTTTGATGAATCAAAATCAAATGAAAACTGAACACTGCTTTATTAACTGGCATGAACTTGGCAGCCAAAAAGTTAGCAGCCTGATTGCCGAGTCTACCCGAACAATCAGTAGCGTCGTTTATGTTTTATATTTATTTGGAAAGAAAATCACGAGCTCTTTTTTGGACAAAAATTTCTTTATTGTCGTTAGCTTTTAATTTTCGCCGATGTTTCAGTAATGGTTTTTTACCTTCTTCAGGGCTCAATTACACAACGACATAGTCAAAGTTGATGATGGGTTAAATATTAACATTTTTTCAACGAAAAAAATAATGTTACATAGAGATAACAAGAGATACTCTTCTGTTACACACACGAAACCGAAGACAAAAACAAATTCAAAAACCTACCGTACCGATTTTCATTCAAATTTTCTTTGTACGTTCAGCTCGGCGTTTCGATACCTAAGTAATAGGTTTTTCACAGAATTACGTGTACGACACGCGACACGTGTTGCGACATTTTCTACACAACCAAATGTATTAGATTCTGTTAACAGGCACCAAAGGCATGGGTCCAAGAGTGATTTTTTGGGGTAAAACAAGAAAATTGAAAAGCTAGAAATATCAATTATTCACAGAATTATGTGTTTTGCGGCATTTTCATCACAACCAGATATATTGGAAACTGTGCCCAAACACCATGAGCACATACCAGTAGGTACCTTATTTGTCTGCAAATGGGTCCAAGGATGGTTTTAGGTGGTAAAACAAAATAATTGGAAAATCAGAAATGTCAATTTTTCACAGAATTACGTGTCTTGCGACATTTTATTCATAACCAGATGTCTTGGAAATTGTGCCTAGGCACCATGGGCACATTTGAGGACACCTTACACCTTACTTGCAAATGGATTCAAATGTGTTTTTTGGGGTAAAACAAGAAAATTGAAAAACAAGAAATATCAATTTTTCACAGAATTACGTGTCTTGCGACATTTTCTTCACAACCAGATATATTGGAAACATTTAAGGGCACCATGGGTACTTTTGAGGGCACCTTACTTGACTTGCAAATGGGTTCAAGGTTGGTTTTTGGAGGTAAAACAGAAAAATTGTAAAACTAGAAATATCAATTTCTCACAGAATTACGTGTCTTGCGACATTTTCTTCACATTCAAATGTATTGGAAACTGTGCCTAGGTACCATGGGCACATTTAAGGGCAACTTACTTGACTTGCAAATGAGTCCAAGGGTAGTTTTTGGGGTAAAACAAAAAGAATAAAAAACTAGAAATATCAATTTTTTCCATAATAACGTGTCTTGCGACATTTTCTTCACAATCAAAAATATTGGAAACTGTGCTTAGGTACCATGGGCACATTTAGGGGCACCTTACTTGACTTGCAAAGGGGTCCAAGGGTAGTTTTTGGGGGTAAGGAAAAAAAATTGAAAAACCAGAAATATCAATTTTTCCTAGAATTACGAGTCTTGCGACATTTTCTTCACGACCAAATGTATTGGGGTCTGTTACCAGGCACTATAGGAACATTTTAGAGTATTTAACTTGACTTGCAAATGGGTCCAAGGCAAGGGTGGTTTTGGGGGTGTACCAAGAAAATTGAAAAACTAGAAATATCAATTTCTCACAGAATTACGTGTCTTGCGACATTTTCTTCACAATCATATATATTGGAAACTGTGCCTAGGCACCATGGTTTCATTTTTAAGAGCACCTTACTTAACTTGCAAATGGGTCCAAGGGTGGGTTCACAACCAGATGTATTGGAAACTGTGCCTAGGCACCATAGGGACATTTAAGGGCACCTTATTTGACTTGCAAATGGGTCCAAGCGTGGTTTTTGGGGGTGAAACAAAAAAATTGAAAAACTAGAAATATCAATTTTTCCTAGAATTGAGTATCTTGCGACATATGCTTCACAACACACAACCAAACGTATTACAATCTATTGCCAGGCACCATAGGATCATTTTAGGGCACCTTACTTGACTTGAAAATGGGCCCAAGGGTGGTTTTTCGGGGGTGAAACAAAAAAAAATAATAAAAAAAAAGTATCAATTTTTCCAAGAATAACGTGTCTTGCGTCATTTTCTTGACAACCAAATGTATTGGAAACTGTGCTTAGGCTTCATGGGCATATTTGAGGGCACCTTACTTGACTTGCAAATGGGTACAAGGGTGGTTTTTGGGGGTAAAACAAAAATATGAAAAACTAGAAATATCAATTTTTCCCAGAATAACAGGTCTTGCGAAATCATATTGAATTACCTGAGCGATTAAATGGTGTGCCAACAATCCAGGAGTTTTTTTCAAAGTACTTATAATGTACCGGACTCGACTCCAGTTGAATTGATGAATTTTTAGAATACTAATAAAGCTATTAATCAATCGCTAGAATTTCGACTGTTGGGTGAAGATGATCTTTTGAAAATAATTTCGGCTATTTCATCAAATGCGGTAGGAGAGGAAGGCATTTCCATGAAAGATATAAAATTGTGTTTTTCTTTTTGTAAAAATTCCTTATTAAATATCATAATACATTTATTTTGGAAAATCAATATCCAACATTATGGAAGAAAGCAAATATTAAATCAATCGCGAAAGTTCCAAATCCTAAGAAATTGAAGGATCATCGCCCAATCAGTATACTTCCGGCTGCTTCTAAAATAATGGAAAGAATTATTAACAACCAGCTCTCATCCTTTTCAGAAAAGAATGAAATCATCCCAGAGTGCCAATCAGGTTTCCGTAAAGATTTTAGTACATGCACTTGCTTAGTTGACATTTTGAATAACTTTCGCTTAAATGAAGAGGAAAAACACTGTACCTGCTTAGCTCTTCTCAAATTTAGCAAAGCTTTTGATACCTTAAATCACAATATGTTATTGGCTAAATTACACTATTTTGGCTTATCCACAAACGCGGTACTTTTTGTGGAAAATTTTCTACGTGAGCGTCAAAGTCGAGTCATATATGCAATTTTGATTCTTCTGAATACAAATCAATTGAATTTGGGGTACCACAAGGCTCGGTATTATCGCCTTTGCTATTTTCAATGTATGTCTCGGATATGTGTAAAGATATTAAATACTCCAAGCTTCAACAATATGCAGATGATTCGCAGTTGTACATCCCTATTAATGGCCGAAATAACCAGAACCCAGAACATTGATGAACCAGGGCAAAAGGTAACCGCCGATTTAGAAACTATTGGTAGATTTGCAAAAAAAAAAAACATAATTTGAAGCTGAATGCCACAAAATCTTAAATTCTAGTTTTTGGTAGTAGCTGGGATAAACAAAATGCGGAGAATAGACTAAACATACATCTGGCATGATGATAGAATACCCTTTGTTAATGAGACTAAAAACTTAGGCATAACGTTTGATAGCATACTTAATTATGAGCCCAACGTAAAATCAAAAATTAAAGCTGCATATGTGATACTTCAATACTATCTTTATTCGATTATGGTGATGTTGTATATACCTTACTTGACGTGCAAATGGGTCCAAGGGTGTAGTTCCCAGTACATCGACCTTAAAATGTTGTAACTTGTAACTCATGTACACGCCAAACTTCCTGAGCGGCTCCATAACACCAAGTCGGACAATTTTGTTCATATCTTCAACCTGGGCGATGAGACATTGTCGCGCTAGCTCTTCGTGAGAGAGACTCAGTATCCTTGGCAACACAGAAAATGATACAAAAAGTTCAGAACAGCTGCATGAGATTTGCATATAAAATTCCATATAGACATTGTATAACACCATATTTAAATAATGCAAGCATCCTAAATATGGAGCATCGCAGAAAACTGCATATGTATAATTTCATTTATAAAATTCTCAAGAGAAATAAACCTAGGTATTTAATTGATATTTTTTCGACTGCTAATCATCGACATGATACAAGAAATAATCAAAATTTTGTAACTCCCCTGCATAGAACTGCTTCCTTCCAGCGATCATTTACTTTTGTGGCCATACAGATGTGGAATGGCTTGTCGGTTGAAGCAAAGTGTCATACCCCAAGTAAATTTGCCGAATTTATTATAAACAAACTGCTACTTCAGCAGCAGCTACTATATGACATTATGTATGCTGACAAATCTGTGATTGTCTTTATTGGGCTTGTGGGCGTTTGATCCGCGTAACCTACAGTCAGCCATTTGCGCTCCGGCCCTTTTGGGTCATTTTAATTTAAATTTAATTTATATCTATTTATATATATATTATTGTCTCCAGCCCATTTGCTGCGCTTCCTGGTTGCCATTTGCCCCCATATTAATTGTTTGACATTTGAAATACAAGATACAATACAACTATAAAAAAAATACTAAATATAAAATAACAAAATATAAAATATAAAAACAAAACATCAAATATAAAAAAATTCCTCCAAACCAGATCCTACTGGAAGGGTCTCAAGCACTGATGCTGCATTTCCCCTTTATACTGCTAGACTAATACTTTGGGTAATGAAGCTAAATGCCTTTTTATGATTGATTTTCTGACAGATTTGTTTAATTAATCTTTTAGCTTCATTACCCCAAGGTCCGAAAGTTTCCACAGCAAAAGGAACAAAAAGAAAACCTCAGTCTTGCAATTCTTTATATTTGAGCATTTTTTGTGATTCCCCAATTCTTGCCGCTTCACCAGCTTAAATCGATGTCTTTGATAAGTAAGTTTGACACAAAGTATCTTGGCATGTGGCATCCCAAAGTAATGCTTTACCACTCTTCCAATTCAATAGAGACATTCCATCCACACGTTTGCCATCACTTCTACATATACCAGGTGGCTCTAGTATGGAAGGAATATCTGCTGATGCTAAAGAGCGCTTTATTATATCATTGATCAACCTGTGACGGGTCACCCGACCTGCACTTTTTTTTGCAACACAGCAACATGCACACAGGTTGACCAATGCGAAGAGCAACTAAAATTTTGAACGTCGCGTCATCTAACAAATTACCGAGATTCGAAGAGGGTAAAGCATTCAGCGAAGCACCACTTTCCTCTTCCTGCAAAGCAATAATCCTAGCTTTCTCAACACCACTATTAGAATTTGAAATGATTTTAGCAATTGAAAATTTACAAAATTCGAAATCAAAACCTTTTTGACATTTAAATTTAGTGAAGTCCGAAATATTTGTGATTATTTTGAATTGATTAATTGCCTCATTCATCGCCGAATCTGTAGAAGACAAAATTTGAGTTGGAAGGATATGAGGTAATACAGGAGAAACATTGATCAAAGACCCGAAAAAAGCCGAAAAACATAACGAAGAAGTATCTCGAATGCCTAAGCCCCCCAACTTCACTGGTAAACTAGAAAGGGCCCAAGCATTTTAATTTAAAGTGCTATTTGTAATGGATTCTAAAGAAGACTTTAAAATCAAATTTTTTTAGAGTATCAGGTACTCTCCAGCAAGGAGCACAGCGCAGAAGATATGTAATTGTCGGAAGCGAAAATGAGTGTTTTAGAAGAAAGTAAGCAATATGTTAATTTATTTTGATGAGTTTTTCTGAAAATTTTTTGAAAATTTCAATTTTAGTATTTAAAACTTTTTCAGTTTCGGCGGGAGAAAAAGGGCAGCCTAGAAGATTAATTTCTTTAATATTAGTGTAACAAAAAAAAAAGTTAAAATAGATCATTTTTATTTTTGATAAGTACATAATAGAAAGATCAGACTTTTTGATTTTCACGGTAGGTAGCTTGCTACTTGAAAGCTAGTATTAGGTTACCGAGCAGTCTCTTCTTACAGGGACTCTCATGAGAGCGGTTTTATAATCGAGAGGCTGTCCATTTTGTCAAATAATTACATTAAAAAGTATTAAAGTATTTGTGAAGTGTTGTTTTTTGGCAAATACGTAAATGATGTTTGATTTGATTTGATTTGATTTTCTTCACAAACAAATGTATTGGAAACTGTGCCTAGGCACCATGGGCGGCATATTTAAGGGCACCTTACTTGACGTGCAAATGGGTCCAAGGTCGTAGTCCCAAGTACATCGACCTTAAAATGTTGTAACTTGTAACTCATGTACACGCCAAACTTCCTGAGCGACTTCATAACACCAAGTCGGTCAATTATGTTTATATCTTCAACATGGGCGATGAGTCATTGTCGCGCTAGCTCTTCGTGATTTCGTGAAGTTGTCATTTTGACGTCCCTGAAAAGGGTGATACATGTACGTGTAGCTTTAATTCCAATCGACTGTTTTTATGCTATATCGTTTATATAAACGATATCACATTTTGTCGGACAAAAATCTCATAGCATGTAACGGGATGATTTTTCCTGGGCCAAAATAAAAGGAAATAAGCTTATTCGCCTCTCTGAATAGCATACCTTCCTCAAGCCACTGTTTTCTATCCAATAGTTGTGGCCACACTTTTCATCAAACTTTTCATTCTTCCCAGAATCCTTAAGTTAGAGGTTTATTAATGCAATTGATTTCCTGTTAGTAGGGTTAAAATAAATAGACAATTAATTTATTAATAAACAAAATCACAATATTTACATTTTAGTCCAAGAGCCCAGAGCCGCCAGACACAACTTATTTTCTAAAGGACAGAATATGTGGGATTGTGTAGCACTTATATGTACTATGAACGTATGTATACCCGCTAATTGGGTAGACGGCCAATATACCGACACCAGGTGCGAAAGCTTAAAAAGTACTTTTTTTCTAACGCTTGATTTTTATACATGTTATTGGGGAGACTATTCCATAACTACGTGTGCTCAGCCAGACCAATCGCACCGGCCAAACATTCCCCCAGACGCAATAATAGTTTTTCCGTGAGTGTGAGCGCGAGGGTACTATGCATGCGTTTGTGAGTGAGCGAGATATTTATTTCCCCCTCTTAAACTTACAGTCTACTCCAGGCTAGAGTAGAAATGGGATTCGGTTTTTCCCATAATGGGAAAAACCGTTATTTACAAATAATAGTCAATTGGCCGTCTACCCAACTTAGCGAGTATACAGACGTTCATAGTACCTATAAGTGCTACTCAATCCCACATATTCTGTCCTTTAGAAAATAAGTTGTGTCTGGCGGCTCTGGGCTCTTGGACTATTAGAACACCTGACTATCTGATCCGATCAGCAGTGGAATTCCATTTTTCGTCGAGCTATCCGATATCGTCACGATTGGTTAGTCGATCGTATTGTTCAAAGCTATTCCATTTTTCGATCGAAAATGTATTCGGTAATCGTCGGGGTTTAGGTCAAATTCAGATGAATTTTTGAACTACTGAGAAAATAAATAGAAGAAAATATGAGAACAAAGCCTCATTCAGCACAATTTAAGTGAAAAATCATAAACAATCATAAAATCAAAATAAAAGGATTAGTTTTTTTGTGAAAAATGTTACCCGTTGTACGTGATGGGATTTTATTGCAAGACAAAGACGAGAACTAATACGAAGGCGTATATCTCTTAGATCCAGGTCAAACCCATTTGATTTTCCTGACCAAAGATTTAGAGAACTTTTTCGTCTGGACAAGAGGTATCCAACAGTGTTCAAGATGATGCTTATGAGTTTTTTAATAAAATTTAATGTTTTCAGATTGGTGCGAAATTTAATGGAAGAGTTAAGGCCATTGTTAGAAGACCGTAAGAGCATGAAAGGTGTTGATTTTGAGTCAAAAATATTTTGTGCTCTAAGGTACTATGCAGTAGGCTCTTACCAGAGATGCGTTGGTTGGCCTCAAAGAAAGTAACCAGCATCTCCCAAAGCCGGTCCCAGACACTACGTGTATTCGGCGAATAGGCGAATATTCGTTATTCGCACGAATATTTGCCTAGTCTCCCACACGGCGTTGTGGTATGGCGAAGCTTTGGCTTGACAATTGTTCGGCGAAGTTTTCAAGCAGAGGGCCGTCGTTTTTCAGTGGCGTTTCATGCATGACGCTTTTTTAGTTCAAAATGGACAGTGACGAAGAGCAGATTGTTGCCGCCGCTACTTCTGTCATTTTCGGCAGATCTGAGCTGTTTTCTCGCGTTCACTTTGAAACTGGTTCAAAATAGGTTTTAAATAGTATATCTCGCGATGAACCTATGATTTCACACAAAATTGGTTCAAACCGCTTCGAAATATAATCCAATCTATGTTTTTAAACTATTTTCTCGCGCAAGAGAAGTTATGACGTCATTGTGAAACTGTTTTAAACTAGTTTTGAAAAATGTTTCCAAACTTTCAGACGCGAGAAAACACCTCTGGTATCTTTGGGTTCCAAATGACAGGTTCATTTTAAAAGAATTGTAAAAGTTTTATCGTCAATTCAATGGTCCTCTCCATTTCTTTTTTTAATTAAAAATAACTAGAAATGCAAAAATCAACCTTGCGGCACTGTACACCGCTATAAACTGACAAAACACTATGGCATATACCCCCGAAGCGTCTGGGAGCAGCGCGAAGTCACACGTAGTGGACTTCGCGTCACTTCGCCTTCTTTTGCTTCGTGCCAGTTTACCGACAATCGGCGGGAAAATGACGAAGGACGAATATTCGCCAAAGTTACCCTCCCACACGCTACGCGAATAAACCCGAATACCGAAAATTCGCCGAATACACGTAGTGTCTTGGACCGGCTTAATGCGGTTCACGCATTCTAAATGCCATTTTTTTATTTTTGTAGAACTTTAAGCAGTCTTAAGATCACACAATAAAAAAACTCCGGTTTGAATCAAAAAATTAATAAAATTAATTGACACCTCAAATGAAGTTTTTTTTAACGACTGTCATTAGTTATTTCGACATTCGACTCCTCTTTGTGAGTCGAATATAAAAATCGAATATCGAATCGGTGCTCGTGAAACGGAAACGCGATAATCGGAAAAATATGGCGGATTCGATAGAGATCGAGTAACGGAATTCCACTGCAGATTGACTAGATTGACAGCGCTCCAAATAGGGTCAATGACCGGTACTAACTTAATTTGAATAAGTCCCATGCCCTAACTACCATCAAAATCCCCAGAACCCTTCACCTTGGAGTTTTGACAGAGCCTTTTTACAGGACATTGCAAGTAGAGGTCATTCAGGTCGAGGACTTTCCACGATTAAGTGTTCGGGAAAACTCCTCAGGCACATTTTGCCGATTTCTGAGTTGCCAAGTTTCGCTCATAAATCTAAGGTGGCTAATCCGTCATTTTAGCACCAAAGCGCCTTGTGCGGATTTCTTTGTGAGCCGAAAAAGAGCAACGTGATCAATTGTTTGTTCCTAAAGGCCAAAGTATTTTGGTAAGTTGTTTCCTTATTCGTTTTCTCTCTGTTTCTCTATTGCCTATGTAAAAGCATAATTTTCTGTTAATTATATGGTTAAATTCCTAATATTGGACATACCTACCTGTTGCTCCACGCCCAGTCCCAATGTCCATTTGTTTCAGGTCTTTAGACGTTACGGTTTATCATCACGTTTAATCATCACCTTTTAGACGTCACATTTTAGTCGTAACGCTTTAGTCCCTAACTTCCAGTGAAGAGTTATACGTTAGGCTTATATATTTCAAGTCGTACCTCCTATCTTCAGCCTCCTCTAGACCAATGGAAGCCTTAGTGACTCCTAGCTACTGAACTTCAGTGCCCAGGTCCAGTTGCTTCTTGTTGCGGCCCTGATCCAGTCCCAGGCCATCGAAAACACTGGAAGATATTAATCCCATCTGTCAGGTTTCCCCCAAGAGATTAGGGACTACTTACTCAGGTTTGATAAGTGTGTTGTATTGTCTTAACATCAAACCTTACCAACCCCTTGTTGGAGTAAATCACCACAACAACGCAGTTCTACTACATTAAATTACCTTTCAGATTAGATGTTGTTGTTTCAGTTTTAATTAATTATATATATTACCTTTATTATATGAAATTTACCATTCAGGTTATGTACTGTTAGGTATTTCAATTTTAAGTACTCACCTATACCATCTATATTATTCCATAATATTAAATTTGCCCCTCAGGCTATGTATTGTTACTTCAACTTTAATTATTGATCTATATTTCTCTAATAACTATCTCATAAATACATGCTGCACTGAATACAGGAAATACTTGTACACTGGGGTTAAATGGCCATTTACGAAGGTACTGCATTTAGTAAGTTTATTTAATAATTTATATTTCAGGTATTATTGCTGTTAATTGTTATACAATACTCTTTATTTCTTTATTTAGGGACTCAAGTTGAGTGTAATTAATAAATATTGTAAATACTATTTTAAGACCATATGGTTAGGTACTCCGAGACGATTTCTTTTCTTGTTTTGGTTCCAGTGTGAATAATTTTCAGTGTACTAGGGCGGTCGGAAAACCCACTCCGAACCTGCTCTGGAGTCAAACCTGTTCTGTTCTGGTTCTAATTAAAAACCCGTACCTGATTGTAGCAAAGCGTTTTACTTTGTCCTGCCTTCTTGTTTACGTTTATATTTCAGGTTGTGCTGCTATAGGTCTGATTTCGTGTACTACAGGGAAAAGCAGGTGGCTTTCTATATTTAGTTATTTAATTGACCCACACCCCTCTTCGCATTGGAAGCTAGTCGGCAACCCTTCACACGAAGTCACGTTTCTAGATTTCAGCCACCAACCAACCCTCTCTTTTCATTATTTTTCTTTTTAGTTACCCATTAACTTTCCCACCTCCTCAAAGTTTATTATTTACCTTTCAATCGGTTTTGCGGGTAACAAATTCGCAGTGTCCGTGCTTCCACGTAACAAACATTGGGGGTTCCGAGGCCCCCAACATGAACGCCACAGCAACAACTAGTGGTTTTTCGGGGTGAAACAAAAAAAATTGAAAAACTAGAAATATCAATTTTTTCTAGAATTACGTATCTTGCGACATTTTCTCCAAAACTGAATGTACAAATTACCAATTGATATTTCTAGTTTTTCAATTTTTTTGTTTTCCTCCTGAAAATCACCCTTGGACCCATTTGCAAGTCAAGTAAGTTGCCCTTAAATGTGCCCATGGTGCCCAGGCACAGTTTCCAATACATTTGGTCGTGTAGAAAATATCACAAGACACCGAGTAAGACACGTAATTCGGTGAAAAATTGATATTTACAGTTTTTCAATTTTTTTATTTTGCCCCCAAAAACCACCCTTGGACCCATTTGCAAGCCAAGTGAAGTGCCCTTAAATGTGTCCATGGTGCCTAAGGGCAGTTTCCAATACATCTGGTTGTGAAGAAAATTTCGCAAGACAAATACCTAATTTCTGTAAAAAAATGATATTTCTGATTTTCCAATTATTTTGTTTTACCACCTACTACCACCCTTAGACCCATTTGCAAGTCAAGTGAAGTGCCCTTAAATGTGCCCGTGGTGCCTAGGCACAGTCTCCAATACATTTGTTTGTGAAAAAAATGTCGCAAGACACATAGTTCTGTGAAAAATTGATATTTCTTGTTTTTCAATTTTCTTGATTTCCTGCAAAAACCAACCTTGGACCCATTTGCCAGACAAATAAGGTACCGTGGAATGTGCCTATGGTGCCTGGTAACAAAATCTAATACATTTGGTTGTGAATTCTGTGAAAAATTGATATTTAAAATTTTTCAATTTTTTTGGTTTACCCCCTAAAACATCTCTTGGATCAATTTGCTAGTCAAGTAGGGTGCCCCAAATTAGTCCATCGTATCTAGAAGCAGTTTTCACTCCACCTGATTGGGAAAAAAATGTAAAAAGTACCGTCCGTAAGTTTGTGAAAAATTGATATTTCAATTATTTTAATTCTTTGTTTACCTTCAAAAACATGTTTTGACTCTATTTGCAGTATTTTCTTTTCTACCTTCAATAACTGGATACTGGATTAATTTTATCGTATTTATAGAATGTATAATATATAGAGTGTACCATTTAAAACGAAACATGCTAAATATCTGATGCCTCGTTTATTTTTGAAGAAATCGCTCAAACACGTGATTTGATTTTCAAAGGGGGAAGTTTTCTGCAACCATTTTCAGCACTCCAACTTTAACCCTCTAGGCGGGGTGGGACCAACCCTTACTAGTTCAAATGGAACAAGGGGTCGAGTGATACCTCTTTTAAAAGAGCGTTCAATTCTTTTTCATTTGATGTCATTTGAAAAAAAATTGAACGCTCTTTTAAAACAGGTTTTACTCGACCCCCTGTCCCATTTGGAATGGTAAGGGTCGGTCCCCCCTCCCTAGAGGATTAAGTTAGTGCTGAAAATGTTTCAGACACTCACACAATCTAATTACGTGTAAGGGCGATTGGCATATATCTAGCCTGTTTCGTTTTAAATGGTATACCCTGTATAAAAATTAAACATAAACGACGCCACTGATTGTTCAAGTAGACTCGGGAGTCAAGCTGCTAACTTTTGGCTGCCAAGTTCTTCACGCCAGTGCTTTATTAAGGGTGTCACAGAAATTGTCACAGAAATTTCCTCTAATTTGATGGATAAAAATGTGATCAGTAATGTGTTTTGAAATATCGATTATAACAAAAACATTTCATGTAAAAAAATGGCCAAGTACGCGAAAATACTTATCCCCAAAAAGAAGTGAAATCAGAGTCAAGGCAAGTTCTTCAATACGCATTCGAAAATAAAATGGTGGCTTTATTTATTCTAAAATGTTTCAAACTTGGCGAGTACCTACCTACAATCAAAATACCTATTGAAAGGGTTATTGTTCTGAATTGGGTTTTTTAGCTGTATTGCCATTTTCGCGTACTTGGTCATTCCTAAATAAATTGTGGATGTATGCAGCCACTTTTAAGAATTATAATAATTAAATAATTTAAAGAAGGTCATTACTTTGGAAAACTTTATTTAACTTTATATTATGTAAATACATGACAAATGAAATAAGTTAATGAACGATAACAATTGAATTTAGAAGAAAGGAACTTTTTGACTGTAGGTACTCGCCAAGTTTGAAATATTTTAGAGTAAATAAAGCCACCATTTTATTTTCAAATGCGTATCGAAGAACTTGGCTCGACTTTGATTACACTTCTTTTTGGGGATAAGTATTTTCGTGGACTTGGCAATTTTTTTACATGAAATTTAATTAATTTTTTCAAGGATTTCCATATAGGAATAATCTCATATTGCAACTTTTCTTTTGGCGCTTTAGGTCTTTTTCTTTTTGCTACTGGTTTACCATCGCCTTCTTGAACTTCTTAAACTTGCTTTCGTGAAGCCCACTCTCGATCATTGTTCCTATGCTTCCTATTCGGTCCTTTGTGAGCTTCAATTCGCGGAAGTTCAGGACGATATAATGACCTTAATCGGTTGTATTCAGCAATTGCAGACACTTGCGCTTTAATGTTATTAGTATCTAAGTTTTTTAGATGAACTCCTTCTAAACTTGAATTTCTGGAAATTGCCACATATGCCTGGCCGCATGAAAACACCGATAAACCCATATCAATAAGTGTATAAGGAAGACTTAAGCCTTGGCTTTTGGGAATGGTGATAGCATATGCAATAAAATTGGAAATTGTTCTCTGTGACTGTGGACGTATGCACGACTAATAATCTCAAATTTGGAGAAATTTCATAATGAAGTCCATTGTTAAATTTTGTTTCAAGAGCTTTGACTTTTTATTCTGATCCGCATGCCATTTCACTTTTTGAATAACTCCTATAGAACCATTTACCAGACCCAAACTATCATCTATATTTGGCTTTAAAATAATTCTAACTCCTTCTTTGATTACAATACTTTCTTCTAATCCCGCTGTCATTGAGTCATCCTCTTTATTTTTTTAAAACGCTTCACGGGCTCTTTTTAGAAGAAATTTTGGAAAGTTCTAGTTATCTGAAGCGATGAGTTCAACATATGGACTAGGAAGAGCTTCGAACATTGAATGCTGCTTACACAAACTGTGTATTTAAGAGGAGAGTCTGGGGAGCAGGCATACGAAGCTACGAAGGATGCAGAACGATTTTCCGCGTGTGGCTAAATTCACTAAAATGTTGCACGGATCTTAATGGGTTCGTTTAGGATCGGCTAAAATACGCACACATAGCTTGCACATACGCACTGTTTTTGGAGCAAATGGTGCCAGGTTCGATTCTCGTTGAAAGCAATCCTTTCTTTTTTCAAGTCTTGTTTTTTCTTAGGGTTTTTATTTTTCTTCTAAAGAATAATAAAAGGACGGGTTAGTTTGGATTAGCACTGTTTGGCATTACTTTTTTTTCAGGTTTTGCTTTTTTTCTTAGGATTTTTAATTTTTTTTGACTATTATAACAAGGATAGGTTAGTTTGGATTAGTTCTAATTTCGTTTAAAATACCAACATACAAAGACTAGCCCTTATCACGAATTACGGTGAAGCCTGTCTGTTCCCCAGACTCTTGTGTTTAACGATAGCTGTGAAGGGTGGTCAAATTTTCAGGGTTTTTGTTTTTTTCCTTGGGTTTTGCCATAATTCATATCAGTATGCCAAATTTCAGCCTTCTAGCATGTTTGGAAGTACCTTAGAATTTTGATTTGTGTCATGTCTATACATGAGTGAGTGACAAAATTGGCGTTTTTTAACGCCATGTAACTTTTTTGTTGGTGATGAAAGTCGATGAAATTTAATTTTAGTATTAGGTCTATAAAGGTCTACGACTGTGCCAAATTTCAGTTTTCTAAGACACTTCAGAACTGAGTTACAGGTAGGTCGAGAAATGACCTGAAATGTTTCGAGAAAAGGTATACAGTAGTGCGCGAACTTGGTGGGGGGCACTACAGATACTTCGGCCTATGAGTATGAGCAACAAATTGTTCGAAGAGAGAGTAATATAGAGTAAGTATAACATGGATTTACTGTTTCAAATATTAGCAATAATTAGAACATATTCATAAAATTGTATTTTAAAATTATTACTTTTTAAAAATTAATTCAACAAAAGTACTGTTGGTACGCTTTGCATTTATGGATTGCAATATTAAAATACACCAATAAAATAATAAACCCACGAAAATTTAAATTACCATAAAAATTCAAGACCTGACTCATTATTGAATAATATTTCGAATATCTGACCCCTAAACCTAAATGTGGTTTCGCAAACACAACAAATCATTAAAAATTCTAATGGTGTTTAAACAATAAGAAATAATTCGACTAATCTGCCGGCATCCTATAATAGAGTTCATCACAAATTTAAATATTGACAGTTGTAATTTGGAATTAGGCGCGAACTACTGTTTTTAGCATTTGTAATGCGATATGAGATGTGATTATTTAATTTTTAATGTTGAAAAAATGGAAATTTATAGAAATAAACAAAATTCTGGTTGAAATTAGTTTATACCTACATGGTCAGTGTTTGTTGATCAAATGATAAACTTGCTTTGGCGTGAAAGTTTGAAGGAATGTTAAAATGTCAGAAAAACTCTTTTTTTTTTGGCTGTAAAAATTTTCTTGTTTGATATTTACCAATTTATTTTTTATGAAATAGTGGGTATAGGTATTTCCTTTTTGATTCATCAAAGCGAATACAACAGGTCATGGCTAATAAACTTATGGATTTGAACGAAAGCAACAAGCAGCCATCACCCAACCAACGCGATGACTAGCATAAAAGTACAATAATTTCTTCACCTGATGATGACCCAAATTAAATAGAAAAAAATTCCAAGTAAATCTTCGTTAACTAACACGCAATACGTTTAACGCATGAAAATAAATTTAATTGTGATAAATTGTTATGTTAACAATTTTGGGATTGGCATGATATTAAATATTTTTAGGTCCAAGTAGATTTATTGAAACCTTTCCAGATGTTGCATTAATGCATTTTATTTTATTTTTATGTAGGTAGGTTTATACGTAACAGTTATGAATATGTTAAACTCTCTTAGCTCAGTAAAATTTCAATCTTATATCCCACAGTGCAATCTGCCTATCTTGAAGAGTCCAGATACTTTGTATGTGCTCCCTATTGGTTCTCCTTATTGGTTGTTATTCTGTATACTATACTTTTTCAGATTCCAACTAAGCTTCTAGATTGTTCTGTACATGCTCTATATCTTCAACATTTGGTTCTGCTTCTTTAACAATATTTCCTTGATTGAGGTTCTCAATACCTGCAGATTGCAATCCACCTCCTCTAGCCACTCCCGAATTTGTGACGAATTATTTTTTCGACATGCCAAAAATCTAACATTATGATCTCTATGGATTTTGTTTGCTCTAACATAATTTTTAATTGTCTATAGTTCAGTCTCGTGGAAGATGAATATATGCAACATAACCAAAGTTCCCCTCCATTTGTTCTAGTCAAGGCTTCTCTTCAAACTGGTAAAAATGCATATTTTAGTGCTTTGGTTGGACAGGTTTACAAAGAAAAATGCTGTCGTAACTGATACAAACAAAAAAAATGCGATTTTTCCAAAAATCATATAAAACAACAGGGTGTTTCACCCTTCATCCCATGGCATAACTTCTTTTCTCCCATGTTCACTCATTGTTGGAAAATCCTTTACAGGGTGAGATAAAAAATATATTGGTAATAGGTATCTCTAAAAAAGAATGTACCTCAGAAATTTAAATCTAAAATCTGCTGCTAAATGAATAATTTTTTCTATCCAATCTACCATAAGGTGAAATTAACACTTGAACATAAATTAAAATGTCACTTTCAAAAAATGCAATGTCTTATCTACTGACACGTCTTCATTAAAACTGAAATATTCTTAGACTGAAATAGTTTACCTAGTAGGTTACCTAATAGTGATTTTTTTATGCTCTCTCGAGCACCAGATATTATGGTTATACAATGCTAATTATACATGTACAAGATGAGCCGCGATGATTACTATAGTAACTTCTTTTTATCTTCATCTTCTTCAAACCATGTGGCTTGTTATTAGCTATTCGTTTAATTAATCGCGAATACTTAATCCGATGACTCGATGGTGTAATTTGAGGGATTATTGAATTATTTAAATTAATATCTCACGGATGATGCCGTTAACCAAATAAAATAATGATGTATCGAAAAAAACTCCGTATTTTGACGTGTGCCTTTGGGCTTTTCAGCGTCAATATTTTGGCTACCGATATGACCCAGATCGATTTTGGAGATAGCGATTGATTTATTGATTAAGAAAAAACCTACTTTGCATAATAAGTGTGGCAAATGCTTGCTGCTTGTAGGTGCGGCATGTTTTTTTGATTCGCTTTCTATAAAGTTATAATAAATATCATCATGTATAAATTTTTATGTCGGATTTTTATTGAACAAAATCTAATTTTTCCAAACTTTCCCTATAGAATTCTTTTTCAATTTCGAGCTCACGGGCTCATTATGATTATAAAATTTTCATTAGTTGAAGCACAGTAATTCATTTCATAGTGTCCGAAATATATCTACCATCTTACGTCATCAAGTTCAGTCTGGGAAATGCCACATCACGTCACTAGTCCCATAAATCTACATTGCCGGACTCCTATCAAAGGCCTGTTGGAAATCTACAGTTGGTGTATCTGCCTATTGAACTCCCAGATTTTTTCTAGTAGCTGTCTAATTGTGAACAGTTGGGCAGTGGTTGATCGGTTTGTCCGAAAGCCGCACTGAGTCTCCTATTGTCTCCCCTATGAATAGGGGTTTTCTTGAAAGGATTATATTTGATAGAACTTTGTATGCTACGTTTATAAGCGATATTCTTCTATAATTTTTGAATATCATTCTATTTTCTTTTTTGTGTAAAGGGATTATTTTGATTTCTTTCCAGTCGTCTAGGATACCTGATATTGTTCCTTCAGCAATATGTAATAGGTAGAAATTATTAGGTTTTGCAGAACAATATTTTTGTAATCTATTTGACATTCAAATTGACAAAATATACTTCATACCAGTTGCTGGTACAACAAATATATCAAACATACATTGTATAACACCTTCCATCGACTTTTAGCTCCTGCAACTCCTGATATTGTTGTTCTCTTTTTTTTCCTTCTTATAGTGATTATTAGGCCTTTCTTCTTAGTTTTACCATTATTGTCTTCAGTAGGATTCTGCATCATTACTAGTCCTGCATTATTTCTCTCCTCGAGTACCCTCTCCCGCAGTCACTCTTGCCCCTATGATTGCTTCGGATAATACTTTCCAACTCGTATCGATGTCATCTGTGTTTGTAATTTATTGGCTTCGGTGCTCTATTTCCGCCTGGAAACGCCTTCTGATTTCTTCGTTTTCCAGTTTTGCTATGTACGTCACACCTGTTTTTGCCATATGCTCACCCCCTCGCTCCTCATACGGAAAGTGTCAGATTAAAAACGATGGACAATACATTTTTTGAGCTCGATATTCCGATTCTCAGCTTTGCTCTAACAAGAAATTGGTCGAAATCCGCGTCTGCCAATCGACAGCTTCTTACACCCTTACAAATTCCTTCCATGCCTTGCATCAATTACGACGTGATCAATTTGGTTTTTGGTTCTACCGTCATTGGAGGCTCATGTCTCTTTATATTCATACATAATTCATTCATAATGCAAGACTAGCAAGTCTTAGTCCATTATCTTTTGAGAATATGTGTACCTACGTGGGACCTTAATGCCACTTCTCTTCCTCGCTTTTCACTAAAATCTCCCAAAATAAGTTTCATATCCTGTTCAGGTAGTGCGCCTATATTTTACTCTCCAGGGGGTCATAGAACTCGTCTTCCACTGCTCTATCTTTGTCTTTGGTTGGTGCGTGTACCTACAGACAGTAGGAAGTAGTTATAGAATGTTCCTTTTATTCTTAGGTAGCATAATCTTTCGCTCAGGCGTTCGAATTTTAGGACTAAGCCCAGCAGGTTTTTCTAAATTGCAAAGCCGGTACCGAAGTGATACGTTCTGGTTGTTACCGCTGTAAAAAAATTACTGAGTTTCCTATATTTATATTTCCTGAGCCAGGCCATCTTATTTTCTGTATTGTAGTGGCGTCCATTTTCAGCCGCTCAATTTCTTTTTTTGTCCTGAAAACTGCACCCGTCCTGTATGTTCCATGCTTCGATATTCCTTAGTCCTTTTTTTGCTTTGGTCGTCCTCGTTTATCCTTCAACAGGCCTGCTCACTATAAACAATGCGTTTTTTACCAGAGCAAGTTTAGAAGCCTTTCAAAAAAACTTTCTCGAGTTCGGGAACCCTCTTGTGAGAAATTCATGTGATGAGCAAGTGTGAATGCGCTGGAGTCATTGCACGCCCCTCTGACCTTTGAAATGTGAACGAAAAATCGACACCATGCTCATCATAGGTCATTTTAAATCATTACGCTGTCTACATGATGGTGGTGGTCCTTGATTGCCAAGAATGGCCTATCGGCCCCTTACAGCTGTACTACAAGAGATATGGAAAACCGTTTGAGTAACGAGACACAAGTTAGGGTATTTTCCCCACTTAAAGAAACTCGAACTAAGTTCTTTAGCTTTACCCGAAAAAAGTTTCTTCCGCATACATTTCTGATTAGATAAATTGTTACGGCCCCACGTTGGGCGCCAATTTGTTACCCGCAAAAACACGATTGAAAAGTGAATAATAAAATTTGAGGAAGTGAGAGAGTGAATGGATAACTAAAAAAAGAAATAATAAAAAGAGAGGGTTGGTCAGGGGCTGAAATCTAGAAACGGGACTTCGTGTGAAGGGTTGCCGACTAGCTTCCAATGCGGAGAGGGGTGTGGATTATTTAAATAATTAAATATAGAGCGCCAGCTGTTTTTCCCTGCAGTACACGAAATCAACCGATATAACGAAAGCAGGGAACTTCTACGGACTTATAGCAACAGAACCTGAAATATAAAAGTAAACAAGAAGGAAGGGCAGAAGTGAAACGTTTTGCTTCAATCAGGTACGGGATTTTAATTAGAACCAGAACAGGTTTGACTCTAGAGGAGGTTCGGAGTGGGTTTTCCGAACGCCCTGGAACACTGAAAATTATTAGCACTGGAACCAGAACAAGAATAAAATAAATCGACTATTACGAGTACCTAACCTTACGTTCTAAAAATAGTATTCCCAATAATTTAACTCAACTTGATTCCCTAAGTAAAATATTGTATAACATAACACTTATAACAGTAATACCTGTAATGTAAATTAATAGACAGGCTTACTAAATGCAGTACCTTCGTATATAGCCATTTAACCCCAGTGTACAAGTATTTTTCTGTATTCAGTGCAGCATGTATTTATGGGATATTAGAGAGATATAGATCATTATTTATTAAAGTTGAGTTGAAGTGACAATACATAACCTGAAGGGCAAATTTAATATTATGGGATAATAGGTCTGTTTTTGTCTGCAGAAAACACAAACCAGTCAGAGTGAATTTCATTGGTTGAAACTAGTTTTCTGACTGTTTTCAACTAATGAAATTCGCTCTGACTGGTTTGTGGTTTCTGCAGAAACAGACCTAATATAGGTAATATAGATAATTAATTAAAATTGAACTAACAATACATAACCTAAAGGACAAATGTAATGTAATATAGGTAATATAGATAATTAATTAAAATTGAAATAGCAACACATAACCTGAAGGGCAAATTTAATATTGCAGTAGAAGACTGCGTCGCTGTGGTGATTTATTCCAACAAGGGGTTGGTAAGGTTTGATAGGTTCCAGATATTAGGAGAATACAACACACTTATCAAACCTGAGTAGTCCCTAATCCCTTGAGGAAACCTGAAGGATTGGATTGATATCTTCCAGTGTTTCCGATGGCCTGAGACTGGATCAGGGCTGCGACAAAAAGCAACTGGCTCTGGGCATTGAAGTTCAGTAACCAGAAGTCACTAAAGTTTCCAATTCACGTGTCTCGCAAAAAAAGAAAAAGAGAGCTTAATTGTAATAAATACAAGTTAGAAAGTAATAAAAGATTACATGCGCGCGCAATTCGTGGCTGCAGTGTAGTCAGATTGTATTGTTGCAGAACAAATGTTGACAATACGAATCGAACATTATAACATTGAAGAAGTGAGATAGTGTCAAGTCTTTAACAACGTCTTAAATCAGACGAAAGAAAAGCTTTGAAGTGTATGTTAACATCGTTTGCACTTTTATTTTGATAAATGTTTTATCCGGCAACATCGCACAATGAAATTGCTCAGGAATATGTCAAGCATAATCTCACCTAACCATAAATGACACTGCGGTGAGTTCGAGTAATACGTGAAGTATTAGTTTGCTCTTTGTCGAATTACACGTGACAAAGAAAGAAGGTACGATTACTTCTGAACTCGCCCCTGAATAGAAATAAAGAAATATGACGCAAGCCCGTAACAAACTTCACTTTTTCACCTGCTTGGGCTGCTTGCTGGCCACATACTGCGCGCGCTGATTCAGGTATTACGAGACAGGTCAATTGTCTAGGAAACGCTGAAGACAGGAGGTACGAATTGAAATATATAGTAAGCTTAACGTTTAACTCTTTACTCAAAGTTAAGGAGTAAAGCGTGACGATTAAAGGCCTGAAACAACGTTATGAGACTGGGCGTGGTGCGATATGTAGGTATGTCCAATATTCGGAATTTGACCATATAATTAACAGAAAACTATGCTTATACATAGGCAATAGAGAAATACAGAGAAGACGAATGAGAAAAACCACTTACCAAAATACTTTGGCCTTTAGGAACTGGAATAGCACAAACAATTGATCACGTTGCTCTTTTTCGGCTCATGAAGAAATCCGCGCAAAGCGCTTTGGTGCTAAAATAACGGATTAGCCACCCTAGATCTATGAGCGAAAACTGGACAACTCAGAAATCGGCAAAATGTGCCTGAGGAATTTTCCCGAACACTTGATCGTGGAAAGTCCTCGACCTGAATGACCTCTGCTTGTCCCTTCAATGTTCTTTAGGTTGTATCTAAACTCCAAGGTGAAAGGTCCTGGGGAATTTTGATGGTAGTTGGGCATGGGACTAATTTAAATTAAGTTGGTACCGGTTGTCGCCCTTATTTGGAGCGCTGTCAATCTAATCAATCTAAACGATCTAAACGGATCAATCAGCTGTTCTAATGTAAATATTGTGATTTTATTTATTAATAAATTTATTGACTATTTATTTTAGCCCTACTAAAAGGAAATCAATTCCATTATTCAACCTCTAACTCGATGATTCTGGGAAGAATGAAAAGCTTGACGAAAAGTGTGGCCACAACTATTTATTTTTCCAATACATTACAAAGACTTGGATTTAGACAGGTTTTTTGAGCGTCAAAATATGAATGCTTCTCAAATAATGTTCTGCGATTGTGGCTGCTTACGATGATGGAGCAGCACTAGCACATGCTCATCTACCCAAAATACCACAGACTTTCGGAGTTTACTGTGATCCAAATTTGAATATTATTTGGGAAAGAGACGCGCCTGTCTTCTTCGCCAATTAGCACAAGTAAATTGGCTATCAACAAACTGAAAAAGCCTCCTCGCCTGCGATCAGAATAAAATGGATCTTTTCAAAATATATGGGAAATATGCACTGCTCAAATTTGATTGAGCTCAGATCAACATTGAGATTAACGGCGTCATTCGTTCATCTCAGCCAGATGAAACTTCAATTGATGGAGTAAACAGGAAACAGAAAGAAGCAGACGACAGGATTTTTAACAAAGCTAAAGATAGTGTTGAACATGGAGCAAAATATGCCATGTTTGAAATATGGCTGTTTATGTTCAGCCAGCTCAAAAAGACGTGCTCTACGACCATGTTTCGAGATTACCCTAATGTTTTTTTTTTTTTTTTTTTTCGAAAAGTCTTGATAACATTTGAACACTTTATATAGATGCAGAAGGTATTCATTCCACATCTGAAAAGTTTAAAGGAATTATGAATGTCCATGTCCCTAAAACTCTGTCTGAGTTAAGTGCATTTTTGGGGTTACTTAATTTCCATGACAAGTTTCTTCCAATGCTATCATCTGTGTTGAAACCTCTGTATCATTTATTTGAAACACAGTTTGTGTGGAAGCATTTGATGCAGGAAATGGCAGACAAGCGTCTAAGGGACCATTTTCTTCTCTAGTCTAGTTTTTCATTCTCCTGTCTCCTCTTCGGTTTTGGTACTTTCCTTTTCTATGGCGCGCCCTCGTTCAACCCTAAACTTGACGGCTCATTACATGGTTGAAACATTTACTTTTATTCAGTAAACTCTTTTTTAAGTTAAGATTCAAAGGAATAATATTTTTAATAGGTAGTTTTCCTCACAGTGCAAGTTGCAATTTGATTTGAAAGACAATAATAAACAAGCCTGTCGTTCTTGTTAAACCACAAAATAACTCCCATTCATTTGTTTATCGGTTGGAGAATAGTCTCTAAAACAAAAAGTCAAAAGTTAGTAATGGGCCGATTTTTATGCACGCAAGCTTAGTATAACAGGATGGGTGGTATTCTTATCAGCCCAAAATTATAAAATAGTGTATAAGAAGATGTGCGTTTTTATTCTCATCGGTGGATTCACCGATGAGTTAGCTATCTTTGTTTAGTGAATGGAAAATGACAATGACCGACATAGAATGGTGGATCCATCGGTAAAATTTGATGAGAATAAAAACGCAGGGAAGGGTTCACAGATTGGCCATGCTGATGGACTGTCAAGATTGCTCTTGAAGTCTCCGACACAGGTACTTTATATGTATTATTGTGATATTGTATTCCACACCAACAGAGATAAAATTGTATCTAGGTTTAAGGGTTAAGGATTTGTCTATAAGAGGCCGCAGTCTGTTTCTAATTTCGAGTTGAGAACTTATTTTTTCGAAAGAAATCAGCTGTCAGTGGAGAAGGGTTTTATTTTGTGGAGAGTCCGTGTCATTGTTCCAAGTTCTTCAAGGACCAATATGGAGTGTCCTCCATGAAAATCATATTGGGGTAGAGAGGTCCAAAATGTTTGCTCGGTCTATATTCTGGTGGCCAAATCTTTGTTGGTAGTTGCGAAACGTGCCAGATGACTCAAAATAATCTACCTGATAGGAACTTGTTGTCTGGGCCAAGGCCACCGGAAGTCTGCTTTAGAGTACATGTTGATATTTTGAAAAAGATTCATATAAATTTTTGACAGTTATTCAAAGTTTATTTATTAGTCATTTATTGTCTTCAACTACAGTGTAATGGCCCTCCATATGGTTTGGCTGAGTTCATCAAATTCTGTCAGGCCAACGGCATTGAACTAATAATTTTAACTTCACCTATTCATCCTGAATCAGATGGAAAAACACGTACAAGAGATCAAAAAAAAATTGTTAAGACAGTTATAATATGATTATTCTCTGTCTATGTCAGCTAGACTGCCTATTTTTGTTAGCCTATAGAAATAAGACTTGGACTGGCATGTCAGCAGTCAAAATAATGTTTCAGATAAAACCTCGTACGCGTCTGCATTTATTGAAACATTGGTTTCTTTTTATTACCTGGTCTACTGTTGATCTTCTCTAAAACTGACCTGTTCTTGTGCCTCACCAGCTTTTTACTGGTTTTCGCTTTTGGTTTTTATAACTTCTCCATATATCGTCACTACAATAACGAGGTGGTTTCGCATCTGTTTCGGTCTCTTCTCTTGATTTTTTTTCTTATTTTTTGTGCTATATCTTTCTCGGTTTCTTCATCCCATCAATAAGGTTTTCGCGTTCTTTCAATTTCTCCGTATTTTCCTAGGACTTCAAATGCTGCACTTCATATGCTGGTAATGGATTTCAATTCGGACTACGCTTTAATTTTTGGTCCAATCTCTTGATTTATAACCCTTTTACGCTTTAGATTCGATCTTTTCTTCTTGATTTTCCTTATAGTTGTTTGTTGCGATGTTTCTCCCAGGGATAAATATTTTCTTCCATCGCATAGTAGTCACCACCAATTTCCCTGCCTTTTCTTCTTGTTCGTCCATTAAAGTCTTGCAGCAGCAATTAATAGATACCATCTTCAAAAACGCGACAATGTGGTAGGTACTTGAAGATGAACTTATTACAGAACATATTCCAGGGACTTTTAAACTCTTCCCTGCAGTTTTGGAATCATCATCATCATCATCATCATAGGTATGATTTCGTTCTATTCTATTTTTCGTCGATTGTGTGCTTTTTGATGACTATATCAACCAATTCTGGAGCTGCCCACTCTTCCACAGTCTTGGTACACCCAGTCTTTAGCAGCATTGTCCCTTCATAAGTTTGTGGTCCATTGTGGACTTCTCGACGCCATGAGGGCCTATCATTTGCCGTCGTCTCCCAGTTGCTGGTATCGATGTGGCACTTTACTATATTTTTGTTTAGAACATCTTCGTAGTGTTTTTGTTGACCTTCTCGACTTTGGTTTCCCTCTTTCAGTTGACTTTAGAAAATCTGTCGTCTCTAAAACACTAATGTTCGTTCGTCGGTCTTGCTATTTAATCCATAGGATCCTTCTTAGGCATGGATTGTGGGTGGCATTTTTATGGGATTTTTATGTTTTCTGTAGATGGTCCATATTTCGCAGCCATATTATGAAAGTGTCAGTATTACAAGTCATTAAGTCTGTACCATGATTTCCACTTTTTGCGACAGGTGAGCCACGACAAGAGGAAGTATGGATCTTATAAATAGAGAAAATAAAGTGGGCGCAAAAACACAGCTCTGTTAAACGGCTGTAATCATCTAGAGACTCTCCTTGTCCATCATTGCTTAGGACGGTTGCATTCATATCATCATGCAGCTGGCGAAGTATCTAGATGTACTTCTGTAACAATACAATTAACTGCTTTTTTACTCAGCTACATTAAGTCGTCAAATTTCTGACGAAACCGTGTCAAAAGCCAAGGGTTATCAGTCGGTTTTCGAAAAAGTGTGATCACTGTGTCTCAAAACACGACTCTCGGCTCCTGGTTCCATGAACAAACTGCATGTTTTGCGACCAATAAGAATCCCAAAAGCGTCATCAAGCTGCCAATATAAATAAGCCTGTGAGCCTCCTAGATTCAATACAGTTCTGTAACGAAGTTCTGGTGTTTAGTGTTGATGCCTTTCTGCTGACTCTCTTTCCGAGACCCTAGGTAATGTTTCAATTTCAAGTATTTTAATTTATTCGTCATGATTGTTGTTTTCTGTCTATCATTTATTTTCCCCCCTGTGTAAAGAACAAAACCGTTGGGTTAGCTTCACAACTCAAATCTCTTTTCCAACATGTATCTTACCCTGAATAACAGGTGGTTTTGTCATTCCCTTGTCGAGGATGCCCGTGACTTTTACCCACTAAGAATTATAACCTAGTCTTTATTTTCTGTATCTTTTAATCTTCAATTTCTCATGTAACTTGTACCATCAAGGAACGCCCTATACAGACGCTCATTGGTTTCACTCCCTATGATTCCAAATCTCCGTATCTATTTTCTTTCATTTCATTTCAGTAAACATTGTTAATAACCTGCTTTATTTGCTTTTCTTTCATTTCCTTACCAAGATTTACAGTGGCGTAGCCAACACAAACGTGGACGTCGGCGACATCTAAATTGCGAGGCCCTTTTTATATAGGGTGGCCATAATATTTCTTATGACCAAAAGCTGGATATAACGACAAAGACCGGCAGCCGCTGGACGGCAGGCCCGCCGAAGGCGGGAATTTTTTGAGTGTCGCGTCCCTTTTTTCGGGTATATCAACGGTATTATTCTAGAGCCATTGCAGATTAAAGATTCTGAAGGTTTCGAAAGATCTTGAGGATAAAGACTGTAAAGTCCAGCTTTGAAGACCAATGCAAGATTCTAAGGCACTTGATCTAAATCCTTAGAACTTAGAAGAATCCTAATATTTTGAACAACTTAGAGATCTTGAAAAGTCTTGAGGCTCATGACTCATGACTAAAAACTCTGGGGATTTTGAAGCCTCCGAAGACTCATTTTTTTCAAATATTTTGAAATAAGGACTTTACTAAGCTGAGATCAGAAGATACAAAAGATGTCGGCGTCTTGATCAATTATTCTAGGGCGATTGCAGATTGCATGCTAAAGATTCTGAAGATCCTGAAGGTTTCGAAATGTCTTGGGGATAAAGACTCTGGAGACCAATGCCGGATTCTAAGGCACTTGATCTAAAGCTTTGGAACTTGGAAGAGTCCTTATACTTTGCAAAACTTAGAAATTTTGAAAAGTCTTAACTGAAGACTCTTGACATTTTGAAGTCTCTGAAGACAATTTTTTTTTTCAAATATTTTGAAATAAAAACTTTACTGAGCTAAGAGCTAAGAAGATTTTAAAGACCATAGCTTTGGAGACCAATGCAAGATTCTAATGCACTTGATTTAAATCCTTGAAACTAGGAAGAATCCTCATACTTTTAACACCTTAGGGATTTTGAGGCTCATGACTGAAAACTCTGGGGATTTTGAAGTCTCTGAAGACTCATTTTTCAAAATATTTTGAAATAAGGACTTTACTGAGCTAAAATCAGAAGATGCAAAAGATGTCGACGTCTTGATCAATTATTCTAGGGCCTTTGCAGATTGAAGAGTCTGAAAATCCTGAAGATTTCGAAATGTCTTAAGGATAAAGACTCTCCAGACCATAGCTTTGGAGACCACTGCAAGATTCTAAGGCACTTGATCTAAAGCCTTGGAACTTGGAAGAATGCTAATACTACAGAATACTACGTACGAAATAACAATATTTAGTCAAAAATAATAATATTTTTCAATTTTTCGCTAACAAATCCTTCCGACAATCTATCGAAAAAATAAAAACCATATCATTTGAGAGTTCTAGGTTATTTTGCAGTAGAATTAATAACGTTTAGTGAATTCTATGATATTTAGTTAAGTTTCGTTTAGGATTAAGTTTATTTGTTCTCTACGTTTTATGTTGGAAAATCGAAAAGTACCAATTTTCAGGTTCGGTGACCTATTTTTTGCGAGGCTCTTTAGGGCGCGAGGCCGTCGGCAGTCGCCGACGCCTAGCTACGCCACTGAGATTTACCATTTGTTCTCTAAACCATTTGTTATAGTTTAGTAAGAGAAACTGACTCTTTTACCTTTGGAAAACCACGAGCTAGCATTCCAACTAACTGCGTACAGCTCAGGTAGCAAGAACCCGCACTAGAAGAGGCGATCTAATCAGATTACTAGAAAGTATCTGTTCAAAGCTACCTAGATTTTCAGTGGGACTTTCAACAAAGTCCTTAGTGGCACGCTACCGCAGTACAAAAAAGCCGTTTACCAGTGCAAAAACAAAGTCTCCCTTACCCAGCCGTCGTAACCAGGTGGCGATGGTAACACTTCTGCGAACACCCAACCTTTGCTCATATCTTCCAAAGAGCTTCTCTGTTGACCGAATCAAATGCTCTCACTAAATCCATGAAGGCTATGTATGAAGGACAGTTTTGTTCCCAGAATTTCTCTTGCATTTGCACGTATCTCAGAACACATTCCAATTAGTGAAGGAGTGAGGCGAAGAATTTTTAAACTGTTCCCTACAATTTTGAGTGACTTAAGAGCTACAGTAGTCATCACCTGCATGACTACAAGGAGCTTATAGCTGGAACTAAACCTACGTGCCGACAAACGAAGCAGGAGAAAGCCTAAAACTCGCTGGATAGATGACATCAAAAGAATTACTAAGAATTGGATCTGGACAGCCCAAGACAGGAAAGTAGGAAAGACCAACAATGGACGCAACGGACTGTGTGATGATATAAAACCTATTTATCTTGAGCTTTGATATAAGAGAATGCTAAATACCCAAAACTTAAAATCTGGAAGCTTCATTCAGTCTTGATATATTTTGGTATATCCAAAACACATGAAATTTGACCTAAAATTTAAATTGTGTTAAGAAGACATATTACAGGAACCCACTTAACACAATGGTTAGTGGATTACACATTTTTTTTAATCACCAATAAAGAATAAATCCTTCAATTACATGATATTACATAGAGAACCAGAACCATTTCACTTTCAATGAATGTGAGAAAACGAAACCATCACCGCATCATACAGAAGTACCCACACAAGCCTAACAAAATAAACAAACGGTACCGAAATCCTCTACACCGCGTATCGTAATTATAGAACGGACCAGCCAATACGAATTAGGAAGTCGGTACAACTACCACTATATTTACTATACGGCGAGCCTGCAAAAGAGTTAGAAGAAAGTAAGAACCATCATTGTGCGTTCTCCTTCGACTGTCAGGTATCATGAGGCCTTCATACACGGACGAGGGGGGACTGCTATAGCAAAATGGGCAAATTCAGATTATGACTCCGGTATAAAGGCTGTACTTTTGTATTTATCTTTTCAGTAAATCCACAGCGTTTACCGTGCTCAACAACCCCCGCCTTTACCAAAGGGGTTGATTTGTCTTTGTCAGTATGCAGTGGCTATCACTTCTGGTTAGTGTTCGATTTTTAATTGGATTATTAGTGCATGCGATTTTTTTTTTCTCGTAGTGAATTCAGTGGCTTTTTGATTTTTTTTCCAGGATAATTCCTTATTAGGTTAGATTGGAATTGATGAAATGTTCAATTAATTTGTTTGATAAGTGCCTGAAGTGCTCTGTAAAATTCAGTAAAACATAAACTCTACCCCAAATTTCAATGGAGGGTTAAAGGTTAGACGACCTTCAAGAATTTGTCTATATTTTTGTTGTTATGATATCTGCAATTTTGATTTTTTTTTTTTTGATACTTCAATTCCAATTTCAATTTTTTTAAAATAAATTTGCTTATGCTTGTGTGTAGGTATTTACACATATAACTAACGCTTTTTTGGATACTATACGCAAATATTTCGAGGACCAATGGGCTATAACACAGGCTCAATAGAAGAAAGCTCAGAAAAAGTATTTTAACAATATATTATTTAGTTCCAGGGAAGTTCAATTTGATTTACCAAAAACATTACTTTGAGGCATTTTCTTTTTGATGTCATCGAATTTGGATTTTTCCTTGACAAGTTGTAAGTGATCAAAAGTACTCGTGGTTAAATGAGATTTAAAATTGAAAAAAACCCCAAGGAAATGACCTCTCTGTCAGAGACATATTTTCCGGAAGCATCTACCAATTTTTCATGAAAATGTTTCATATTAATCAGGAAGTAGATACTGAATAAAATCTTAATATGAACAAAAGTTATTGTTAAAAAAATTAAATAGGGCAGACAGACAAGAACTATCTAACATAATTATTATTAACTAACAATGCATTTTTCAAAAACTGTGCAACACTTAATCAACAGTTGTCGTTAGAAACTTTCCCTGCTGTAATAAACAACATGTTATTGCATTGTTTATGGTTCTTGTATCGGATAATTTCTAATTTCATCTCATATATTATAATAATATCGACTAGATAGATATCAGTTTTATTGATTTTATCTTAAAAATTCTTGTAATCATGGAAAGTCTATTAATAATTACTGTTGCAGAATATGTTGCTGAATTTATATTAAATTATTGAGTAAATTTTCCAGCAGGTATAATTTGTATTGGAGATTTCTTTTTTTTTGGAATTTCCATTACACATTAACAATAATTTCTTTATTTAATTGAAAGCTTTAAAATTGCTTGCCATTTTCCATGCAAAATATCAAATTTACGAAACAATTATCTTAAATTAAAGTGCAATTATTTGAAAACAAATAAAATCTACAATGATAATTGGAATGTAAATAAATTAGAATTAATGTGTTAATATGTGTATAAACTCAGTAGCCAAAAAGTTTCTTTACACACTGTCAACAGAGCATGAAAGGACAATAATTATTTGAGGCTGGGTTACAGAATGAATTTGAAGAAATATACGGAAGTGCCCTCATTTGATGTATTTCAACAATTAATAAAACATAAGTGAATTAAAATGCAAAAATTCCAAATGGGCCATGATGGTATCACACACCCATTTCATATTTACTACCTCTATGTAGTTTAACAATTCGTCATACGTAAATGTGCAATATGCTTGTGTTAATTTTTTTTTAATTTGGTAACTTTCGTAGTTATATAAAAATTGGCATTCAATGAAATATGTAATGAGGTACTAAAACTGCATTTTTCGCAATTTACATAAATAAAACATTTTTAATACAAGAAAACTAAGGAATTTACAAACAAACAAATAATTTATGTATTTTTGTTTAAATTTATATAAATGCCTAGAAGCAAGAATAATTGATTTATTTCAAGAATATTTCCATAAATTAGCATTTAGACTCAGTCTTAATCGACATTGACATTATAAATTACCAAATTTTACCAACTAGACATAAAAGCCAATAAAAACTAATGAAAATATAATTAATCGAGGCTTGATTGGGTATCTCTATCACTCTACTTCTTCGAATAATTTATTACTTTATAGTATTAATTAACCACTAATTGTATAGTATTATTTTATTCCATTTTTTTTCAGGTGGTCGGGTGCTTCTTAGCCGTACCGTCTCACTCTAGTCCTGTTAGTCTCTCGCGAACCAAAAGGTCCCACCACGAACCCGAAGGATACTGGAGCAAAAAGCTAGTCTGGAAAACCGAGTGGGTGAAAGTCTGGAAAACCGAGAAAAAACTAGTATGGAAACCTGATTGGAAAAAGATCCAGGTGCCAGCTTGGAAGGAGATACAAGTACCTATTTGGAAAGAGATCCAAGTTCCAGATTGGAAGACAATCAACAAACCCATATGGGTGGAGAAACAAGTCCCAGCGTGGAAAGAAATTCAGGTACCCGATTGGGTAGAAAAACAAGTGCCAGCTTGGAAAGAAATTCAAGTTCCCGACTGGAAGGAAATTCAAGTTCCGGACTGGAAAGAAATCCAAGTGCCTGATTGGAAAGAAATTCAAGTTCCAGCCTGGAAACAAATTTGGAAACCCATATGGGTAGAACACAAAGTAGCCGCCTGGAAAGAAATTCAAGTACCTGATTGGAAAAAGGAATTCGTACCTGAGTGGGTGAAAGAAGGTATTCACGGAGAGCACTATTTGGGTAAAGACGAGCATGGCGCAGAATATACTGCTCATGATCTTTGGAAGAAAAAACTCATCTGGAAACCTGTTTGGAAGAAAATATGGAGAACAGAGAAAAAACAAATCTGGGTACCACAGAAGAAAATGGAATGGAAATCAGAATGGGTAAAAATATGGAAAACAGAGAAGAAACAAATCTGGAGAACAGAAAAGAAGCAAATCTGGCGAACAGAAAAGAAACAAATTTGGAGAACGGAGAAGAAACAAATCTGGGTTCCGCATAAAGTTCAAATCTGGAGAACAGAGAAGAAGCAAATATGGGTACCTAAAAAAGAGTTGATATGGAAACAAGAAAAAGTTCAAATCTGGCGCACAGAAAAAGTACAAAAATGGGTAACAGAAAAGAAACAAATTTGGGTAGACCAATGGAAGAAAATCTGGGTACCAGTATGGAAGAGCAGAGAAGTCCCAGCGTGGAAAAAAGTGTCAGTACCAATTTGGGAAAAAGTTTGGGTAAAAGTCCATAAACACCATGGATGGGACTGATTTAGATATTTCATTGTTCCCTAATTTCTTGTATATATTTGCTCCTTTTCTGTCATTTAGCTTTAGGTAATTGTGTATATATACGTAATGACAGTGATGACTGAGAATCAACAATTTAAAAAAATAAATATGCAAATGCTTACCTGGCATGAAGTAATTTCTCATGTCTAGAAATACATTTTTTTAATTCTTCCCATTATTTGATCTCTCAATTTGTTTTTCGGCTCAGTTTCAATCAGAGTGTGATGATTTTGTGCACATAAAATTTACAAACAAATTAAAGTGAGTTTTCTTCATTTAGAATAAAATTTAAGTATTGTATAATTGTTATTTTTGTTAAATGTGTACAATAAATACTTTTTTTTTTAATTACTCCTGTAGTTGTTTTCTTTCCTGTACCATTAATTAAATGATGAGTTTCTCAGAATGGTTGGTAACTTTCACGTGTTACATAATCAAATGGCCGGTTAAGTTGAGCTTAATGATACTTGAAACTATCCTTTTTGAAACAACTTGGAGGTTAAAGCACTAAGGAAAATTTCAATTACAGATCCAAAAAGGACATATATTCGAGGAGAAAATCATCAACAGTAGGTAGTTATAGTATTGCAAGAAAATCGAAATCATAAGGTCATAGAAAGTAAAGTGAATTAGGTAAAGACGATGGGTAAAGACAATGGAATGATGATTATATAATAATTGTTCTTGTTCGTTATAGAAGCAGCTAAAAGGAAAATTAAGTCATCATAAGTTTTGAAGTGTGAAACAATTTATAAAAAGTTTCAGAATTATAACACTAGAAATGTAATATCAGAATTAAACATGATTTTAATTTACGCCTTATATACTAATTTTAAGAGCGTATCGAAAATGATGGGATATCCCAACTCAATCAAACATATCATCGCCCTATTGTGTGTATGAATAATTCTACAAACATTTATCTTCCTGATACAGGGTGTCCCAGCCGACAGTGACTCATTTTAAATGCCTATACCTTTTAAAACAGGTGTGCTAGATACCTGTGGTTTATGCCATTCGATTTCTCTTGGCCTAAAGTTTTTTCTAGTAGGTTGCAATTTTTTTTGAAACCTATAGAGGGCGAGTAAAAAAAATCCGTTTTTCAACATCGAAATTCTTCACTATTTTTAATGTATATCACAAAGCCAAAAAAAAGATTCATGTTCAAGGTATCCATGTATCAATAGACATCGTCCCTAAAACTTGAAGTTTTAGCAGTAAAAAATCGAAATCGACATCTTGGTATTTTTGCAAATGCATGCAACTTCATGTTGTAGGTACTTGATATCACTCTATGGCAAACAATTTTGTAATTGGCTAGTTAGATATAAATTAAGTTAAAATACATTTCCCAGAAAATTTAACGGATTCAAGAGTATTTTCTCTGGAAATCGTTAAATGAAGATACCCCAATAGTAACAATTTGGTGTACAATCTCTATTGAGAAAAAATACAGAGCATTTTCATCGATGAACCAACTACAACAGAAACTGTATACACCGATATGTTCTTTTTCCCATAGTTAAGATAGGAGGGTATCTTGGATGATATCTATTTTCAGCAGGATGGTGCCCCCACTTCATTATTTTTTAATAGCAAGAGAATCACTAGATAATGACATTTGGAGAAAGACGGATGAGGAGAGCTGCTCCTATAGAATGGACACCTTACTGTCCTGACTTGAGAGTTCTAGACTTGTTTCTTTGGGGTTATGTCAAGGAAAGATGCGGTAATACTTTGCTCAAATAGCCTGGAAGATCTTGAGCGGAACATTTGTATTGCCATCAGTGGCGGATACAGTGAGGGGGCAACTGCCCCCCCCCCCTTCTAAAATAAAATAATTTAAAAAAAGAAAACAAAACCATATTTTAAGTTTTAAGAATGTTTCGAAAGCTGGAAACCTTTAAAAAAGTCACACTTTTGTCTTTGTCCCAAGAACTTTAACCTCAAACAGTATAATCATTAGTGGTTGAGTTGATGTATTATTTTTTTTTGTTCTAATAAATAAATATTCATACAAAATCAATAAGACTATGTCCAGGGTATTTGATTATATTTGGCACCATACCTACAGCCTTTACTATTTAACAAAGAAAATTTGTGGAAATTAAAGTCAAAGGAAAATTGAAAAAGTTGGGGTTTGTGCAGGATTTGAACCTGCGACCTCCGCATTGCTAGTACGACACTCCACCAACTGAGCTAACAAGCCCGCCTGGTAGAGACCGGCGAATACATGATCACTTTCATTCTCCTCCCACTCACCCCAAACGTTTTTCAATTTTCCAATGGCTCACGAATGTGGCATCGGTCCTGCTAGGGTAAGTCACCTATACCACTATGTGCAGGTTTCGTCCACGATGTGTTAAAATTTCTTATGTACGCCATGCGACGTAAGCATAGTTGAACAAAGGGAGAATTTTTGTCGGTTATAGGTACCGAAACTAGTTTTACAAAGAAAATTTGTGGAAATTAAAGTCAAAGGAAAATTGAAAAAGTTGGGGTTTGTGCAGGATTTGAACCTGCGACCTCCGCATTGCTAGTACGACACTCCACCAACTGAGCTAACAAGCCCGCCTGGTAGAGACCGGCGAATACATGATCACTTTCATTCTCCTCCCACTCACCCCAAACGTTTTTCAATTTTCCAATGGCTCACGAATGTGGCATCGGTCCTGCTAGGGTAAGTCACCTATACCACTATGTGCAGGTTTCGTCCACGATGTGTTAAAATTTCTTATGTACGCCATGCGACGTAAGCATAGTTGAACAAAGGGAGAATTTTTGTCGGTTATAGGTACCGAAACTAGTTTTACAAAGAAAATTTGTGGAAATTAAAGTCAAAGGAAAATTGAAAAAGTTGGGGTTTGTGCAGGATTTGAACCGATAGAAAAAAAATTTGAATGCAAAACTTGACAGTTTTTTTCTATATATTCTGATAACGTTATCAGAAAAAACAAGATCGCATCGGAAAATGGAGAAACGTGAGCAACTTCGACTTTTTTTAATGGAACACCCTGTATATTATGCGATAAAATGAAAGATCTATTCTTTCTGATTCCAAATATATATATATTAATAACATTTGCGTGAGCAATTTTTGACATATCTCAGGTTAAATTATAAAGAATTCGCAGAGAAAGTTCCATAAGGATCTCTATCTTTATAAAATTTCTTTGTAATTTAGTTATAATTTAAGCTACGATATGTCAAAAATGGCTGACGCAAATGTGGTCAACATATATATATTTGTAATCAGGAAGAAAAGGTCTTTCATTTTATCGCAAAATATACAGGGTGTTCCATTTAAAAAAGTCGAAGATGTCTACGTTTCTCCATTTTCCGATGCGATTGTGTTTTTTCTGATAATGTTAAGAGAAAATATGGAAAAAAACTGTCAAGTTTTGTATTTACAATTTTCTTCTATCTTAAATAGTAGAGGCTGTAGGTATGGTGCCAAATATAATCAAATACCCTGTACAGGGTGTTTTTTTTTTATATTGACATCCCACCTACAACCTTTACCTTTATAGGTAGATAAGTATTGGATAAATTTTTAAAATCCATGGTCAAAAACAAAAATTGAATGTCAGAAATGTGAAATATTGCATATGTTCAGCTTTTTTCAAATAGGATGCGCTATATGTATTTGGTTCTATATTCTTGAAGAACACAATTTCCGGTTTCCAAAACTATATAGTTTGTCTATATTTGGTTGAGCCATCTCCAACATATTTGGTTCTAAAAATTTTAATAGTTATTTACCTAACAAATGCGGAAAGTGATACTTTACCGCACGCAACGGCAGTTGACCGAACGACGCGAAGCGGAGTTCGGTCAAGCCGTTAAGGGCGGTAAAAGCACTTTCCGCATGTGTTAGGTACAAAATTTTACCTATGAGCATAAAAAAAGGCATTGATAAAATTAAATATTGAATCAGATTAATTAATGAAATTAGATTAGATGTAGAAATGATCAAAAATCCATTTTCTGAAAAAGAGAGGATTTCTAATTAAAAATATTAAATTTTACTTTACCGCACACTATGCGGTAAAGTTCACTTTACCGCACACTTTGTAGTCCACTTTACCGCATACTATGCTGTAAAGTTAACTTTACCGCACACTATGCGGTAAAGTGCACTTTACCGCATAGTGTGCGGTAAAGTGATACTTTCCATTTGCAAATACGTGCGGTAAAGTGCACTTTACCGCACGCTCGTAGGTAATAGTTATTTTCCTAACAAGTGCGCAAAGTGTTACTTTTCCGCACGCAAACACAGTTATACGAACGACGCGCAGCGGAGTTCGGATGAGTGTTTGCGTGCGGAAAAGAAACTTTGCGCACGTGTTAGGAACAAAATTTTTCCTACGAGCCTCATATCAGGTAGGTAACAACAAAAATTTAAAAAAAAACGATAATTTGTTCAATTATTTTCAATTAACCTGAAGCGAAACTATTCATTTATCAAAAAAGTACATAACAAAAAAACAGGAAATTGAAATCCTCGTCAGAGCTGTTCATCTTAAAGCGTTTAAATTTGATGCGAAAGAAGTTTGTAGATTCTTGCATGTAAATTGAGAACACAAATCTGACAATGTGTCAAAGTTTATTATATTCAGTGTTTGTATAGATGTTGGCTGATACCTATAGAAACAGAGGAAAAATTTGTCATCATGTGTCAAAGTCGACAGGTGCTTGACAATTATTTTTACTTTTCGGCACTCAGTGCGGATAAGGCCCGTATCCGCACTGAGTGCGGAAAAGTGTAACTTTGAGAACGATAATGCGTGCGGAAAAGTACTACTTTGCGCACGCTCGTAGGAAATAGTTATTTTCCTAACAAGTGCGCAAAGTGTTACTTTTCCGCACGCAAACACAGTTACACGAACGACGCGAAGCGGAGTTCGGATAAGTGTTTGCGTGCGGAAAAGACACTTTGCGCGCGTGTTAGGAACAAAATTTTTCCTACGAGCTTCATATCAGGTAGGTAACAACAAAAATTAAAAAAAAAAAACGATAATTTGTTCAATTATTTTCAATTAACTTGAAGCGAACCTATTCATTCATCAAAAAATTACATAACAAAAAAAAAAAGAACAAAAAGTTGAAATCCTCGTCAGAGCTGTTCACTTTAAAGCGTTTAAATTTGATACGGAAGAAGTTTGTAGATTCTTGCATGTAAATGGAGAACACAAATCTGACAATGTGTCAAATTATATTCAGTGTTTGTATAGATGTTGGCTGATATGGAAACAGAGGAAAAATTTGTCATCATTTGTCAAAGTCAACAGGTGCACTTATTGTTGCTTGACAATTATTTTTACTTTTCGGCACTCAGTGCGGATAAGGCCTGTATCCGCACTGAGTGCGGAAAAGTGTAACTTTGAGAACTGAAATGCGTGCGGAAAAGTACTACTTTGCGCACGCTCGTAGGAAATAGTTATTTTCCTAACAAGTGCGCAAAGTGTTACTTTTCCGCACGCAAACACAGTTATACGAACGACGCGCAGCGGAGTTCGGATGAGTGTTTGCGTGCGGAAAAGAAACTTTGCGCACGTGTTAGGAACAAAATTTTTCCTACGAGCCTCATATCAGGTAGGTAACAACAAAAATTTAAAAAAAAACTATAATTTGTTCAATTATTTTCAATTAACCTGAAGCGAAACTATTCATTTATCAAAAAAGTACATAACAAAAAAACAGGAAATTGAAATCCTCGTCAGAGCTGTTCATCTTAAAGCGTTTAAATTTGATGCGAAAGAAGTTTGTAGATTCTTGCATGTAAATTGAGAACACAAATCTGACAATGTGTCAAAGTTTATTATATTCAGTGTTTGTATAGATGTTGGCTGATACCTATAGAAACAGAGGAAAAATTTGTCATCATGTGTCAAAGTCGACAGGTGCTTGACAATTATTTTTACTTTTCGGCACTCAGTGCGGATAAGGCCCGTATCCGCACTGAGTGCGGAAAAGTGTAACTTTGAGAACGATAATGCGTGCGGAAAAGTACTACTTTGCGCACGCTCGTAGGAAATAGTTATTTTCCTAACAAGTGCGCAAAGTGTTACTTTTCCGCACGCAAACACAGTTATACGAACGACGCGAAGCGGAGTTCGGATACGTGTTTGCGTGCGGAAAAGACACTTTGCGCACGTGTTAGGAACAAAATTTTTCCTACGAGCTTCATATCAGGTAGGTAATAACAAAAATTTGAAAAAAAAAACCGATAATTTGTTTAATTATTTTTAATTAACTTGAAGGGAACCTATGCATTTATCAAAAAATTACATAACAAAAAAAAAATAACAGAAAATCCTCGTCAGAGCTGTTCATCTTAAAGCGTTTAAATTTGATGAGAAAGTTTGTAGATTTTTGCATATAAATAGAGAACAAATCTGATGTGTCAAAGTTAATTTATAATTGGTGTTTGTATAGATGTTGGCTGATATAGAAATAGAGGAAAAATTTGTCATCATGTGTCAAAGTCGACAGGTGCACTTATTGTTGCTTGACAATTATAATTACTTTTCGGCACTCAGTGCGGATAAGGCCTGTATCCGCACTGAGTGCGGAAAAGTGTAACTTTGAGCCCTGGAATGCGTGCGGAAAAGTACTACTTTGCGCACGCTCGTAGGAAATAGTTATTTTCCTAACAAGTGCGCAAAGTGTTACTTTTCCGCACGCAAACACAGTTATACGAACGACGCGAAGCGGAGTTCGGATACGTGTTTGCGTGCGGAAAAGACACTTTGCGCACGTGTTAGGAACAAAATTTTTCCTACGAGCTTCATATCAGGTAGGTAATAACAAAAATTTGAAAAAAAAAACGATAATTTGTTTAATTATTTTTAATTAACTTGAAGGGAACCTATGCATTTATCAAAAAATTACATAACAAAAAAAAAATAACAGAAAATCCTCGTCAGAGCTGTTCATCTTAAAGCGTTTAAATTTGATGAGAAAGTTTGTAGATTTTTGCATATAAATAGAGAACAAATCTGATGTGTCAAAGTTAATTTATAATTGGTGTTTGTATAGATGTTGGCTGATATAGAAATAGAGGAAAAATTTGTCATCATGTGTCAAAGTCGACAGGTGCACTTATTGTTGCTTGACAATTATAATTACTTTTCGGCACTCAGTGCGGATAAGGCCTGTATCCGCACTGAGTGCGGAAAAGTGTAACTTTGAGCCCGGAAATGCGTGCGGAAAAGTACTACTTTGCGCACGCTCGTAGGAAATAGTTATTTTCCTAACAAGTGCGCAAAGTGTTACTTTTCCGCACGCAAACACAGTTATACGAACGACGCGAAGCGGAGTTCGGATACGTGTTTGCGTGCGGAAAAGACACTTTGCGCACGTGTTAGGAACAAAATTTTTCCTACGAGCTTCATATCAGGTAGGTAATAACAAAAATTTGAAAAAAAAACCGATAATTTGTTTAATTATTTTTAATTAACTTGAAGGGAACCTATGCATTTATCAAAAAATTACATAACAAAAAAAAATAACAGAAAATCCTCGTCAGAGCTGTTCATCTTAAAGCGTTTAAATTTGATGAGAAAGTTTGTAGATTTTTGCATATAAATAGAGAACAAATCTGATGTGTCAAAGTTAATTTATAATTGGTGTTTGTATAGATGTTGGCTGATATAGAAATAGAGGAAAAATTTGTCATCATGTGTCAAAGTCGACAGGTGCACTTATTGTTGCTTGACAATTATAATTACTTTTCGGCACTCAGTGCGGATAAGGCCTGTATCCGCACTGAGTGCGGAAAAGTGCAACTTTGAGAACCGAAATGCGTGCGGAAAAGTACTACTTTGCGCACGCTCGTAGGAAAAAATATTATCAGAGAAACCAAGTACCTCAAATTTTACCTGCAGCTTTCACCTGTACAGGGTGCTGCAATTTGGAGTGTTTTAACAGGTAAAACATACTTCCAGACCAGATAGAGGAAAATCGACTTAAATGTCATGGGATTGATTTTCGAGAAACGTCGATTGTCAAAAACCGTATCGCGATATCTTCAATGGTACCATTAATACAGGGCGATTTTCGATTTTCCCCTATTATGAAAAATGGCTATAAGTTTCTTATTTATATTTTTTTTTTATTTCTGTGAAAACATCTTTGGAGTATTTTTTGAGCACAATCCAGTGGCGTACTCAGTTTTTTTCTATTTCGCTCCCATTTTGAGATATTGACCAAAGTCCGATTTTTTTAAATGGGACGCCCCATATATTAATAGCTCATTGGATAGCTCTGCTTTTGCTGATTTCAATGATATAAAGTTCGATTGGTTTATCTATAAGAGATTTCGACAAAAAAATTATATCTGCTTAAGCCATAAGAAACAATGTGTTAGAAAGAGACCTTCCTCATTTTCCTTACACATATCAAATCCTTTTCTAACACATTGGTCCTTATGACAAAAACATATATTTTTTTTTTCCCGAAAACTGTTAGAGATAAACCTATCGAACTTTATATCATTAAAATCAGCAAAAACAAAGCTATCCAATGAGCTATAATTATGTAGGGTGTTTCATTTAAAAATATTGGACTTTGGTCGATATCTCGAAATCGGAGCGATATGGAAAAAAACTGAGTCCGCCACTGGATTGTGCTCAAAAAAGTATCTCCATAATGTTTTTACAGAAATGAAAAAAATTGATAAATAAAAAACTTATAGCTATTTTTCATAATGGGGGAAAATCGAAAATCGCCCTGTATCAATGGTACCATTGAAGATATCGTGACATGGTTTTTGACAATCGACGTTTCTCGAAAATCGATCCCATGACGTCTAAGTCAATTTTCCTCTATCTGGTCTGGAAGTATGTTTTTCCTGTTAACACACAACACACTCCAAATTGCAGCACCCTGTACAGGTAGAATGGTTCACAAAATCAGTAGTGGGATAGTATGTTTACAATTTTTGGAGCCAAATATATGAGAGATTGCTCAATCAAATATAGATCGGGGCATTGTGCTCTCAAGAAGATAGAATGAAATATAGGGCATCCTATTTGAAAAAACCTGGAGCATGCAAAATTTCACATTTCTGACATTCAAATTTTGTTTCTGACCATGGTTTCTAAAGATTCAGCCAAAACTAAACAAACTTTTGTATTTACACCTTTCTTCTACCTGTGAAGGTAAAGGCTGTAGGTGAGGCGTAAATATATAAAAAAACACCCTGTACAATTAAGTGGATTATTGCGGAACTTATGGGTGGACCTCCACCAGACCAGCCATCTACTCACCAATATACTGTTGAACTGTTCAAATAAGACACTCACCTAAAACGTGTAGTTTTTAATCTAATGAGAAAAATTCTCAACTCAGTGAATCAGGTTAGTATTGTACTTGAACAGCATATTGGTGAATAGATGGCTGGGTTCACCTATAAGTTCCGCAAGAATCCACTCGTTTGTACTTGAATAACTTGTCACAATATATTACTGGTTTGGTAAAGTAACATTACTAATTCCTGTTAAAAGGGCAATTGACACAAAGTGGATAATCTTACAAAGTCTGACTTTATATAATAAGTTATCGTTCAAGTACAAATAAGTGGATTGTTGCGGAACTTATGGGTGGACTTCTGCGGGACGAGCGCAGCGAGTTTCGCAGCCATCTAATCACCAATATACTGTTGAACTGTTCAAGTAAGACATTCACTTGAAACGTGTAATTGTTAAACTAATGAGAATAACGCACATTTGAGTGAGTCAGCTTTGTATCGTAATTAAACAACATCAGTGAAAAGGAGTAGCGGGAATGGGACAGCAAAAAAAAAGACGTTGTTATTTATTCAGCGACGTTTCGACCATATATTTTGGTCTTCTTCAGGCTAAAAATATGGTTTACATAAGAAATTGGTAATAAAATTAAGGGATTCAAAGGGAAAATTGAAAGATTCAAAAAATTAAGTACCCAAAACTCTAAGTAAATTTAAACTAATATGCATTTTAAAATGAAAGAACAATAATCAATCAAATCATCGAAACATTGAGAAAAAAAAGATTAAATTGAACTAATCTGTGGACATTTAAAAAGTTCGAGAAGTAAAAAAAAATAAATTAAATTAACAAACAAGGAAAGTAACGTAAGCAAAAACTACATAAACATTAAAATTATGGGGAGTCAACATACCTTCCAAATATAACGTCATTGCTAAAAATTCCAAATACATATAGGCACATAAAACACGAAGCTGGACATTACAGTTAAAATCAGTCAAAATTTGAAATTGAAAATTAAAATTAAAAATCTAGGCAAGTCAAACAAACACGCCAGCAGCAAAACGGTTCTCACAGTGGAATGGTTTATTGATAGGTATAGACCCTGAAGACAGAAAAAACGGAATAAAAAAAAAAAAAACAAAAACAAAAACACTAAAGAACGACGGCTTCTCTGTTAATTATTACTATTAGACCGTCAGCTACTGACATATTTAGGTGCCCCATTTTCGCATACAAGCCTTGAAGAGGGTTGAAAAGTACATCGATTTTGAGTAGGATGAAGGTATTTTCACGGATGGCTCCTGGGGATAACGTATGGAAAATAAAATTTGATTTTCCATAACAGAAATGAAAGACGTCCTGGTTCCCATATTTTCTCGCAAGCTGTGTTCACCAAAGGATTAAATAATAAATCCTGGCTTCGTGAAAACAAAGAAGGGGGTGTTGCAGGTGGCTAAAGGTTTGAAATAAGGGCACAATCTTGTAAGGAAAAATCGAGATTTTGGGCGATTTTTCCACACAAGCCCATTGGAAGGATGAAAATCTACAAAGTTGGTAGCAAGAAACCATATTGGCTTGAGTGTCGCGAATGGAAAAGTACATTTTAGGGTAACATAAGTAAAATCGAATTTTCTATATATTATCCCCAGGATCCACTCATGAAAATACCTTCATCCTACTCAAAATCGATGTACTTTTCCACCCCCTTCGAGGCTTGTATGCGAAAATTGGGCACCTGAATATGTCACTATCTGACGGTCTATACAGGGTGTTCCAAAACTATTGTGCCAAAAATTAGGGATAAAAGATCTCGCCAAAATAAACGTTTTTTACTTATAAACCCATAGGCGCATGCGCTTTGGTTAGTTGATAATACCACATTACTCTCCGCGCACAAACTGTGTTATTGACTAATCCAAAACCTAAGGAATGCTTTCAGTATTTATTAAAAACAATGATTCACATGAAAAGATGCTCAAAACTATGACCACCCACCTCAATGCATGCGTGACAGCGCTGTTGCAGAAATTTCGAGTAAATTTCTGCAGGAATCTCTTACCGATATGTTAGAAACTGTTCCCCTGTATGCCAGACAAAACATGTGGTACCAACACGACGAAGCTCCACGACACTACTCGTTAGCCGTAAGGGAACATCTCAACGAAACAATCTGGAAAGAGTATCTGGTAAGGGCGTACCTATTGCATGGCCTCCAGGTTCACCAGACCTGACCGAATGCGACTTTTTTTTATTGGGTCACATGGAAGCTCTTGTGTACGACACTCCAGTTGAAACAGATAAACAGTTAGTAGGAAGGGTTGTTGCAGCAGCTGTTGAAATTCGCGAAACGCCAGGAATTTTTCAACGTCTTCCGAAGGCTATGCAAGGGCGCTGTCACGCATGCATTAGGGCGGGTAGTCTTTATTTTGAACATCTCTTGATGTGAATCCTTGTTTTTAATAAATACTGCAAGCATTCCTTGTTTTTTTTAATATTTAATAACTTAATTTTTGCTTGAAATACGTTTCTTCGTGTGTAAGGTGGTTACCACAGCGCGGACTGTAAATGTGCTATTATCACCTAACCAAAGCGCATGCGCCTATCGGTTCATAAGTAAAAAACGTTAATTTTGGCGAGATTTATCATCCCTTAATTTTTGGCACAATAGTTTCGGAACACCCGTATAGGAAATCGAATCTTTGATTTCAATATGTTAGTTAATATGCTATAGAATTTGTTTCTTTGCCCTATTTAATAGGTTGCTATAAATATTGCTAAGGTTCGCATCGTCAGTTCTTAGTTTGATATTATCGGTAATCTGTATGTATATCATCTCACTTATGCAACGCTTCACCTAATCTGTTTCCTTGTCAAGAATTTTTACATCATTAAAATTAAGTATGGTTTGTAAGAAAATGGTGTTGTGCCAAAGTAATTTTTTCAGCCTTCGTCCTGTATTTCTCTTGGCAGTCATATTGGTGTTGTTCAAGTCTATTGCCCAACTTTTGTTTTGTTTGACCTATGTACTATTTACCGCAAGTACACGGTACTGAGTAAATAACAATAGACTGGTCGAAAATTGTTGTTTTGTCTTTGAGTCTAGAGAACAATGTTGACACTGTTTATATGTTATAGAATGCCAATGTGAATTCATCACTCTGAAACAGTTTTTCAAGCTTATGGTATAAGTCGGGAACAGAAACTTTTTTTTCCTGGTTGGGTGGTCTTGTGTTGGAATGTGAATCAGTTAAGAGGCTATGGCGTTTCCGAAGAAAGCTGTTGATGGACTGGTTGATGAAGAACTTAGGGTAATTGTTCGGATGTAAGAGAGAGGATATAATTTTCAAATTTTCAGACTGGAAAGAATCATGACTAAGTTCAATGGCTCTATGGCAAAGGTTGTGGATAGTATTAAGTTTGTGTTGGGTAGGGTTATTAGATTTAAAATTCAACAATCTCCCTGAACTTGTTGGTTTCCTATACCAGTTTGTCTTCAATGATCCATCACATTCCCTGTGTACCATAACGTCTAACAAGGGTATCTTATTATCTGATTCGACCTCGATTGTGAACTTCAACTTTAAATTGTAAGCATTGAAGTATTGTAGTATGGAGTCTGTTTTGTTTTCCGGGATAGCCCAAATTGTATCGTCTACCTAAAATTTTATAAAGGGAATAGACAATGGTATTTTTTAAAGGACTTCAGTAATTAAATCTTCCATTACAATAAAAGCCAAAATATGGCTTGCATGATTGCCCATAGCGGTCCCATCAAGTTATTGATAGAAAGAATTATCAAATTTAACACATTCAATGACACCCTCGATGACACCTGATTTTCTTGACATATTTTGAACGGGCAATAGCGGCATTTGCCGGCAAGGTCATAATGCGAATGCGGGCGCTGACGTTTTATGATGCATTTCCTTTTTTTTTGTTCCGGAATGTTATTGATTTGATTGATTTTTCTTTCAATTTAAAATGCATATTAGTTTAAATTTACTTAGAGTTTTGGGTACTTAATCAATTTTCTAAATCTTTCAATTTTCTCTTTGAATCCCTTAATTTTATTACCAATTTCTTATGTAAACCATATTTTTAGCCTGAAGAAGATCAAAATATATGGTCGAAACGCCGCTGAATAAATAACAACGTCTTTTTTTTGCTGTCCTATTCCTGCTAATCCTTTTCACTGTTGCGTAAAGCAGAGACGATACCACATAATGGAAATAAACAACATATTGATGAATAGAGCGCTCGTCCCGCAAAGGTCCACCAATAAAATCCGAAACAATTCACTCATTTGTACTTGAATAACTTGTCACATTATGTTACTAGTTTAGTAAAGTAACATTACTAATTCCTGTTGAAAGGCAGATTGACAAAAAGTAGATAATCTTACAAATTCTGACTTTATATAATAAGTTATTGTTCAAGTACAGGGTGTACAAAGGTGTAAATACAAAAGTTGTACAGTATTGGCTAAATTTTTAGAATCCATGGTCAGAAACAAAAATTGAATATCAGAAATGTGAAATGTTGCATGCTTTCAGCTTTTTCCAAATGGGATGCCCTATATTTGGTTCTATATTCTTGAAGAGCACATTTTCCCGATTCCAAAACTATATAGTTTGTCTATATTTGGTTGAGCCATCTCCAACATATTTGGTTCTAAGAATTTTAAAAATACTATCAGAGATGTCATTGGAGAAACCAAGTATATACCTTAAATTTTACCTGCAGCTTTCACCTGTATGGGTAGAATGGTTCACAAAATCAATAGTAGGATAGTATTTTAACAATTTTTGGAGCCGAATATATGAGAGACTGTTCAATCAAATATAGACAAATTATATATTTTTGGAATCGGAGCAAAATTTCACATTTCTGGCATTCAAATTTTGTTTCTGACCATGGTTTCTAAAAATTCAGCCAGAACTGTACAACTTTTGTATTTACACCTTTCTTTTACCTGTAAAGGTAAAGGCTGTAGGTGGGGTGTCAATATATAAAAAAAACATCCTGTACCTATGTATTCAAAATCACCTTATTCTCCTAAATAGTTCCCCCATTCCCATATTTTCAGTGGCGGATCTAGCATGAAGCAAACGACGCACTGTGCGTCGGGCCCCCAGAGCTGAGGGGCCCCCACACAACCAGATTCTAAAGGGACCGATAAAAAAGAATAAAAAAAAATAAACTCGTAGATATAAAAAAAAAAACGAAAATTAAATTTTGAAAGAGACAGCAACGTTATATACCAGGATGCCTATTCTTGAAACCGGGGAACAGCGTTCTCACGAAAAAGAACGATTGCTCTGTCTTTGTCAATGTTATGGAAATAGAAATATGGGCAACTAAGACAGAACGCTTATCTCCTGTTTCGACAAAAAAAGCCCTGTAGGGAATCCAGGGCTGGAATCATGACAAGTAGAATTCCACTTTCATGACGTCATTCGCGACACTTTTATCGCGTATAGTACAGGCGATGATGACAATTGTTAGGCAACCTGACGTCATAAAAGAGAAATTCTAGTAGAAGTTCGTAATCCCAGCTCTGATGCACTCGACGCGATAATGTGGCAACCGCGGATGCGTCGACTTTAGGCGGCTTTTTTAGTTATTAGGCAATTTTTCGCGAGGATAATCAAGCATAATCTGATTATGCTGGGTTATGTGATGTGTCAATTGTATCATACTCCCCTAACTTCCTCTACATCAAATTCTGGGCCTGCGAGTGACGTCACCACTATCAGCCGCTTGTAGTGATGACGTCACCCGCAGACCTCGATGGAATGCTTGCGATTCAGGCTGTGCTAGTGTTAATTTTTTCGTCGATTTTAAATGTAGAAAAGGTGATTTTCGGTCTGTTCTCTCAGAAGAAATTAGGTGTTCTTGATCCTCGAGTATCCCAGAATTTGATGGTGGGTAGGGGAGTATGACACAAATGACATCATATAATCCAACAAAAGATTATGCTTGGTTATCCTCGCAAAAAATTGCCTATTGTCTTCCAGACTCAGATAATTTATGGCACTTGTCGGACAGTATCAGTGCAGTGCGGTACTACTATGATGTATATACAGTAAGGGGCAGGCTACTAGGTATATAGGATCGAACTTGACGAATTTACGATCGTCCGCAGCCGTTTGAACACCTGTCGCTGTCGGTCCGCTGTCGTTTTTTCGACGACTTTGACGTTCGTTGAGTTTGTTCATAAACCATGGTTCACATCAGTACGTTTTATGATTTTACAGACTTAAGCCCGGTCCAGACACGACGTTACTGATACCTGATCACGTGTTGAACTGTGCAGACAAAACGTTATGCAAAACGTAGCATCTTGACCGTGCTTTTAGTTGTATCGTCGAGCTTCACTTACTTATAATTAAAAGGCGTGTATTTAGATAGATTTTTTTTCGAAGTAGCAAATGTTCAAACAGTCCCAGTCCACCTTCTTGAGCTAAACAATGACCTAAACGATCAAGGCTCTACGAAAATTATTTAGAATCACAGGGGTGACAGTTAGGTATATTTCTCGAATTTTGAAATGCAGCTGCTCAAGGTTCACGGCGCAATTCTCCTGAAAACCATACATTTTTGATATGCAATGACCCCAGAGAAAATAATCGTTGGGTGCAAGATCGGGAGAGCGTCACAGTATTGTAGCTCTCGACCCAGCAATGAGACGGTTTGGAAAAGTATTATTCAAATGGTCCAGAATGAAACGCGTTAAGTTAAGTTAGCGTCAATGAAGTATGGCCCATACAAACCGCTCCAGACAGTTACTTTCTGACGACGCTGGGCTCTAAGTTCATAATGCCTGTGTAAATTCTCCTCAGACCAATAACGGGTGTGACTCGGATTATGTCGACCATGGAGTTGAAATGTCGACTTATCTGTAAAGACAATTTTTCTAAAAAAAATCTTCATTTTCATTTGCCTTATTAATGACAGTTTCACAAAACTCCATTCGCCTGATGTTGTCCTCAGGATCAATTTTTTGGAAGTTTCGTACTTTGTATGAACGATACTTATTTTTTTTCTGTGGCTCCTCACCGTCCTTGTACTTGAGTCAACCTCGTAAGCGCACGAGTCGAAATAGTTGGAGTTTCGTTATCTAATGCCAACAACCAACAACATAATTTATTTGGCTTTTTGATCCTCATTATTTTCCTGAACGTCATTTTATTGATGGTTTCGGGGAGAAATGCAACCATATTTTTGAAAATTATTAACAACCGTAGAACATTTTCACCTGGTTTTCGCCAGGTTAGCGCTAAATCGATTTGTCATTTTCTGACATGCGGACGCCTGCAAATTCGTCAGGTTACATCCTATATACCTAGTAGCTTGCCCCTCACTGTATACAGGGTGTCCCAAAAAGAAACCGACAAACTTTAAGGGGTAGTAGGGGATATCAAAACAAGCATTTTTGTTTATATTAACATATGTCCGCAAATGAGCCATTTGGGCTGTAGAGCAAAAAAACTGTTTGGTATCTAGTTTTATTCTTCGCAATCATTAAGTCACTGCTTACTTATTAATTTTGCTTTAATAGCAAATAAATTATGGTTTACAATAATTGTTCAACTCGCGAACTCTTTGGAATATTCCGGGAATAGCTTCTACATGGGTACAACTCGCCAGTTTCCTTGCTATCAGATCTTCCTCATTACGAACAGGTGTTTCGTAGACTAAACTTTTCAGTCAATGACCCGACGGTGTAATCTTTGCATTGATGTAAATAGTCAACATTTTGAACAATTATTCTAAACCATAATTTATTTGATAATAAAGCAAAATTAATAAGTAAACAGTGATTTAATTATTGCGAAGAATAAAAGTATCAAACAGTTTTTTTGCTCTACAGCCCAAATGGCTCATTTGCGGACATATGTTTATATAAACAAAAATGCTTATTTTGATGTCCCCTACTACCCCTTAAAGTTTGTCGGCATCTTTTTGGGACACCCAGTATATATATCAATGATACGTTATGGTATAGTTGTGTGGGGTGGTCTATATCAGAATTCTCTAAAACAGTTAAACACTGTTCAGAACTATATACTCAAAGTTATAAACAAGAAAGGTAGAAGATATTCAACTGCACAACTCTATACTCATGAAATATTGAATGTCAGGACATTATACTTGTTAGAGATTTGTTCCTTTATCCATAAAAATAAAAACTTAAAAAATTATGTGAATCATATATATGAAACTCGAAACAGGGTGAACAAACACATTCAAATACCAATAAGCAAAAAAAAATTAAATCTTAGATTTGTCAATTATTTAGCACCCAAGATTTATAATATTATTCCCATAGAAATAAAGACGATTGAAAAAAATAGTCTATTTTGAAAAAAATGTAGAATGTTTATTGTTGAAAATTTAGAACTATTTAGAATATTTTTTTGAATATTGTATATTAGCATTTGGGGCATGTATCACTAGTTGGTAAACATTTGCTAGAAATTATCTAGTAGTTTTTATACGTTTTCACCGGCACATATAGTCCAGGAGGCAGTGAAATTTTTTAGCACTTATTTTCCCAGTTGGTATCTATCCAATAGTTTGTTCTCCTGGTGATACAAAACAAGAATTTTTGCGTCTGGCCAAAATTTTCGGATGGGTTCACAAGATCACTGAAAAATACAAGTAGGCTTATTTTCCCAGACATAAATATTTCACATTCACTACAATACAACATAAAGTATATGAAAATAGCAATTTGGCTTATCTCAGATAGTGGAAGTGAGTCTGACTGAAAATTTTCGGGTCTTCAATTTTTCACTTGCCAGACATATTATCCATACTCACAGATTAGCCGGACTATTTTTTTACATAACTTCAGTATATTTCTCATTATTAGACCTATTTTTATCACTGAGGAAAAAAAGGGCCTTCCATTCGTGAGCTTTAACGCATTTTGCGCTTCAACCCATCGGAAAACCCCCCCTAAAAATATATGTATTTTGCTTAGAATTACTAACCCTACAATTCTATCCATGTTCTCTGACTGGGAAAATAAGTACCGAAAATCGTCACTGCCTCCTAGACTAATACAGATGTTAGGTCATCTAGGTGCCGTTTTGAACAATTTAAAAATATGTATTATTTTGAAACGCATGTTAATTTTTATAAGTGAATAAATAAATATTATTATTATTATTATTATTATTATTATTATTATTTCTTTTTGTTTAGATAAAAAGTTTCTGAATTTTTATAATTTTTTTTTTCGTTTAACTTGTTTTCTGTCTCATATGTTCTTGATAAACTTGTTTTTTGATTAAATTTATTTCTATATTTGGTTGTTAAAAACTTCAAAAATATAAATAACTTCCGCACACTCACTTTACAGCCCAACACCACAAGAAAAATACCTAAAAAAAGCATGACAGGGCCCCAAAATAAATTTTTGCATCGGGCCCCAAAAGTCCTAGGTCCGCCACTGCATATTTTTATGGGCCATTCCTTCGAAAAACCGTATCTTACACAATGCGCTACCAAAACTAACCCAAACTAACCCAATCTGGCTTGCATTAACTTAAACTGCCCCCCCCCCCCCCTTCAAAAGGCCTCTATCCGCCCCTGATTGCCATTGAAGCGATTCTCCAGGAAATGTTACACAATTTATTCAACCATTTATTGATCCACAAATGCCTGGAACAGAATAACTAACACATACATAAACAGCATTTTGTATAGTTTTATGCAGTTTCTATTAACTTTTCATTGGGCAAACATAAGTTCCCAGCTTTGAAAATATGCATTTGCAAAAAAACGAAGATTTCTATTTCGATTTTTTACGGCTGAAACTTCAAGTTTTAGGGACGATGTCTATTCGTACGTACAGCTTAAACATGAATCTTTTTTTTTTGACGTTGTAATATACAAGGTTTAAAAGTTATAAGCATTTAAAATAGGTCACTCTCGGCTGGGTCACCCTGTATTTGTCCACACAGTTTTATTCGATTAGTGTCTTGCATCCCTACAATATGACATTCCGAATGGTTTCATAATTAGATATAGTGAGTAGGTTCAGTTGAATTTTCTAGGGAATTGTTGTTTTCAATATATTCACAGCAGTTGATATTGGACTTTTTGATTGATGCTCCAATTTTGTCCGACTATTTCTTCTTATTCTCAGTACCCTCATCAGTTGCTTTTTTTTTTTAGAAACATTTATTCAATTCAGATTTACAATTATTTGCATATTCCTTATTAATTAAATCCTTTATTTACGACTAATGTATAATGTGCGTATTATATTTGTGATTTTGGCAGTATAATGACATATGTTATTCCTCCAGGGATTAATGACGCGTAGCGGGATTAATGGTCATTATTCCACAAAAGTGTCAGTGTCAAACGTGTAGTGCTTGTGGATTTGTATTGAAAATTATGAGACGGATGAAATTTGTTCATTGAAAATCTCAAATAAATTAATTTGTCGTAAATAAAGTAGAGTATACTACTCGCAATAATGGCTATTATTCCCTCGGGATGTTACTCCCTCGCCGCTAACGCGGCTCAGTTCGTAAATATTCCTCGGGATTAATAGCTATCATTATTGACTCGTGGTATAATCTACTATTAATCAGTGATACAGTCACTGGTAACAAGGATAAAAAAAAATCTAAAACTAAAACTAAGCAACAGTGATATAATATACCATACTATAACTAACTACCATAACTATAACTAAGGTAACCATAATTTGATGAAAATTTTTATTGTTTTTTGTTGTGATTGAATCTCATGTAGCTAAATAAGCATGAAGCATTCTTTTAAATTTTGGAAATTTCTTTATTGTTTTGATTTGTATAGATGATGTTTTTATGCTTGGAGACTCAAAATTTTCCTCATGATTCAGTATAAAGTTTCATAGGCACCCAGTGTGTGGCTATGGAATGCTTCAGCAACTGTAAACCGCTTCTTGCTTGAGGATTAGAATAATCCAAAGTTTTCAAGTATATCCACACACAATAGAAACTCATCTATTATGTCAGCAACTAACAATGCCATTTTCAGTTTAGTGTTTCTTATTCATCATGTCAGGGTAGCCTCTACAATAACATTTAATAAATCTAGCTCCTTAGCTGTTTCTAGTAGATAGCGATTTATTTCTCAACATCACATCCTTGGGAAACTTGTCCCGTTGTACCACTGATCTCGATGCTCTTGGGGTCGATGGCCAAATCACATTCCTTGCTGTTCAGCCACCTTCTTCCTGCAAATCACGGTCTTCCGAGATGAGATCGTGACCTACAGTTTCTACTTTTATGTCCATCTCAGCCGCAGTTGTAACACTTTATTGATTTTCCATTTCTTGGTACTTACCTACTTTTCTTAACTTCTTGTTTTTCGTTGTACTTTCTTTGGGTTACATACCAACTTCCTGAATAAATAGTATTCTGTTGAATTATGGAGAGTACGAAAAAGTACCAAAATATCGCCCATCATCGAATTTAAATAATTTCACATTTAATACCACGCGAACGTACCTACCTAAATTTGTGCAAAATATATAAATATAGACACTTACGCAAATTGCTTTCACTCAGCCTTTATGTTTCTGGCCTCTATACTGGCGAGCAACGGACAAGATCAAGGCATCAATATCTTCAACGTTTAACGAGCACATGCACGCATACAATTTTATGCTCTGCCACTTTCTAGATGTTAAATGTGCTATAACGTATCTTGTGGATTTGTTTTATGACTTGAGGTACCTACATTATAATATGAACCTGTACCATACTATTATTTATATCTAGACATTTACTAGGCGCCAACAGAGGTTGTCAGGATACTTTCAAAACCCACAACAGTTTTCCATAAAAATATTCCGGTTTATTATGAAACGTTTTCATTGCACTGCAAGCACAGTCAAAACTTTATAACTGAAATGAGAAATGAGGATTGACAACATAAATTTAGGATCATTCAAATGTTTGCGTTTTTCTCTAATTTATACGGTTCAACGGTTGAAGATGGATTGAAATAAATCAAAGCCCAGAAGTTTTTTTCATTTCAAAACATCTTGTTTCCTACTGAAATCTACTTGATGATAATGATGTATAAGAAAACGCATTGTTAGGGCCGGTTTTTCAATAGCGAGTCACCTCCGGGTTGGTTTTAACCCCAGAGTAAGCGTGTGCAGTTGCAATGTTTACCCTGGAGTTATGCTTAACCCGGGGTAGACCTGCTATTGAGAAACCGGCCCTTAGTGTTTTAAAGCATCTATGTTCTCATTGCTAAGCAATCCAGTGATTTTTGTTTCCGATCCAGCTTATATCATGTTATTTAGGTGAGTACCTACTCAATATTCGTTTTACCCTAAAAATCCGATTCGAATTAACACTTTTGGTCAGTTCTATAGATTTGGCTGATTCAGATAGATATTTCTTGTAAACACAAGAATTATCAAGGATAAAAACACTGCAGGGTCTAACTATGACAACTAGCATCGGGGAAGATCTACAGAGAACTGAATTCGGGGACATAGAAGACAAAAAGCCTTAAGGAGACGATATACTGGACTGCGGCTACGAACAGTTTATGCAAGAACACCTAGAATTGGAATGGAACATATGAAAATCTGAGATAAAGAAGGCACAGAGCTTTCAATAAAATACGTCATTCATAATCACCATGTTTCAGAAGAAGAAAGTAGGTACAACAACCAAACTACGAGTAGCTTTCGATGCATCCTGCTCTGGCCTACCGTTAGCCTGAACCATACAATATACACTGGACCCAAATTAGAACAAGAGCTGTCAGATATTCCATTACGTTGGAGATCAGAGAAAATAGTTATTACAGCTGACATTGGGAAAATGTATGGACAATCTGAAAACCATCTGGATGATAAGAAATTTCGAAGAATTTCATAGGTATACATAAGTATTATCGGTCTCTGACGTTTTCCCATTCCCGATCTCCAACTATCTGTGTCAATCGAGGCAACATTCCCCAAGCCTCTGTCTCTCATTTCATCGTCCACTCCGTTTCTCCAGCTTCTTCTCGGTCTGTCGCGTCTTCTTCTTCCCCTTGGCTTTCACTCAATGATTTGCTTGGATATTCTCGTATCTGCCATTCTTTGTACGTGTCCAAACCAAATCACTTGTTTGTCTTTCAACAAATGATCTACTATTGTGTGTCGTACATTCATAATTTTTCTAATTCTCTGGTATGTTATCCAAAAGACCATTTCAGTTGTTTCCAGCATTTTTGAGGTTCTGCCCTTTAGTGGCTAGACTCGGTCTGCCGCGTCTTGTGTCTTCTCCTTCCCCTGGCTTCAACTCAGTGATTTGCTTGGGCATTCCTGTATCTGCCATTCTTTGTACATGTTCCAACCTCAATAAGTCGTTTCTATTTGATTTTAGCTATTATAGTAGATTTTATTTTTAACCATACATGAAATGTTGTCATTACTGATTTTTCAAAAATTTGAAAATGTCACATTTCTGTCTTTTCATTTTCCTGCTCCATTACCTGTCCCAGGACGGGAAATGAGGACGGGAATTTTTTTCCGTCCTCATTTCCCGTCCACGGACGGAAAATGGAGCAGGGAAATATTCCCCGTCCTCATTTCCCGACCTCATTTATTTGGTTGTCACGAATTTATTTTTTTTTCAAGAAATTATTGTTAAAAATAAAATAATATACAAACCTCGACGGGAAACTTCATTGCTGTCTCGAGGTTCATAAACTCTCGATCAGCAATGAAGCATTTCCCCTCTCGGATTGTAATATACTATTACGTTCATAATTTTTCCGTTTTTTGACCTGCCTACCGCTCTCCTCTAAAAGACCATTTCAGTTGCTTCCAGCCCTTAGTGGGCCAGATGTCCGAACAATATAAAGTAATTAGGCTTTTGACAATGGTATGTTGTATATTCTAGTTTTATTTGTCCGGTTTATGGTTCCTCTATTTAGTAGAGATATTTCCTTCCATCTCATTCTGATCTTTAATTGCTGTATCTAGGGATCCCTCATGCGATATTTTAATTCCCAAAAATATAATGTATTGAGTGCAATGTATTAATTCTTGCCTGTTAAGTCACTTTCAGGATTCGTTAAGTTCTATCGTCATATATTATATTTTCGTCAGATTTAGTCTCAATTTTCAAGATGCTACACTGTTTTTCATCTTTTTCCTTTATAACTCTTCTTTTTTTTCGTCTTCCAATAGAAGAGTTTCAGTACAAGAATACTGCTTCACCACAGTATGGGAAACCGCAGCTCCATGTTTGTTGATCAAAATGCTTCAGCAACTAGCCAGTTATAAAACTTATTTTTATAAGGTGTTTGCTATAATAGTCTTTCTTCCCTAGGTTTTTCTCAAGGGATTTCTGTTCTGCCGACCTGTTGGGGCTGGGCTAGTTATCTAGTACTTACTCCTAGTAAACAGAATCCCTGCGTCTTACTGACTTTTGTGTACTCGTATAACCAAATTTCTCGAAGACAGGTCTACACGATTTTTATGTAAGGAATCTTCTTTCCGGTGCCAAGGGCGTCGACTCGGGCGTCGATAATGGGGGGGGGTATTGGTACTTATCAAAGCTGGGCAGAAAACTGTTAATCCGTTATCCGTTAATTAACGAAGTTGAAAAAATTGCTCAAATTTAACTTTCAAGTTAACCTAAAAAAATATTAACGGTTTTCTTAACTTCCGTTACATTGGACTTCCGTTAACTTTAGTCCGTTACATTCGTAAATGACGTCATTTTGTTAGCTTGAATTGCGCGTCAAGGTCAATCGGGACAGTTCGCACAAGCGTAGAAAGATTTCAGTTCGCTACACTACGCAATTTGGAACTGTTCTGGAATGACTCCAAACCCGATTCCGTACAGTGAGATGGGCGCAAGCCCTTAAATTTGTTGTTAGGTAGGCTGTGAGCTGAGGCGTATCGTTGGGTGCAGAGGTGAATGGTAAATAAATCAGCTACCTAAATTGGAAATGGAAATAGTGCCGCTTTTTAGATCTACACCATTTCCAAATCCAAGCGGCAGTAAATGACAAACTGGTCATTTTCATTACAACCTATCAAATGTCCTCCGTGCATGCGCACCGGTCCAGGTAGGGCGTTTCAACCAATGGGAAGGCTGGTGTTTGTTGACAATTTATGTTATTTAATGTCATTTACTGCCGCTTGGATTTGCAAATGGTGTAGGTACTTTTTGTTTTATTCACATTCACCTGTGTAGGAGTGTAGGTATAGTATTTTTAATACCCATATTACCCATTAGGAATAACACCATCTTTGATCATCAATCATGAATCAGATAAAACAAAAAATTACCAACCAATCATAAATCACTAAAACGACTGGTACTTCCAAGTAGGTATTAAAAATACTGTACCCTAGCCCAGCCCATTCTATTTCAATTATCTATTACTTATAATTAGCTTCAAACATCAGTATAACTTTTCGATGATTAACTCTTGACGGATAACTTTAACTTGCGTTATATTCTCAAAAATTAAACTATTAACGATTATCGAAGTTAACTTTTCAAGTAGCGAATTAACGATTAACGAAGTTAACTTTTCGATTAACTGTGCCCACCTTTGGTACTTACCTCCCCCCACTCCAAGAAAAAGATGACAAAAATTAAAAAACTAAATTGTAGTATAACATACCCGGGTTCGTTCAGCAAGATTTAACGGTGATTTTTATCTCAAATCTTCTGGAAAACGAAATGAAAAACAAATAAGGAAACTTACTCAATTTTACTTACTTCACATGCGCCCGACAATAGCAAATACTAGAGAAATTTGAGAGAAGTTGCGATATGTAAAGTAACCGAAAAATTTGTAAAACGTCTAATTTATTAAAGAAAATCGTACCGTTCTCGACCTGGAACTCACGAGGTGAAAGAGCACGACAGAGAAACTCTCGATCTAACATTCCTCAAAAATCAAAACATACTGTGTCATTATAATAATATTGTGTGAGTCCATAATCAATTTAAATTAGATACCGCCCCTGTCCTTGTACTACAATTTTAATTCCACACACTACATTCTATCAACAATACCTATAATCAATATTGAAGAGTTCTTGGTTAGTTAGCCAGTCTCACCAGCAGGTACTGAGGTCCCGTACGGGAGGCTACTCAGCTATAGTTGTTATTTTGAGCCAATATCTCTTAATTTATCAATTTGTTTGCTAGGATATTTGCTCGTCCAGGGTAGGAAAGAAATGAAAAAAATAATACTTGAGTAAATTGAACTCCCAAAAACAAAACAACATTTATTCAACTGACCTGTGACTGCTCCTTATGACACACAATCTAATCACAAATTGGATTGAACAATCAGTTTGATACAAAATAAAAATTGAATAATGAACAATGGCAGACAACCTTCTTCTCTAGTCTCTCATTCTCTATCTCCCGTTCGGTACTTCCGTTTTCTATGGCGCGCCCTCGTTCCCAAAACTTTACAGCACATAAATGGTTGCAACATTTATTTTTCTGGAGTAAACGTTTTGAGAATTCGAGATTTGAAGAAATAATATTTCAAATAGGTGGTTTTCCTCAAAATTTAACAGAATACCTATATGTCAAAGTTTCAAAATAAAATTAAAAAATTCAATGGAGCCGAGCCGTCAGCCAAAAGCAGTCACCCCATATTATAAAATATGTTAATATGTGTTTGACAGTTATTTATTTTCAGTTTAGGCAATTGAGCGATCTGCAGTCTCAATTCAATGATCTCAAGGCAGGAGGCAGGTATGGGTTAGTTTCATTAAAGGTCTCCTCAACTCCGATTCCTGCAGAAACGCTAAAACCATTTAACGAGTCTGTTATTAAGGAAATCGATAGACAGTAGCGGGCATGCAATATATTGATATTTAATCCAAATAAATCAAACGACGACATCCAATTTACTTATATCTCACCTCTTCAATGAGATGAAAGCGGAGTTTGTTCAGATTAAACAAGTTTCGCGAGTTGGAAAACCAAATAAAAATTGCCATCGAGCTCTTAAGATAGGTAGTACTTAACAATCCTGAAGACGTGAGACAGGTAGATACTTAAGGGCAAATCCAAACTTAACAAGGCCGGTGATGCCCCTGGTTATACCCCTCCAGAATCAATCCTGCCAGTCGGGCAATGATGACTATAGAACCGTTTATAATCAAAACCTACGGGGTTTACGGACAAAAGTGAATGTGTTGCAGCTTAGTGTACCCAGTACTACATCCTTTGACATAATTGTGTTAACAGAGACATGGTTGAACAACGACTTACACAATGCTGAAGTGAGTTTCACCAACTAAACTGTTGGACAATAATTGCTCTCGAGCAAAACTAAAAAATTCCAAGCTCGATATGTTTGGAACCAAAATATCGTCCCACTGGCTTTATCAGGGGGTGTGGTGTGCTAATCGCTGTTGACAGAAAACTAAAAAGTGTAACGGTGAATGTGGAGGTTGATTGAGAGGCGGTGTCTGTGCTTCTGAACTTTCCTAGAAGCCAATTTATCATATATGTAGCGTATTTTCCCCCTATCTCCAGCGTGGACATATGGGGATGGCGATTAAAAATCCATTTTAGATTAGCCTTAATTGTGCTTTTTTGGGATGATATATTGAGAGATCAACCATTAGACAATAGGATAAATACTTTCTGCAAAATCCTATATTCAGCAATTGATTTATACGTCCCTAGAAATTCCCTGAAAACCGAAGTTTTTCCATCTTACTGGAAGTTGAGTTATGTTGTCCCAATTTATAAGTCCGGTGATAAGTCAGACAAAAAAATTTACAGACGGTATCCACTCTGAGAATGTTTTATAAGACTATAACCTGATAGACCAGTTGGGTGGTATTAATATTGATGACCAGTATGGCTTCATGAAAAAAAGTCAACCCAACTTAATCTAATCTCATTTGTGGACTATTTGTCGGGCGCCATGGAGAGTGGGACCCAAGATGATGCCAAATGATTTTTACAACGCGTTTGATAGGGTCAACCACCAGATTCTCATCGTTAAGCTTCGGTCTGCAGGAGTCGGGAGGTGTCTCTTGGCTTGGCTCTCTTCCTACCTATTTGGGAGATCATTCATGGTTCGAGCACGAAACGGTATTTCTAATAGCCGAAGCGGTACACAGAAAAATCTGACGAATAATGAAGAAAGCAAGCCACTTGGCACAGATGTTGTTTATCAATAGATTTGACCCGCAGCACTTGCTTCCCCCACCCTGTGACTGTGAGACGATGCGCTGTATTTGTCGAAGAAACAATCTGCCATACACTCTTATTTGCAAGGCAAGAAATGTAGAGGTGGATGCACAAACCAAAGGTTAGTCTGATGAAGACATTTGATCAATGCAATACTAAGGATTTTTGGTTGGTTTAAAAAATATCTAAATTTGAAGTTTTTAAAGATTAAAGTGACTGCAAAAATAATTAAATCTTTTGAATTTCATATTTTTGACTTCATCATTGGAATCAGTGACCTCAAATTATCCTTAAATGATATGCCGCATGCCACCTTTTGCACAGTAGAATAGATTTTATGAAAATGCAAAAAAAAAACAATATGGCAACCAGGATGCCTAAACTTATTAACAAAATAGTTTTGGGAACATCTTAAATATTTGTGATGAATATTAAATACTCAATTAATACCAAAAAATAGATGTTTAGTAGAAAAAATGTTTGTTTCTTCAAAAATAATCGTTTTTTCTATAATGGCCGCCATATTGGTTCCACAGGGTGGGGGAAGCCAGTGCTGTGGGTCAAATCGATCTATTGGACATAAACAACATCTGTGCCAAGTGGCTTGCTTTCTTCATTATTCGTCAGGTTTTTCCAATTTTAATTATGTACCGCTTCGGCTATAGAGGAAACTGCCGCTGGGTTCGTCAGGGTTCCCATCTGGGACCTCTGTTATTTAATGTCTTTATAAATGACATAACGAGTAACTTTTTGGCTGGTTCCAGTCTTCTCTTTGCAGATGACCTCAAGATCTTTATGACGATATCCACACTTGACGATGCTGTGCGACTGCAGCATCAGGACTGAGACTCTGTAATGGATAGAGATCGTTATCCCTATCGCTAAGGCACTTGCTGTCTTCTTCCCTCTCATTGAAATCAATAAAGAGGGGACGTCAATAGAGATAGAGAAAATATCTCCATTTGTTACTGAGTCACAGCCCACAGATTGGCTTACTCAGTAATTGGTGTACAGTTGACTGTATGCGGATTTAAACATACAGAAATGTCAGGTTATGAAATTATATCGCTTAAACAATCCTATAATTGTAAATTACAGCCTTCTAGGCGAGGTACTCCCAATTGTTGAAACAATCACCGATCTGGGCGTCATTCTGGACAGCAGTTTAACTTTTGCTCCTCATTTTTACAAAATTTGTAATAAGGCACTGCAGATTTTGGGTTTCATGAAACGTGCCACCTTAGAATTCCATAATTTAAATTTCATAAAATTGCTCTACTTCTCATTAGTAAGATCGCACTTGGAGTATTGTTCTTCCGTCTGGAATCCTTATTATACAGTCCACATAAATAAAATCGAACATACCCAGCATAAATTTTTCCGTTGCAGCATATAAACCAAACATAGGTACCCAGTGAGCAGATTGACTATGCTGATCTAGAGAGTTGACTCAACATGAACACCCTATCAATACGCCGGAGACAACAAGATATGAAACTTTTATTTAACATCATCAATTACCTACCTACGATCTACACTTACTACAAAGGCTAAACCTCCATATCCCTCCGCGAAACACACGCAATATACTCACCTATTCACCCAACTCTTCCATAGGACAAATTAGGGCTTCAACTCTCCCATCACCCGATTAGCACGAGCTGCTAACTCAGAAACCTTGGATATTTATAGCATCTCATACAACCAGTTTCTTGCAGACCTAAGAGGAATTATAATTTGATACTCTTTCTAGTTATTTCAAGAATACTTTTATCATTGGCTAGAATGTAAACCATAGATTTAGTTTCCTTTCAAATTTATTGTTAGTTTGTTATAGTTAGTGACCTCAGTAGATATTCAGGTTGGTTTTTTGGAAAAAAGTTTGATTTAGGTCAAAAATAAACGGCGTTGAAGAAGATAGTGTGTATTTGCCGACGTTTCGGCCTAAATTAGGCCATCCTCAGTACACTAAAAACAAGATATTCATGAGTCTAACATCATGGATTATTACATAGTGAACAGTGTAATTGTAAAGTAGTAAAACTGTGTTAATACAACAATGATACATTTAAAAATTTAAAAATTGAAAAAGAATTTTATATAAGTTTACTCAGTTATCCTTATGCTTTGATAGCGAGCAATTTCCCACGAATTAAAAATGAAAAAATGATCGTTGGGTTACGTAAATAACATTAACAATTAAAAATCAAATAAATAAATAACATAAAACAAGGTAAATTAGATTACAACAGGTATTACTTACATCCAAGTTACTTCTCCAGTGTTATTAAATAGAATGTTATATACATAAGGAACATAATGTTGCTTGACTTCGTTCTTTGGTTTAGCTTTGTTAACAAACAGGAAACAGGACATTAATATAAGACAGTTACAAACACAAATAAAATTTAAAATTTAAAATCTTTGGTAGGTACTGGCTTTATTATTTCTAACGTTACACTAAACCATTTGTTTCTTATATGGGTCTTGGTTAGTATCGTATCAATAAGGAACAAAAAAAAAAGGGGTTTTGGTATTTAGCACAATCGCAAACACAACCATTAAAAGAAAAACATTGCATTATGATGGATTTTGGATGGACTTTAAAATGTTATTATATGTGATGCTTAATTTTTCAACGTCCTGTCTTTTATTAATGTTATTAGGATGCTTTTTAATCTCTATCATTTCTCCGACAAGTCTTTTTTTATAGTTGTTATGTTTTCCTAAAATAGCTACGTTATTAAAATCGAAGTTATGAAGTCTCTCTTCAAAATGCTCAGCTAATGCTGTTTTGTTTTTTGTTTTGATGAGGTTGGACGGTCTTATGCTCCGTTGGTGCTCTGATATTCGTGTTTTTAAATATCTTCCTGTTTGTCCTATGTACACTCCATTGCACTCCTAACATGGTATTTTATATATTATATTGCTTTCCAAGTTTTTTGGAGTTTCTGTTTTCTGTTTAGAAAATAATTTTTTGATTTTATTTTCATTCTTGAATGCAACTTTAATGGTATCGTTGTTGAGTTGTCTAGCTATTTTTTCTGATAGATCTTGTACATAAGGAATTTTAAAATATCTTGTTTGGTCGTTTTTTGGTATATTTGTCTTATTATTGTGTAGGGAGCGACAAAATAGAAGTTTATTAACAAATTTATTAGGATAGTTATTTTTGGTTAGATATGCTTTTATGTTATTTAAATTCTTTTGATGAAAATCTGGATATGAGAGTCGTACTGCTCTATCCTTCAAGTTATTGATAGTGTTAATTTTTTGTTTAAAAGAGTGTTACGATCGAAAATTAAGGAATCTTTCAGAGAAGGTAGGCTTATGATACCAGTCGGTTTTAATTTTGTTACCTATCATCGGTTCTTATTAATAAGAGATCTAGAAATGAAATGGAGTTGTTACTTTCTTCTTCTATTGTAAATTGCAACCTTGGGTGGAAGCTATTGAAAACATCCAGAATGGTCGGAATTTTATCGATGGGAACACACGTGACTATGTCGTCTACATATCTTTTAAAAAACGGTAACTGGAAATCTAATTTATCAATGCATTGTGTCTGTAGTTCCGACATAACCACGTCTGAGCAGCTTGGAGACAAACAATTCCCCATGCCCAGACCAAAAATCTGCTTATAGAAGGTACTCTCAAAGCAAAAATAACTGTTGTCAAAGCAGAACTGTAGAAGACTCACAAACGCATCAAGTGTTAGTTTGCAATGATCCCTAATCATAAACCACCTTTCTTTTAAAAGATCTATAGTTAGATACATTTTGGGAAAAATACCATTGCCGCACTTGATATATTTGGCTTGTTCAATTGACAAAAATTCAGATTTTCTAAGATTATCTATCATTTTATTAAGTTTCTTTTGGATTGAAACAGTAGGGTCTCTATCCAGGATATTGTACGTGTTGGTGTCTGACAACAGTTCGTTAGTCTTTTTGAGATATTCGGCTTTATTGCTTGGAACTGTAGTATTGCCCTTGTCGGCTTTTAGAATTAAAATGTCAGAATTTTGTTTAAGAAATTGTTTTGCTTCCTTTTCATCCTTGAGAAAGAAGTTGTTTCTTTTTCTAGGTTGGTATCTTAAAAAGTTTGTTACAATATTTACTATTGAATTGCGTTTTTCATTTTTGATGTCTTCATCAGGAAAAAAATCTATAATAAATTCACAGTCAACGATAAGTTGCTCCAAGGGAAGATGATTTTTATTACAGGGTTAATTAAATTGAACACCAAGTGATAGAAGATATTGAACATTTTTGGGAAACTCGGTCTGGGTAAGGTTTACAAACCATTTATCATTATTTTGATACTCCAAGCAATTTCCCTTCTGTTCTAATATTAATCTATTTAATTTATTTTTCTGTTGCAGTTTAACCTTTTTGTGTATAGAGCTATAAATCTTCTTTTGTGAGGTACTGAAGGAGTCAAAAATATTTAATGGTAGTGAATTAGACAGCCTCGATTTAGATGCATTAAGTGTAGATTTTAAGTTGTTAATTTTCCAATGTATATAGGATATTTCTAAGTTTAAACACTTTAACTGAAATTTTCTAAATAACTTTGCGCATTGATTTTTAAAAGGATTACTCTCGACTAACAAATATTGTAAACAAGTAATGGAGCTACTCAGATGCATAGGTAATACCTGTTTTTTCCTACATTGTAACAAAAACTTCAAATGATTGTTGTAGTTGGCCAGTTTCTTGTTTGTGTTTGCCCAATTTTTCATGTCTTGATAGACATTGTCCCCATAATCTCGTCTAATATTGTCCAGAAATCCCATTCTTAGCAAGTTCCTTGTGTCAGTTGTATCCAAGTTGTATTAATTTGTTATAGTTAGTGACCTCAGTAGATATTCAGGTTGGTTTTTTGGAAAAAGGTTGGATTTAGGTCAAAAATAAACGGCGTTGAAGAAGATAGTGTGTATTTGCCGACGTTTCGGCCTAAATTAGGCCATCCTCAGGGCACTAAGTAACTTGGATGTAAGTAATACCCGCTCCCTACACAATAATAAGACAAATATACCAAAAAACGACCAAACAAGATAGTTTAAAATTCCTTATGTACAAGATCTATCAGAAAAAATAGCTAGACAACTATACCATTAAAGTTGCCTTCAAGAATGAAAATAAAATCAAAAAATTATTTTCTAAACAGAAAACAAAAACTCCAAAAAACTTGGAAAGCAATATAATATATAAAATACCATGTAACGAGTGCAATGGAGTGTACATAGGACAAACAGGAAGATATTTAAAAACACGAATATCAGAGCACCAACGGAGCATAAGACCGTCCAACCGCATCAAAACAAAAAACAAAACAGCATTAGCTGAGGATTTTGAAGAGAGACTTCATAACTTCGATTTTAATAACGTAGCTATTTTTGGAAAACATAACAACTATAAAAAAAGACTTGTCGGAGAATTCGGAGAAATGATAAAGATTAAAAAGCATCCTAATAACATTAATAAAAGACAGGACGTTGAAAAATTAAGCATCACACAGTGGCGGTCCATACATGATTTTCTGGGGTGGGGGGGGGGTAATATGGATGACGGGATTTTTTTTTTTTGGGTTGTCATGCCCAAATTTGCACCCGAAAGTCGTTTAAAAAACACGCTTCGTACAAAAATGTATCCCGATGCCCTCAAAAGAGTTATACAGGGTGTCCACTTAGTGCGATATCGGACGATATCTTCTAATGGCCATTTGCACGGCTATCACTTAACTATCACTTAAGGGATATTTAATCAAGTGGAGCTTTGAATGTGAGTAATGTGACTTCTGTTTCTACAAGAGTCACATTCAAAGCTTCACTTGGATTAAATATCCCTTAAGTTATAGCGATGCAAATGGCCGTAAGGTGCATTACTTAAAAATATTTTTAAATATACATAAGTAGTGCTCTGTAAATGGGGTATGCGACAGAACTTTGTTATTTTTAAATGGAACACCCTATATTTTAGTACATTCTATCGTTCTAAAAATCCTACATACTTTTTGTTAGGAATCATCTATACCACAACACAACCGTTTTTAAAATATTTAATATTTTTTCAATAAATCGCAGCTTGCATGTGTCAACAAAAACCAACATATTTCATCCATTGGAGATCCTATAGGCTAAAACTTTTGCAGGTTGTTAGTGTATAATGTCTATCGATTTTAATCTGATATTCCAACGGCATTTGAGCTGGTGGCTCCCTACATTAGAACGCCAATGGTAACCTGACGTCATACCTGTTTTTGCCATATGAAATACCCCCTCGCTCCTCATACGGAAAGTGTCAGTTTAAAAACGACGGACTTTACTTACATTTACTTCATGGTCCTATGAAAATCTGTTAACATTCTACAGGGTGTTCGCAATACTCTACACAAAACCAGACATTTCAAACAACCATAGCACTGTATAAAAGTAGGTACGCAAGGTTGTCTGAGAGAGGTAGGTTGCCTGATAACTTTATGACGTCATCTGGGGTGCCTCAACATAATGCAAATCTGCATAAGGCACCCCAGATGCGCCATCAAGTTACCCATTACCAGACAACCTATGAACTTTAGGAACCTTGGTAGGTACGTCGGTACTGGGGAGCCTATCATATTCATATGATGTCTTTAATCCTTTACTTGATAGAAATTATCTTTGGTTGAAATTTTGTTATAATTGATAAATGTATTAAAAAAATCTTTGTCTGGGGGGGGGTAATTACCCCCCCTCTCCCCCCCCCCCTTCAAACCACCCTTGGCATCACATATAATAACATTTTAAAGTCCATCCAAAATCCATCATAATGCAATGTTTTTCTTTTAATGGTTGTGTTTGCGATTGTGCTAAATACCAAAAAACCCTTTTTTTTTTTTGTTCCTTATTGATACGATACTAACCAAGACCCATATAAGAAACAAATGGTTTAGTGTAACGTTAGAAATAATAAAACCAAAGATTTTAAATTTTAAGTTTTATTTGTGTTTGTAACTGTCTTATATTAATGTCCTGTTTCCTGTTTGTTAACAAAGCTAAACCAAAGAACGAAGTCAAGCAACATTATGTTCCTTATGTATATAACATTCTATTTAATAACACTGGAGAAGTAACTTGGATGTAAGTAATACCTGTTGTAATCTAATTTACCTTGTTTTATGTTATTTATATGTTATTTATTTATTTGATTTTTAATTGTTAATGTTATTTACGTAACCCAACGATCATTTTTTCATTTTTAATTCGTGGGAAATTGCTCGCTATCAAAGCATAAGGATAACTGAGTAAACTTATATCAAATTCTTTTTCAATTTTTAAATTTTTAAATGTATCTTTGTTGTATTAACACAGTTTTACTACTTTACAATTACACTGTTCACTATGTAATAATCCATGATGTTAGACTCATGAATATCCTGTTTTTAGTGCCCTGACGATGGCCTAATTTAGGCCGAAACGTCGGCAAAAACACACTATCTTCTTCAACGCCGTTTATTTTTGACCTAAATCCAACCTTTTTCCAAAAAACCAATATGTTTATTGTTATTATTATGTTTTATATAGAATTAACTCAATTTTAGTAGGTACCCTTGTTAACTGAAATGAGCTAGTCCCGTGTGTGAGAAAATAAGTATCTAAATAAAACATGTCGGATAATCACAATTGTTTCGAGATGGACATGTCATTCCTAACACAGCTGCATGGAGATACATAGATTTCCCAAACGCAAAATGTAATCAAAAGGTACTCCCTTAAGTGCTAAATCCAAAGTTACTCCGCCCGGGATGAAGGCAACGCCAAGATTTAAATTTTGCATTGCAGTAGATACTGTTATTAAAATAAATTCGTGTGCGAGTGAAATTAAAAGACGCTGGATACCGATGTAATATACAGAGGATAAAAGCTATCAGAGCTAAAGGAATACGCACTTCGGTGGTATTGGCTATCATGGTTAAAACCCTTCATCAGTGTGGTAGGAAAAAGTTCCATTGTTAGTGTAGTGGGGTATGTCATACCCTAAACTTTTTTTCGCTTTCCAAATTAAGGTGGCATCAAATAAATATTTAATGAGTTTCTTTACCTTATTATAGGGAATTAATTTCAATAAAAACATGATACGGACACTGAAAAAAAAAATAATTTGGTCCAAAGAAAAATGGAGTTCCCTTAAATAAATATTTGGTTGATAATGGACAAACAAATATTTGTTTAAAAAAAAATCTGAATTTGTTTGACCGTTTCCATTTCGTTTGCTTAAATTAAATTATTCTTAGTTTAGCTCAATATCAATCAATTTTACAAAATAAATAAACATTTAGTTCTAGTAAATAAATCATGCATTAGTTAGCTCATAGCAAATATTTAAATTAAATAAATATTTATTTAATGTAAATAAAACAAGTATTTGTTTCAACCTCTTTTATTTTGAACCAAAAAAAGAAATTGTTCCATTTAAAGCTTCATTTGTTCAATCTACTTATGTTTTTATTCTAGTTAAATCAATAAATTATTGTGAAGCTGCACAGGAGGGTCGTTCTCATTCAGACGTTCATCGTTATTCTCTTTTCCTGTCCCATCATCAATGTTTGGAATCTGATTCACTTCGATGGCACTTCTGAAAATTTTTGCAGGTGGTTCGTCTGATGCTCAGTTTTTGTGGTGGCAAGTATCGTACATTGAATTAAATCCGAGGTCTTACATTGGAGCAACTCGATATCTGTCGAACGGAAAATATTGCTGGTTGCTCTAATGTGAGACCTCTAATTTAAAAAAATGTAAAATACTTGCATCCAATATTATTGCGACTTCCCTATTGCTTGTTGCCTCAGTGTGAGAGGATGTTTGTCTGGTCCAGGTAGAAATAAGTCTTCAATAAAAATTATATCGGCCAAGGTGACGTATTTTTTTGTTCCTGGAGACACCATCTTGCTGAAATTTTTTGCATGATTTGGAATTAAACCTATTATGTAGGTATTATAATTTCAACTTACTGTGTATTAAAGGCCACAGATATTGCACACCCACTTCTGCCAAAAGATCTTGCATCTTGCGGAAACCACTCCGAAAAATAAAAATTCAAAGTAACACCATGCGACGCGTGCCAAACCAACAACAGGAAATAGCGAGCAGTGATGCACACAGCACAGTATTCGGAACTCGAGCATGCGCGTAAATTGTCAAATGTCTACAGAGATCCCAGTTATTTGAATTTTGGTCATGTTTATTTTGTAAAAATTCCAGAATATTTAATTTAAAGTAGCTGTTATTTCGTTTAAAAAATCTGAATATATTAGATTTATGGCGTTCGTTCCAAATATATATTTATTTAATAATATAACTCGTATCATTTTAAGAAGTCAAACAAATAATTTGAAAAAACCAAATACGCAGATTTATTTAAACCAAATACATTGTCGTTGGTTTAACTAATCATTATTTGGGTGAAATAAAAAAAAATCAAATAAATATTTATTAGGCAAATTTTTCACTAATTTTTTCAGTGGACTCTTTGCATATACATAATCATTGAAAATCTGTATTTTTATCAAATAAAACATACCTACTGCGAAGTTGTTATTGGTTTTGAAATTATTTAATGAGTTCTGGACAAAGAAAAGCTCAACATTTTAAATCAACAAGCATAAGTCATTATCGTGTTGAAAAAATTATCCTAAAAGATTGAATACATAAAATTTTAGGCTGCATCAAAGTCGATGCAGTTTTGACAAAAAAGGTAAATTTGCATGTCCCATGCATATGGATGTCTCACATTTCTGACAGCAGTAAAATATCTTCCTGTCTTTAGCTCGAGGACAAATCATGCATCTTGATGAAACTTTTCATCGTTTGTTTTGGTTTTTCATGAGACCAAGCTGATTTTTTTGACTCAATGGTCTCAAAACCCTGGTCTCGCCTGCCCAGAGGCGAGGATTTTTCTCCATCTACCTCTTCCCATAGTTTTCGCAAATGAGCTTGCTCTGCCTCGTATGACATGATATCCGACTATTACTACATAGAAAAATGTATTATGAGCGAAAAATTGATAAGAAATAACATATCTTGCGTATCTAGTTCTGCAGAAAATAGTTACACGATCAGTGTGGTGGGGTATGATATGCCCCAATCGCCTTTGATGTCGCCTTATTTACGAATGATACAATATTTGGCGGTTCGCGTTATTTTATTAGGTATGTTGATCAACACAATATCTCAAGCTACTGTCCACTAGCTGGCGTCACGTACCTACTCGAATTTGGAAAATGCAAGGATACAAAGGTCGTCTGGGGTATGCCATACCCCACCACACTGACGAAGGGTTAATACAAAAGCTTCATTTTGCTTAACTGTTTAACGTGCACTTTAGTACAACACAGTTTAAGAAAAAATCCATTCAGTATTCCTGAAACCGCCGAAGAAGCAAAAATGTGCTAAAAATCCATCAACATACAAACCCCAGCAACAGCAATAAAATCATTCCATTTATATAATTATATCTTATTAAGATTTGTAACAAAAGTGCACTGGAGCTATACTAGTAGCTGTATTTTGACCAAACCAAAGAGAAATTTCGAGACGGCATAGGATGACTAGGTTTGTTGACTGCACCCTGCAGCATAATCGACAAATTATACCAAGAAACTGAAAACATGTCCAACGATATTCCATCCAGGCACACGTATGGAAACAGCTTTATACTCCTAACGCATGGAGGGCAGCAACAACAAAAACATTTAACATCACGATTATTTTTAATGGTAGAGAGATTTCACACTAAACCACTCCGCAACTATTGAGATTTAATCACATAATTATTAAAAGACAAAGAAAAACAACAACAAACAACGTGACACGAAGAAGATCGAAAACTTTATTAGGAGCTTTCGTTGCCTCAATACCTACAACCAAATTTGGGAACATTCGAACCTGCCAAAAAAATCATCATGATTCTCTACGACAAACAAACTCTTGTTGCATCCTGATCAAACTGACTAAAACAACACTCTTATTCAGGTATAGACGACATTGTATTCCAGAATTATCTAGATTAGATTAGATTAGATTGTGTAAGGGGCGTTTAGGTGATGGACCTCTCTGCACTGCGACCTGAATAGATCTATTGTGCTTTCCCTTTTTCTAGTAGGTTCCCAGGTTGAGACATTTCGCGAATCTCACGATTTTTCCGGGACTGGTTCGTTTAACATCCGCAGCAGTCAAATGTGTCTGCTCCAGATGAATGAGTCTTCTGTGACATAATGCTTCGCATTTGCTGAGTATATATGTTCGGCAGATTCGGATTCTTCTTTGCAGAAGCGGCAGAGGTCTGATTCAGCTTTACCCATTTTTTTCAGGTGGTAGCCAAGAGGACAGTGGCCGGTGAGGAGACTCGTTATGAGCCTCAAGTCTGGTTTGCTGAAATCGAGTAGTTCCTTTGCCTTTGTTGACTTTGGCGAGATGAATTGCTTCGCCTGTCTAAGTCTTGGAGTATTGTTCCAATGGGAGGCCTGTTGTGCCTCTACCCATTTTTTAAGTTTGGTCCTTACATGGCTTTTTGTCAGGCCAAAGAAGGGTTCTGGACCGAAGAATGGTGACGCGGCGCCTTCTCTTGCAAGCCGGTCCGCTATTTCATTTCCTTCTATGTTTTGGTGCCCTGGTACCCATGCTAGAGTGACTCTATTGCAGTTCGCTAGTTGCTTTAGAAGTTGCTGAGAGTCCCAGACTAGTCTGGATTTAGTGACAAAGCTGTTAAGAGCCTTAAGTGCTCCCTGACTGTCAGAATTGATGAAGATTCTTGCACCTCGTAGGTCTATTTGAAGACACTTTCTGGCGCAGAGTTCTATTGCGTACGTTTCCGCTTGGAATATGGTGGGGTTTTTTCCTAAGGCTACCGATAGCCTGATGCAGTTTGGGCCATATACGCCCACTTCGACCCCTTCTTCTGTTTTCGATCCATCTGTGTACCAGATGGATGAACCGTTTGGGAATTTATGTACGATCTTGTCACTTTTGCGGCCTTCTGCGGTCACACTAAAAAGGTGATTAAATTCGTATCTGGGTGGCATGATGTCCACCGGTTTTGTTGGTGTACCATGGCAGTCTTTAATGATGCTCATATGTCCAACAAGGTCCCCTTCCTGTAGGTTTAGAGACCGTATAACCCTTGAGGCCTTCCTGTAGGCCTCCCTCCTCACTGCAATGTGCAGAGGGATGATATCTAACATGATCTCTATAGCAGCGGTTGGACAGGTGTTCATGGCACCTGTTATTCCAAGACATGCATACCTTTGTACAACTGCCAATCGGTTTTGCCCTGTCTGCTGCTTCACTTTTGGCCATCACACCAATGCAGCATATATGACCAGAGGTCTTATAATCATCGTCTATAGCCAATAGATAATTTTTGGCTTTAGGCCCCATGTTTTACTGAATAGTCTTCGGCATGTCCAGTACGCTACTGTTGTTTTTTTCGTTGTTTTTTAAGTGTGAGTTCCAGGTGAGCTTTTGATCTAGGACAACGCCCAGATATTCGACTTCACTTGAAAAGCCTATTTGTATGCCATCCAATGTTCGAGCTATTAAGTTGAGCTTCCTTTCCCTTGTGAATGGTACAATTATTGTCTTGCTAGGATTCACCCTTAGACCCTCTTGCATATTGACAAAAAAATGCTACCCAGCGTTTTTTACTCACTGAACTTTTCTCCCAAGGGAACGATTGTACAGGCTCCAAGCCCCATAATAAATACAGCTCAATTGAAAAACAATTAGGTATGGATGTTACCGCTCATCGAGACGTAATAATCGTTTCGATGAAGTTATATATCAATATGGATGATTAAAAACATTTCAATTTATCCAATTCTGACATCAATGACGGATTCTTCAAGTTGCTCTCGAAGAAATAGCTTAAGATTATACGTATATACGATATTTTATTAAATCGTGATATTCAAAACTGAAATTTATAACTTGTTTTCGGGTGAAGGTGAAAAATAAAAAAAAAAAATGGTGTTCCATGTGTTTGATGATCTCTACATAAGTGGTTAGTAGTTATTTAATCTTGATCTGGTGCCTTATTGTTTCTTTCTTCCTAACTGCAATGTAAGCTTTATCCTTTCTATATTTTCATGCATATTTATTTTTTGTGTTCTTTTGTATCTTCTTCCGTAACTTTTCTGATCTGATTTTGTTCAATTTTTATAAACCTGTAAAATTATTATCATTTTGACCTGTTGTATGTTGAAGAGATTTTTGTATATATATCTCGTCATTATAAAATAATCCCAAAAATGGTGATTTCTTCACTTTCTCGCGCATTGCGCAATCCAAACGCGGAGTTGTAACAAACAATACAAGTACCCACCCATAAGTAACCTCAAGAGACGTAGTATTTACCATTTGAAAATTGTTACTGTACTAATAAATACGTAAGGCAAATGCCGAGAAAGTTTGATCCGTTGGTAATTTGTACACCTTTTGACCCAGGATCTATAAATGATTGATGGTTTTATGAACTGCAAAATAGCTGAAACGATAAATTGTTAATTTGGAGCTTCATTGGAAAATTACATAATAATCAAGATAAAGACAACTTTTGAATAAATGAAAATTAGTTGTGAATTTCTTTGTTTATTCTTAGGAATCTTTTATTTGGCTAAGTAATCACATGAGGAATATTTTCCATATGTTTTTACTATTCAGCTTTGAGTTTAGAATCCCATGCATCTTCCTGATTGAGGCTGTACTTATTAGTTCTTGTTTGGTTCTTGTCAGCACCAGCGAGATTACCAAATCGGAAAACAAGATTGGTATAACAGAGCCACCCTGGGTTTTAGTCCAAATAACAGTGGTCATCTCTTCATCCTACAAAGCAAAAAATAAAAATCATCTGTGTATACGAATAAGTGTATCTAGCAATTCACAATGTGACGACGAATGGAAACCCGATTTTTTCGTCAATAGTGAAATCTTCCTTCCAATACTTATTTTGTTGCCATTTTTTTTTTTTAATTTATTTCATAATAATTTGAACACATGCTTTAGCCCGTATGAAAAAACAAAAAAACCTATGTGTAAAACTTTATCTACTGGTTTTTGCATTACATTTCCTCGTTGCGATAATTTCCTATTTATATGAAATAAACGGTGGCTTTATGGAGAGTGAAAGCTTTCGAAGCAATAACTGTGTGTAATTTAATTATAAAGCCTTATCGGGCTGCATTAATGGTTTATTGGGTTGTTTTTATCTGTTATACGTATCGTGGACTTGGATTAATGGAGAAACGTAGCCTTCAGTTGAGAAAAAAACAAATGTTGTTTTTGACATTTGTTAAGAAACTTCTTATGTGCATTTTTTTTATCACTTACCTACCTACGACAAACAATGCGAATCAAATTTGGAAACTACCGAGTAAATGATCTAATTAGGTTTATTTGGTTTATTCGCATTCTTATGGATCTTTTCGCCTTCCTCATGCACACATTTCCATAAGTGCATGGAATACTGTAGACTCCAGCGGCTGACAGTGGATCCTTCCTATCTTTGGCTCATCTGAAGGATTGTAATAGGTATTTTTCTTGTTTCTTTCAATATCGTCTTAAAGGTATCCCTTTATTTTTATTCTCACCAAATTTTACCGATGAATTCACCATTCTATGTCGGTCATTATAATTTTTCATTCACTAAACAAAGATAGCTAACTCATCGGTGAAGTCACCAATTAGAATAAAAACCAGGGGTTTTTTTCAACCCGGAAGGTGAATGACAGATATGCGCTGGCAATTACTGGTTTCTCATTTGAATCTTTAGGTGAAAAAGATTTAGGTCTCATCATAGCCTTATCAATTTGAAACAATACATTGGGCAGACAAAGGAATAAACATAGATAGAAGTCATCTCACTAACTTGAGATTTGCGGACGATATGTATTGATAGGCTCCGACATACAAGAGCTAGGTACTCGGTTAGGTACTAAATGAACTAAACACACAGTCAAGGAAGATAGGACTAAATATGAATCTTAGTAAAACGAAAATCTCATAATAAACATAGATAACATCGCTGTAGAGAAAGTGGATCAATATATATAGGTACCTAGGACATGGTAAAGAAAATCCTACTGCCGAGCTAAAGAGGAGGATGGGTTTGGCCTGGACTGCATTCGGAAAGTTGGATTTCATCCATAAAAATAAAAACATTCCGCTTTCACTCAAAAGAAAAACATAACACGTGTGTACTCCCTGTTGCTACGTATGGACTGGAAATCATGACCCTTCCAAAGAAATCTAAGGAAAAACTGTGTGTATGTCAACGGGCTATGGAAAGAGCTATGTTGGGAATCACTCTAAGAGATCGAGTACGCAGTACTGACATTCGAAACAGAACCAGTGGCGTAACTACAGGGGGGCTTGGGGGGCCGGGCCCCCCAGACCTCGCTAGGCCCCCCCCAGAAAAAACTTTAATATTTGGTATTTTATGAAAGCTACGTTACTTTTACCCTTTACCTATTATAATTTTATGTTATTACCTTCTAAAGGACCCCGCAATATTTAAATGGAAATTGGTTAACCGTGATATTTGGATGAAATTTAAATATGTTATTGGGGCTGCCGTAAGCAACATTTTTTACCCTGGGCACAACCCTGTATATATGACAGGTGAGGCGTGGTTAGCTGTCAAATATTAGAATCTGATATCCAGAAGCAGATTTTGATGAACAAAAAATCTATTTCCACTAAGTCGACCAAGTTAAGTCGAAAAATGTCAACCGTTTTAACACCTGTCAAAACCCTGCCAAACGGCAGCACTCATCTTTTCCAGTTTTCAATATTTTATATTGTCATTTGACATTTTTAACTTATATGTAAATTCTAAATTCAAAAATTGAAAAAAAAATGACAGAACTGTCAAAACCTGTCATTTGTTTTAGTAGAAAAAAATAATCTAATCTGGTCCTTTCTCATTTTAAGGCAGTTTATTGGTGATAAAACATTGAACAAAGTTCATTCACGTCTCATTTTGACAGCTGTCATTTTTTTTTTCAATTTTTGAATTCAGAATTTACATATAAGTTAAAAATGTCATATGACAACATAAAATATTGAAAACTGGAAAAGATGAGCGCTGCCGTTTGACAGGGTTTTGACAGGTGTTAAAACGGTTGACATTTTTCGACTTAACTTGGTCGACGAATATATTTTTTGTTCATCAAAATCTGCCATAGTTACTCTGCTTTTGGATATCAGATTCCAATATTTGACAGCTAACCACGCCTCACCTGTCATATATACAGGGTTGTGCCCATGGTAAAAAATGTTGCTTATGGCATCCCCAATAACATATTTAAATTTCATCCAAATATCACGGGTAACCAATTTCCATTTAAATATTGCGGGGTCCTTTGAACGGTAATGCACGGCAATCCCGATCGACCCTATTTGATCCTCCGATCCACCAACGAATGGTGCTATGTGCCACCCCAAGGACAGTGCAAATTGCAATGTGCAGAAGTGATACAGTGGGTGGTATGAATAAAAACGAAGTATCTGCTACTACCTACTACAAGTAGTAGTATGTTCTCCGTAGTATTTACTTTAGAATGAAGTAGATACCACATTTCGAAACTACCGGAAATTAGTGAATCCTTCGTTGTGAAGTAAATACTTCGTAGAATATACTACTACTTGTAGTACCTAGTAGCAAGTACTTCGTTTTTATTCATACCATCCAGTATACCAAAGCCATTAAATTAGCATTAGCAATAAGTATAATAGATTAGTTTGGGAGTTTGACTAAATATTTTTCCTGTGAATCCGAGAATCGGTGTTGCTGATATTATAAATACTATACAGTGGCTGATAAGTTGGGTTAGCTAGGTAAGTGATTTAAGCCCGGTTTAGCCAGCTAATTGTCTATTATGCACTGTTCTACTTTCTTAAAGATTCCAATAAGTCACAATAACAGGCCCTCAGGCTACTGGCGCCAACTACATGGGGGCATTGGGGCAGGTGCTCCCATAAGCAACCTCTTATGTGTGCTTGGAGCTCTCGTGGGGAATGCGGAAGTACAAACGTATTTGATGGTCCTTCCGTTCCGTGTGGTAGTATCAATATGATGTAATTTAAATCCACACAACGTTGTATATAAATTATACAAGTGGTATTAGGGCGGGAATTAATAAACTACTTTGGCAGTTAACTTCTGGAATTACATGAGAAGTAACGTCATTCCAGAAGTTAATTTTTGGTTATTCTGTCAAAATAGTTTCATAATACCCGCCATTAGTGTTAGATAAGGGAGGTATTAGTATTCTGTCCTTCCGTTCTTGTGGTCAATTCTTTGCTATCAGCTCTATTACATACCTTATATTGCTAATGTGCTCCATCTCTATTCTTTGATAATAATCGGGACATGAGGCATTTTAGGAACTTTTCGCACGCTCGTAGAAAAAATAGGAAAATATATACACTATAAATTAGACGTTTTTAGGAGTGGATTCCGAAAAAAAAAAAATCGCCTACGGCGAGCTTCCCCCGCCCCCTATAAACAAATTTATAAAAATATTATCCTGCACCTATGAGGACTTTCAAAAATCGGCGCCTCTGCCAGGCCCACCCTAGGCCCCCCCCAGGTCAGATTGCTAGTTACGCCAGTGAACAGAACATAGAGATACTAACTGGTACAGCGAAATTAAAATGGCAATGGGCAGGCTACATAGCACGAGTGGACCCAGATAAATAGACATCTAAAATTACATTCTGATGGCGATCCCGAATAAGTCAAATCGTTGGGATCCAATGGAGAAAATTTGCCGAGGACCGACGGACATGGAAAAATCTGGAAGAGGCCTTGATCCAGCAGTGGACGAGTACAGACTGACGAAGAAGAAGAAGAAGCCTTATCAATCTCAGAAGCTTTGTATCCGATAGATTGAAAGGTGATTCAAGATCTTCTTCCAGATGTGGTAGATTAGACTGTATAGCTTAGTTTCCTGCCAGATATCCTTATTAATACATAAAGACTGGACTGGCGTGGACTTTGGTAGGAACACGATATCAAAGTCAAAGATGACCAAAATACCTTCAGGCTGGAAATGAAAGACGCAAACTCTGAAGAAAGGTTTTTTTGCTATGCCTCATAAATCATTACGAAAAATAATTTTCCTGCAATAATGCTTCAGCGGCAACCATCAAAAGCTAGTGCAGTGCAACTATCACTTAAAATCCTACAGATCCTAGCTAGACAGCATGGAGAGTTGGATTGCTAATCATCATAATGTGTGCAATATGTAGGAATTCCGGCGCAAAAAAGTACAGACGCAGGAACTTTCAAAGTACAGACTCGTCATGGGGAGTAGCGAATGGCCCCAAGTATTCGCTCTTTATCAAATTAAAGAAAATCCCATTGAAAATAAAACATAAGTTCCTCGTTCCATGAAATGAGCCAATAATTTGGAGATGATTCTGTTCAAGCAATGATTCCAAACCTGCCAACAATTACTTTCGAGCAAGAAAACATTCCATGTTCTGGGCAAATCTTTTCGGAGATAGATTCTCAATCCAACCAATTAGGGTGAGTCGTGGTGATGATCAAAATAAATAAGATGGTTGATTGAACAAAGCCAGAATAGTAAAACAAATTTAATCATTGATCAGTACCGTTTGTCGATTTTAATCTGATACTCCAGAGGAATGTGACGTCACACCTGCTTTTGCCATATACTTCACCCCCTCGTTCCTCATACGAAAAGTGTCAGATTAAAAACGACGGACAATACCTAGTAGCAAATTCGTAATATACAATAGATATACAAGTGTCACGGATTCCGGGTTCACTTAAACTCATTTCACAAACAGTGACGACTTTTATTGAACTTGTTGACTTTATAAAATTCACTTATCACTTATTGAAACGTACCGACAAATATCGAGTAAAAACTGACCTGCTTAAGCTACTACTACGCGCTATTTATAGTAGACAGTGTACTCATCGGGATTCATCTAGAAAAACCCGGTGCCCTACTGAAATAGAATTCTCCGAGTTGTTTGCGTGCCGCACAGACAATAGCATTCTGAGAATCCGACCGGGCTCCCGAGGCAATCTCGTAACACTAACTGCCTCTCAAATCAGATCGTCGTGGACTGCAACCTGAACCGACTCCTCAGATCTACTCTCATTTCGTTAATCTATCCCTGGTTTCCCTAATGTCGAAAAATTATTCGAGGTCGAGGTCACTCTCTTTCAGTTGATCACTTCCCAGCTGTTCGAGATTCCGTTCTTCATACAATTGCCAGCTTTTAAGAGGGGCGTCAGATAAGAGCCAGCGCGCCATCTTTTGGGCTTCACGACATACATTAACTATTTTTTAATCACAGGTGTTCAAATTGTCTGTAAATGATTGACTTATTTACAAGTAGATGGCGATATCTTCAATATCAATTCGTTTACACAGTAATTTACAGTAGACTAAATAATTGTATTCAGATGCAAATGAAATATAAAGTTTTTTTTTTTAAAGATAAAAGTCAAAATGACACTCTGTTGGCAATACAATATAAAATTGTCAATGCTTTCAATTTTTTTATGTAGAAAAGGCTTGTGTTGCCAACATAGTTACTAAATTTTAGTATTTTACATTATTAGCCAGGTAAAACAGTTTTTACTGGCTATTGAAGGAAATTACTAGCGAGCCGTCAGGCGTGCTTGTCACCTTCAACAGCCAGTAAAAACTGCTACCTGGCGTATAATGTACAATAATTTATTTGTTACTCTTCCAGAAGGTACCTACAAGCAATTATTCTTGTGATAAAACTAATTTTTTGAAAATAAATAATTCTACTGCCTTGTAATAGTATATTATTACAATCCGAGACGGTAAATGCTTCATTGCTGATCGAGAGGTTATATACTGACCCCGAGACAGCAATGAAGTTTCCCGTCGAGGTTTGTATACTATTTTATTTTTAACCATAATTTCTTGAAAAAAAAAATAAATTCGTGACAACCAAATAAATGAGGTCGGGAAATGACGACAGGGAATGAGGAAGGCAAATATTTCCCTGCTCCATTTTCCGTCCGTGGACGGGAAATGAGGACGGAAAAAATTTCCCGTCCTCATTTCCCGTCCTGGGACAGGTAATGGACCAGGAAAATGAAAAAACAGAAATGGGACATTTTCAAATTTTTGAAAAGTCAGTAATGACAACATATCATATATGATTAAAAATAAAATAGTATATTAAAATACAAGTTGCAGACGGCCACATAGAGCGAGTGGACGAACGAAAGAGTGCGAGAATAGCCTTCTGCAACGTGGATTTTATACTATTTTCTCGATTTTGGATTCTATTTTTCATTTTTTCAAAATTTTTCGTGGTTGCTGTTAGTTGGAGATTTCTTTTTTGCAAAATATGTCAGTTGGTGACACTTACTAACCAGCCAACTGACAGATGGTTTTTATTATTTTAAAAGGTTTGACAATTTTGAAGGTACCAATAGGTATACTTTGAAAACTAAATGTCACTAAAAATCGTTGAGGAATGAGCTTCATTCTTCAATGATTTTGCGTGCGGGAATAATGACATTCTCACATCAAAATCGAGAAAATTTTTTTTGCAATCATATATGTAATCTTGTCATTACTGACTTTTTAAAAATTTGGAAGTGACACTTTACCTGTGTCACTTCCCTCTTCGATTTCCCTCACCGATTTCCCTATTCGACTTCCCTCACCGATTTCCCTCACTCTAATTTATTTACCTTTGCTGGCAACAATGAGAACATGTCAGGTAAAAACGTCAAAGCAGTAAATGACACATTTTGGCATGTTTGTTTTATTTTTTTAATATTAAAAAAACTGATTGACTAATCATAATTAAAGGTGTGCTTGCAGATGAAATAGTATACAAACCTCGGAGGAAAGTTTTCATTTCTGTCTCGAAATTAATAGTCAATCTCGACGCTTCGCGTCTCGACTATATAAATCTCTCGACAGTAATGAAACACTTCCCTACTCGGTATGTAATATACTATTACTGGCGTTTGAAAGAAGTGACTACCCTTCCCGAACTCAGCGACATCTTTTAGAAAAGCGCTGAACACACGTTTGGTTTGAGTCTCTGCTGAAAATGACAGCAATCACCTCGTTGTTTGGCATATTTTGATTAATTTTGTGATAAAAACATTATAATTGTCGGAAATTCTGTCCTATTCATTTTTTTTTCCAGCATTTTACTATCCGAAATTTTGGAAATTTATTGTTGATGTGCTACTCTAGGTATTCGTCCCTTTTTCATTTAAATCCATGACCAAAATTTGCATATTATTGTCAACAAAATTGGTAATAATTTTACTATTTAGAATGCGTATTTTGCAACCAAAAATGCTTCGAACCATACTCCAATCTATTATTGTTATGAACATAACTTCATTTCACTGAAAAATGGTCTAAAATGGTAATTGAACAGAAAGGACGTATTTGAATTGCACACTTCTTATGGGATTTTGGTTGAACGCGGAATTTAACTAAATTTTGGTATGTTGTATATTTCGACCTCCTGAGTAAAAGTTCTCATGGGTACAAGCCGATCCTATGACTAGTTCCGGATATACGGGGGTTTTTCTAATACTACCTCAGGCAACCTGAAAATACTGAATTTTCATGTTCTTTGCGTTTATTTGTGGTAGGTAACTTTAAAAAATGTTGATTAAGTTTAGACCTTTTACAGAAAGGTGCATGTTTTTAGTTAGGTGCCTATATATGTGAATGAGTGAATGTACGAGGCTATTATGAAAAGTACTTGTTTGGTGGGCCTTTGTGTGTTTTTAAAACAAACACAAATAGAAGTATGACAATAGTTATTTGTGCAACCAGTTGGGAAAAGCACTATTTTTCGTAACGAGCAGATTTCTGCGGAACGAGCGAAGCGAGTGCCGCAAAAGAAATCGAGTTACGAAAAATAGTGTTTCCCAACGTGTTTCACACAATATTTTTTCTAATTTTGTATATTAAGATCTGATCCATTTAAATTCGAGTCAAAAATATATGAAAAAAGTCCCTTCTATAATTATTTCTAAATTTTCAAGTAAGTTCGGAGATGTTTCTTATTCCGTTACTATGGAAGCCAGTATTGTTTATTGTCAAGTTTGGCGACTCAAATCGGTCATTATTTTCGGCGATCATCGACTACCTACTCTGCTTGTAGATACTGTGGATGATTTCTGAGAATTAAATAGCATGGGGGGTGGAAGTCTAAAACAGCCGTTAAGGGCTATGTGGAAAATTCCATAACTATGATAAACCGAAAATTTTCACCAACATCCTTGGAGAGACTTCCATGAAAAAAACATTCAATTCATTCATTTAAATAATGCTATACACAGAAAACTATGTTGTCAATATCATCAATAATTGTTCAAATTGTGTTAAGTATATTAGTTATAACTAATCAGTTTTTTTCCATACATTGTCATATTATGTAACTAATTTAAATAAAATTAAATCTTCATAATATGTAGGTACAAAGAATATAATAACAACAGAGTACTTCAAGTAGTTCAGCCCCAAAAGTATCACAGATTTTGTTCCTGTATTTTTTGCAACTAATGGTGAAATTTACTTTTCATCACCAGTTGCGAAAAATTTTACTTTTCGTAACTGGTGATGAAAAGTAAGGCATTTGATAACGTCAACGAATTTTGAAAAGTGTCACTGTATATGTCAAAATTAGAAAAACTATATACTGTATTTTTTCCCAAGATAGATTTTGTCTTGACACTGTTAACTTTGAAACATAAACAATGCCGCTTATTAGTCGCAAGATGCCATTTGCATCTCATGCAATGTAAAGCTGATTACAACCTGCAGGGACACCTCATTTTCCGACCAATCGGGGCCAAGCGTTATTGTTTATGTTTCAAAGTTTTCAATGTCAAAATCCACCTTGAGTACTCAACAATAAGATTTTCATCCTCAAATCCTAACTCGTTTCGACGCTTTACAGCCAATCTACGGACTTATGCAGTGCGATTTACTCTTACTCTAATCCTTCATTGCACACGTAGCACATTACCTTTCCCGAATTGCCATTTTCACAAGAAAGGTGTCAAAAAAGAAAATTCGCTTTATTGACAGGATCACTGTTTTGCTTTCCGTGGTTACCAAGTGAAATATGACATGAAATAGTATATTGTGTATTTAGGTGGAAAAGTGACACATTCTCGGCCGACGGTGTAAGTTGACGGACGAGGCGTAGCCGAGGCCGGCAAACACCGAAGGCCGGGAATGTACTTTTCCACCGAAATACACATACTATTTTTTCTGCGATCGGTTAAATATCTGTTAAATGTTTGTCTTTTTGTTCCAATTATTCAGCAGTACGAGAATCACTTTCTCGGCCTAGGCCGGAAAAGTGATTCCCGTATTGTTATTCATCGATTCCTTAGCAACGATTGAAACATAATTAAAATACCAGAATATTGAGTTTTGCGACCTGTCAACCGGTCAAAAATGTTGACATTCCTTGTCAATCGCAGAAAAAAAACAATTTTCAGTGCTTTTCTTTCCATGGCTGTTTAGATTTTTCGAACAAATCACCAAGTGTATGTATACCTAATAACTAAACACTTAAACCCTAGGCCAAGGGATCATGAGGCAAAAAGTTTTTAGCACAAGCGTAGCAAGAACATTGAGATAGAAAGTCACTTTTATCACAAAACGTAGGTACCTGAGTACCTACAAGTACACAATTTAATTTTTCACACTTTTGAACATTTTCGGTCATTAACTCATTTAGCTTAGTAATAGCCATAGTTTTTTGAGCGCCCCTGGTATATAAAGGAAGAGTTACGAACACCTACTAAACATTTTTAGTTAAGGAAAGATGAAATAAACAACTTTTAAAGATGCAGGTTATTTTGCTTTATGTACACTTTATATAGGTACTTAGGTTGCCTAAGGTAGTATTAGAAAACCCCCTGTATATCCGAAACTAGTCATAGGATCGGTTTGTACCCATGAGAACTTTTACTCAGCAGGTCGAAATATACAACATACCAAAATTTGGTTAAATTCCGCGTTCAACCAAAATCCCATAAGAAGTGTGCGGGGTCCTTTGTGAAAGTCTGTAAATGACATTTTATTTAAACGCCTCTCCTAATAATAGGAAATCTCTCTAGCTAATCCATTCTGAGGCAGAAAGTTCCAATTTCCTGCTGAGCAGTTACAGCTTCCTGACGAATAGTTTCAACTTCCAAATGAACACTTTCAACTACTTCCATTGCATTCGTGAATTTATTGTCTCGCATTTCCAGAATTTTCTAGAGTCTAGTTTGTTCCTCGGAGATTTTCTGATGCCAGCTCCGTTCTTCTTATCGTCGAGCGATAGAATTTGTTTGGCTCCTGAATGAGACCAGGCCCTCTCTCTCGCACTTATAAAAATATAATGTTTATGAACCAGTTTGTTTATGTTTTGATCATCAGGGGGCTGCGTTCGAGAACTTGGTTGTTGCAGTGGAAATTATTTCAGAGGGTGCATCCTCAAAATGTCAGCTTAAATTTTACTCTAGTCGGGACTAGAGAGTTCGGTGCGCGCATCAGTACGCGTCAACCACCCTTCAGGGGTCGTATTTTCGAATATTCTCGTATACGTTCGAAAATACGACCCCAGAACCGAAACACTTCGCCTTTCCGAACGGCACCTGTGTGATTTTTATACGACACACCATATTCTCGAACGCAACCCAGCTGATCTGCCACAAGAAAGGAGAAAAAACAAAACAATTACTACGTCATTGCCAAACGGTAAAAGCTTTCTTTAAGAAGAGGTAGGTAGTTCTATTTGAAACCAAATGGAGTGGTGATAAAGGGTATTGATGATTTAGAATTATTTTAGATATAGATTTAAAATGTCCCAAATATATTTTTAATTGTATTATAAGCAGAAAAATTTGAAATAGATACTTTTCATTAAATAACGATATTCATTATTATTCGAACAAAAAAAATCGGCAACAAGGCCTTTTTTCGTTTTGTTTATTTGATAAATCACCCCTCTGACCCCGCTACTTAATTAGGGAGCCAAACAAATATGCTTATTGATCCCACTAGCAGTTTAAAGCTCGATGGTAAATTCCAAGGTTCTCAATCTCAATGCAACGATGTCCCACAAATTATTAACGTTGAGTGCGAATGTTGTCACTTACCCACATAACAAAAATGCATCCTTAGAATGTAATGGGAATGATCTTTTTTTAGGAGGAATGTGCCTAGAATGTTCGCCAGAACCATTGCGAATGTCCTGAGAATGTTCTGAGAAAAGATTGTAGAAATACTGTTTTCAATACCCAAGAACTTCCTGGGAAATCCATTAGGATATTCCTAGAATATACCTATGAGATTCTCAGTACATCCTGAGAAGAATATTCCTATTTGATTCTAAAAATATACTTCAAATATATATTCTCACATTCAAAGAATGTTTCCATGACTTTATAGTTATATTCTCGAGAGAATATTATACCAATATGCTTGAAATATTCTTAGAATAGGTATATCTACATATATCATTCCCTATATGCATCCTAAACATAACATTCTTGTTTGATTCTAGGGATATACTTGGAATGTTAATTTTCGCATCCAAATATTGCTCTTTTCAGTCCTTTTATATTGAAGGCAGTGAAAGAGTTGTTGAAAAATTTCTCTGGAAAACACAAGTGTTTATCCAAAGCTCCGGTTTCGAGCTTGTTATGCTCTCGTCGCGGTAAGCACGCCAACTGAGAGAAACCACTGATCTCAAAAATAAATGGATAAACAAAGAACGCTTCTAATGCTGCTAATTTACGAGGTCATAATCTAAGCAAAAACAACTGACTGGGACAGCTGTGAGCGTGCGCAGTAGATACATGTACTGTGTGAAGGAATTTCAAAATTTAGAACAGTTGTTCGAAAGATAAGACACTGCGCAGGCGTTAGGCTGTTCCGTTGCACAACTGTTCGTAGAATATCGACCCCAAATTTTCGCACAAATTTTGCCAATCAAGCCGTATGATTGTTTATCCATTTATTTTTTAGATCAGTGAGAGAAACAGGTTCCAAGATTATTCAAACGCTAGGCAAGATGTAGATCTTTAATAGCGCGTGGCTCCCTCTCTTGAAAGTCCTACAAAGCAAAAGAAAAAGAATATACCTATAATATTTTTAGTAGGTTCTAGATAGAGCATTATTGTTTAATTGTTCAATTAAGATTTTTGAGTAGGTACTTTAGATAATTAGGTGAACAATATGAAAATATTCTTATCATGGGTACCTACGTACATAAACTTTTTAGCACAACTTGGTAGGTATATTCTTAATACTTGATAGAGATATTAGCCCAAAAGAAATTTTTTTAAGGTACATTATAATAATGTTCGTATGACAATATTCAAATAATGGGTACATTTAGGCGGTCCCAGCGGCTAAACTCAGCCACTCAGCAGGGACTTTATTCTCGAAACCAAGGAACAGTGTTCTCATAAGAACGATTGCTCTATCATTGTCAGTGTTATGCCCGACGACAAAGACAGAACCTTCGTTCCAATGAGAACGCTGCTCCCCCTGTTTCGTGAATAAAGTTCCTGCTGAGTGGCTGAGCTTAGCCGCTGGGACCGCCTGAATGTACCCATTGTTATATAAAGTAGGTTCTTAGCACAATCTTTCAGGTAGGTACATAGAAGCAACATTCCCAGTACATAAATAGAACGTCCAAAAATTAATATTTCAATCGAAACAATCTTAGAATATTCAATAAACATTCCTTAAAGAACATTCCGGAAAGCACTTTGAGGGAATATTCTGAGAATATGAATGTTCTTTCACTGTTATGTGGGTAACTTTAGGCTGACCTCATACTGAACCAAAATTATTCGGAAATTGACTCCATATTTCAACTACTACCAAAAATGATTGAACACAAGCGTATGTCCCAAACATTAAATAGAATGATGTTTTTCTTCGAGGATAATGCTGCCTCAATGATGGAAATAACATCTTGAATGAGAAAATAAATCCGCGATTTTAACTCGCATTTTGAAGCTGTGTAAAATGTATCGTTTATAAATATGCAGCTCCTAAGCAGAAATCGCAGAAATCATCAGCTCTTTCCGAATGCTTTGGAGTTTCGACCGACATTTAACGTCAAAATTATAATACCAATACGCGAGCGAAGTAGTTCTGCAGTTAATCTGATCTTGAGAGTATTTTGTGTATGTGGAATCTGAGGTACGCTTTAAGTATCTGACAACAAAGATAATACATTTTTATTGGCCAATTTAGGATTTCAATCGGTATCCGTCTGTTGATTTCTTTAGCTAAGAAAAAGCTTTAGAGCAATAATGTATATATACGCTATACGCCTAGGTCGCCTAGTTAAAACTATAATGAATTCGAAATGTTAAGTGTTCCAGAAAATTTAGGGACATTAATTTCCTGTTTCACAAGTTCTTGAGGGTGACTTCAGAAAGCATTCCATTACCATAAAAATTTCGGGATTTATTATAATATGTATTTATTAGGTATGAATGTCAAAGGATTTAATTTTTAAAGAAATATATACCTATATGGGATTTATATTGTTATCAAATTTAAAGTTTTCGCTGTTTCCGTTTTTTTTTTTTCAAGTGTACCACCGAAAAAAAGTGGTCTCCATTTAATTTTGTCCTATTTTAGTACCTATGTTCTTTAGGAAAATAATATGTCAGTTTTTCACATTGAAGTGCTTAAAATCTTTATTGGCGTGTATATCTGAATATTACAGAAAAAGTTGATAGCTATTAAATAATTGAAGATAAATAAATTTATATCAAATGATAACTCAAACTTAAATATTTTAGTTATATTTCTGCGATAGAATGAGAATTTGTTCATCGGAGACCATCCTTTATAAAGTGGTGAGTAGTTCAATATCCTTAAATTAACAATTCTTGACAAACGAACGAACTACGACTTCGTTCGTTCGTATACCAAGAAGTTTAAAGTAAAAAACCAAAAACCCCACAGGTGGGACAATAATAAATGTTTACATTTTCTGGCATTTGAATATGACAATATAAAGTTGATTTTCAGTCACTATTTCACTAGAGTGTATCACACCGACAATAAATTCGGTATTCAGCTGACAATATTGCTACCTGGACAATACCAACAACATGGTATTTCAGCGAACATTTTTTGACATTGTCAAACTGATATTTTTAATTTGAAGTTTTTATTCATTTTTTTACCACTCAAGAAAAAATTGTGTAAACAAAATTGTTCTCAAGGTTTTATTCAAGTTTGTTGCTTTTCGGCAATTTCGCGAATGACATTTTTGACAAAATCACGAGCCGTCAGGCGAGTGATTTTATCAAAAATGTCATGAGCAATAAACTTTCATACCTTTCGAAAATTTTGCCGACAAAATCTTTTCTTATATATAATATCACAAGATATTATATATAAGGATAATTACTTAGAAAGGTGATAAATTTACCTGTACCTGTGGACATCGGATTGCGAATAGGATATATGTCCTGCTTTTTTGGAATGAGCACTCTTATGATTTCATCAGAAAATCACAATCCTTCAGAAATATTTATATTAGGTAGGTAATTCAAAAAAATTACAGTCAAACAAAAATCAATTATATACCTATTTGAATGCAGCAATACCACCAGACCATCTTAGGATTTATGCAGATAAATACTGAGGTCTGATATCAATATGTTTATTTTTTGAGGATGTTGTGCGTTTCTTATGTCATTTATCATCCATATTTTGTATATATATGTATACTCTGTGTGACATAGAAATTGCAACACCCAGTAAATGTAAATATATTTTATTAATATTTTGGGAACTAGTTAGGATAAATATGAATAACAATCGATGACATTTTCAAACACATTTATTGAAACGAATTCTTAACAATTCAATAGTCAGTTGCACCTCCACGTAACTTAAGTTTGGACATTCTGTGGCATGCTGCGAATTATTTGATTGATATCTGCCTGTGGTAGATTCTCCCAGGCTTATCATACCTCATGACGTAGACGTTGTAGATCCAGTAGAAGATGTGGCAACTGCCTCAGCCTTCTACCTACCATATCCCAGACATGTTCAATAGGCGATAAGTCTGGTGACCTTGCGGGCCATGGCAGAAGGGTAACATTAGCTTGTTGAATGAACTGCAGCGTGATCTCGTTTCTTCCGAGGCAAGATTGATTTGATGAGAAGCACACCGAAATTCAAGAAAAAAAAAAGCACATATAATGCATGGAAAAGCGATTCCAGCTCGACTGTGAAAAAAGCCAATACCAACCAACAAGCAAAAGCAGAAGTTCAAAGGCAAAAGTGAGCATTAAAGAACCAATGGTGAATAACAAAATCAAACCAAATGTAGCAACTAGCTGAATCCAACAGCACCAGGGCTTTCTTTCAGGCTAGCAAGATGATATACGACCACTCAAGGACTCGGACTCAATCCCTCACGATACAAAGATGGCATAAGATTGCTTAAAGGCAGTTCTTCCATTAATTCTTCTTTGAAGAAACACTTTCAGGAACTACTTAACAAAGAATCACAAATTAATAATGACATCTTCAACGTTATTCCACAGAAATCAATACAACAAGCGAGGTTCCCAGATTAGGGCTGGTTGGAAAGGCAATCATCAGACAACTAAAGAACTAAGAGTAAGCTGGTACTGACGGCATTCCTGCTGAATTATTTGAACAAGGGGTCCCCACACTTAGTGCCCAAACACACATCCTAATAAATAAAATATACCTGCTCAACTTAGAGATGTGTGTCTCTATAGTTGCTATTTTAGAAAAAGGAGACAAGGCTCAATGTGGAAACTACAGCCTTTACTTTTTGTTCCGAGAGATATTTGCCAGGATATTATTAAATCTTCTAATCCGAACTACCAAAGAGAACCTTCCAGAGACACAGTGTGGCTTTAGACCCAATCGAGGAACAGCTGACATGATTTTCAGTGCAAGCAAAAGAAATCCAGAGCACAAAATCCAAAAAACAGAGAAGCTCTTTGGAAAATATTGGCAAAGGTTGGGTGCACAACCAGATTCTCCGCCTGTTGCAGGATAATATGGATGTAACTGTCCTAAGCAATGATGGACAAGGAGAATTTTTCCAAATAACTACAGGTGTTAAGCAGAACTGTGGTATTGCACCCACTTTATTTTCTCTATTCATAGGATCCATAAATCACATTGTTCAGGGTCACCTGCCGTCAGAAGTGGAAATCCTGTACAGAGTTTATGCCGTCTTATTCAACCTAAACAGATTACACGCCAAGACGAAAGTATCGACGACATCGATGATTGAACTCCAACATATGATAACGTCGTGATGGCCAATACAGAGGAAGATCTTCAGGCAAATATCAATGCTGTATCAGGCAGATAGGAGAATCGGCCTAGAGGTCAACTTTAACAAGACGCAGAATCTATACCCACCCGCACCAGCCACTAATCCCAATCCCCAAATATACTATTGATGACCATTCTTCGCAGAACGTAGAATACTACCCATACCTTGGGAGCCATCTGTCAGCGGATGCAACCATTGACTGAAATCCAACTTCGCTTGTTTGCTTGAAGTGTGTTAGCGCGGCGTTCGGGCGACTTCTAGAGTGAATCTTCAACAATCACATTAGCGTTCAGACCAAACTTCGCGTCTACAATGCAGTTGTATTACCAACGCTTACATATAGCTGCGAAACATGGACCACCTACAGAAGACTCATAAAAAGCCTCCTAAAAAAATACCACCAGCGATGCCTAAGAAGGATCCTACCGATTAAATGGCAAGACCAACGAACGAATATTAGTGTTTTAGAGGAGGCCAAAATAACTAGCATGAAAGCCTTCATCATTAAGCACGAACTTTGCTGGACAGGTCACCTTGTCCTCGAACAGATGCTGCCAGAGGCTGGATGTGTCACGACTGTGGAAGAGTGTGCGACTCCAGAATTGGTTTATGTAGCTACCAGAAAACGCACAATCAACGACAATAAGGATATAATAGAAGATAATCATATCGAGTGATCGCCTATGGGGATGACATTGATCCTGTAGACGTGGCGTGAGAGACAACAAGTATTTACTATACTTATGCTAACTCAGGTTTAATGTAACTCCCAGCTTTTGCTCCATTTCGGATTGAACTATCATCGATACCGTCGTTCTGGCAATCATTTAGTGTAAGTGTGTGTCGATGCTAGAAACCAAGGTGAATAAGGGAGAACTAATGGGAAGAGAATTTCAAATTTTTCAAATAATTTATTTACAAAATATACAAAAATAATAACAAATCGATAAACTCTCTTAAAATATTACAGACTAGTTTACACATGTTAAATTATCAAATCTTTAAGGGAAATAATAAAAAGGCTTCTCTGATCGTTATGAAAAAAAGAATAATTAAAAGTTATAACAAAGAGAAGCAGGATTTTTTTTTAGAGAAAAAACAACATAAGCATATAATTAATCATTAACAAATAACACAGTCAGTCTAAATTACATATTCATATTACTATTTCTAACGATATCGTGTACCTAATGAAATTATTATTTGCTGCAATAACATATTTTATTACAGAAATAATTTAACTTAAATCTACTATTTACAAAAACAACAGGTGGCTAGACAGCCCCAAATACTATGGTAACTATAGAACCTCAATAATATGGACTACGAACTTTTTTGGCTTTGGCTTTCAACATTCGAATTTTTCTTTTCTGTATGTCTTTTAACTAAATTACTTGCTGAGGGCGGTGTAACAAATTTTGTTGATTTCTCATTTTGTTGCTTGTTTTCATCTGATCTGTCCCATCCATGATGTTCTTCGTGGTGGTGATGGTGATCTGGCGTTGGGAACCATTCTTGTATTATGACTGGTTTCCAGATTTCTTTCCAACCTGGCACCCAGATTTGTTTATAGTCGGGCACCCAGATTTGTTTCCAGGCTTCTTTCCATTCAAGTTTTTTGTCTGGAATCCAAATTTGTTTTTGTTGGGTTTTCCAGACTTGTTTCCAAGCTTCTTTCCATTCGAGCTTCTTGTCCGAGACCCATATTTGTTTCTTTTCGGTTCTCCAGATTTGTTTCCAGGCTTCTTTCCATACTAATTTTTTGTCCGCAACCCAAATTTGCTTCTTTTCGGTTCTCCATATTTGTTTCCAGGCTTCTTTCCATTCGAGTTTCTTATCTGGAACCCATATTTGCTTTTTGGCTGGTTTCCAGTATTTTTTCCAAGCAGATTTCCATATGAGCTTTTTCTTCCAAATATCGTGAGCAGTGTATTCACTACCATCATGATCTTTACCTAGATAATGTTCACCGTGGATACCTTCTTTGACCCAAACCGGATACCAATACTTTTTCCAAGCAGGAACTTGAATATCTTTCCAGGCAGGCACTTGTATTTCTTTCCAAACTGGTTTCCAAATCTTTTTCCAGTCTGGAACCTATTAAAAAACAAAATTTTAATTACCGAAAGTCATTCAACACAATTCAAAAATGTTTACCTGAATTTCTTTCCATGCCGGAACTTGTATAGGTTTCCACACCGGTTTCCAAATCTTTTTCCAATCGGGCACCTGAATTTCCTTCCAAGCCGGCACTTTTATTTCCTTCCAAACCGGTTTCCAAATTTTCTTCCAGTCTGGCACTTGAATATCTTTCCAGCCGACTTTTTGCGTGGGCACCCAAATCGGTTTCCAATATTTCTTCCATTGCGGCTTCCAAATTTTCTTTTGCGCTGGTTTCCAGATTTTCTTCCAGCCTTTTTTCCACGTTACTTTCTTTTTCCAGTAGCCTGGATCGTGATGATGATCATGATGGTCATGGTGGTCATGATGATCAAAGTGATCTACATGATGATCATGGTGATCGTCTACTACATGATGATGTTCAATATCGGCTACGTGTTGGACATCAACGCCTCCATGAAGGCCGCTTGCGAACCCACCTTCTAGTCCATTGCCTCCACCTATACAAATAATTATATTCTAATATGTAATAATAATATTATTATTAAAGAAATTAATTCAGAAACAGACACAGAATAATTTGTACCTGCAACATCAACTTGATGTACATCAACCTGTTGAACATCCACATTGCCAGAGCCGATAGATACATGTGCAGATGCATCGCCTCCAAATGCAGCCCCTCCAGATCCGGAGTGACCGAATCCAGCTCCAGATCCGGAGTGACCGAATCCAGCTCCAGATCCGGAGTGGCCGAATCCAGCTCCATCACCTCCATTATGTACTGTCCCTACATCGTATCCTGCTCCACCGCCATAGCCTGCTCCTGCATCATGGCCTGCTCCAGCATCGTATCCAGCCCCACCATCGTATCCGGCTCCGGCATCGTATCCTCCTCCACCACTTAGTCCGGCCGAAGGAACTGGATAGTCATAACCGTCTCTTTTTTGGGCTCTCCTTAATAAGAAAAAGTACGTTTAGTGGAAATTGGAGGAAGGCAGTGTTTTATTTCGGACTTACTGTGTTTTAGGTCTAGTTTCATCCTGTGCAGAACTTTTTCCAACTACTGCTTTGGCACTTGTCCACGAAACATGGAGTGTTACTAATAAAGTAACCTGTTGAAGAGAAGAAATATTAATCAATGAAACTGAGGTTCAGATTTCACCAATAACAGCCAAATCCAACATGGTAGAAGAAAGATTCACAAGTAAAAAGGTTTATTCTAGTGCCCTTCGCGTATAAGTATTGTGGGTGTGCTATAAAATCGTTAATGCATAAGGTCTAAATAATAATTTAATAGTGCGAAAGCCTATTACCGTTGCTATTACCTAACATCCAATTAACGCCCATTTAAGTTGCTCCATGGTGAAATTATTATTCGCCAAATTAATTTCTTTAATAGGCGACTTAATTTGTTTGTTCCTAGTTGTCGGCTAATCGCATATCGCGCCTCAAGTGAAAGCCGTGATGAACTTGCCAATGAACCCATAATAAAAACATGAGTGTTTTAATGCCATGGGCACGGGTGAAATAACTTTTTGCTCATGACTATCAAACAAGATGTTGTTGCTTATGGTAAAAACTATTTTGGTAGCTTTCTCATTATGGGTTTCGAGACACATAAGAACTTTTTCTAATGGTAATCGAATAACGATGTTACAAAAAAAGAAAAGGGAAAGACATTTCTTGATATATGTATAGTCTCTCTTAATTTTATTTTTATTCTACAGCGTCTGCAACAATAACTTTTTTCCGCCGAGTAAAACATGTAAAATTACAAGGGGCCTAAAAAAGGTGCTTTGTGATGGTCACTGACAAAAACTCATTTTATAGCAAAAACTATGAAGCAACTATAAAAAATGAAACAAGTTTGAATATTTGAAGGCTTTCAATATCAACTTAAAACAACCAACTAAGTTTGACTTTTAAATTTGAAAATTTATAAAACATTTCTGCTTCTCAGCTTATAGACGTCTGGAGATAAGCCTCTCCTAGAATGTTCTGTCACTTGCCTTGTGAAATCCTTCAAAGCAATGTTTGTTGAGGTCTTGCAGTTCTTCCACGAGTTATATCTGTATCACTCCTAGTGCAAGTAGATTTCGAGATTTTCTTTTCCATCATTATTTTAGATTAGATTAGATTATGTAAGGGGGCCTTTAGGTGAGGAACCCCACTGCGACCTAAATAGGTCTATTGTGCTTCTCCTTGTCTAGTAGGCTCCCAGGTTAAGACTTCTCGCGAGTCTTATAATTTTATCTGGGATTGGTTGTTTTAGCATCCGCAGCGGTAATATGTATATGTCATCTCTGACATAACGCATTGTTCGTATATGTTCGTCAGATTCAGATGCTTCCTTGCAGAAGCAACAAAGGTATGATTCAGCTTTACCCATCTTTTTTAGGTGGTAGCTTCTCTATCTCTGTTGACTTTGGCGAGATGAATTGCTTCGCCTGTTCAAGTCCTGGAATCTTGATGTTCTAGTGGGAGGCTTGTTTTGTCCATTTTTGGAGTTCGGCCCTTACATGGCTTTTTGTCAGGCCAAAGAAAGTTTCTGAACCGAGGAAATGTTAAGAACTTCCAGTGCTGCCTGACTGTCGGAATTGAAGAAGATTCCTATTCTTCGTTCGTCCATTTCAAGACACTTTCTGGCAGCGAGTTCTATTACGTACGTCTCCGCTTGGAATATGGTGGGGTTTTTTCGTAAGGCTACCGATAGCCTGCAGTTTGGACCATAGACGCACGCCTACCCCCAGCCCTTCGTCTGTTTTCGATCCATCCATGTACCAAATGTATGTCCAATTTTGTCACTTTTGAGGCCTTCTGCGCCTCACTAAAAAGGTGATCAAATTCGTATCTACGTCACATGGTGTCAACCGGTTTTGTTGCTGTACTTTGGCATTCTTTAATGATGCTCATATGTCCAACAAGGTCCTTAGGTTTAGGGGCCGTATAAACCTCAAGGCTCCATGACACGCCCTGCTCACTGCAATATGCAGGGGGATTATATCCAACATATAGAGGGCATGTTGCGGTTGAACAGGTGTTCATGGCACCTGTTATTCCAAGACATGCATGCCTTTGTATTACGGCCAATCAGTTTTGCCCTGTTTGCTGTTTCACTTTTGGCCCCCACATCAATGCAGCATATGTGATTTGGGCTGGAACTCTGTAACGGATAGAGTTCGTTATCCCTATCACTATGGCAATTGCTGTCTTCTTCTCTCTTCTCGAAATCAATAGAGAAGGGACGTCAATAGATAGAGAAAATATCTCGATTCGTTACAGAGTCCCAGCCCAGGGGTCTTATAACCATCATGAATAGCCAATAGATCATTTTTGGATTTAGCCCCTATGACTGAATACCTAGTCTCCGACATGTCCAGTACGCGACTGTTCCTTGATCGATTATTCTTTCTAAATGTGAGTTCCAGGGACAATGCCTAGATATTTGACTTGGCTTGGAATGTCTATTTGTATCACATTCAGTGTTATTGCTAGAAACTAGAGCTTCCTTTTCCTTGTGAATGGTACAATTATTGTCTTTGTAACGTGTTGAAATTGTCCATGTTAATTTTTGTTAGTTTTAAGAATTTCGACCAATAATCCATAGCCTTAAACGGCTGAGTCGGTTCTGCACTGTGCGAATTTGGTTGGTGATTTATTAAATCGCAACAATCGAGCAACAATTTTTGTATTATAGACCCTATAGATAAGAATATTTCGGCTTGATGAGTTTGGTAGGTTCCGCTACGCATGATCCGGCCATCGACTATTTTGGGAGTACCACCGTGGAATGGGTTCCTGTTCCGTACTGTCGAATTTTCTTATTTCTTTAAATATTTTTGGATTTTTGAATAAACACTTTATGAGGCTATGAGATTCCTGTCGGATGATTTGTTTTGAGGTATTCAGTATAGAGTTGAGTATTTTGTGGGTGACATCGCGGAAAAGTTGGGTTTTCCCGCTGGGTGCCTATTTGAAAATTTCCCCTATTTCCTCTTCACTGGAGGGGAACCGACCAGATCAGGAAGTGGTCATCACTCTCGAAAATTCGGAGACAGAAAGCCAGAGAACCACGCCATAATAGTTACAACATTTGCAAATATTTTGTGCAAGCATTATTGAAAGGGATAAATTGACCCTGGTGGTTCAACAGCGAGTCGGTGTTGCGTTTTGTTCTATTGCCGTTCTGGTGCCGATTTGCTGCGGCTGTTAAAACCAGCTGGATTTGAGGATTTTCGCCTTTTTGTTCTCCGCCCAGAGGGCCCCACGTTGGGCTCCAAAATTTGCCACGCAATTTCCTCCTTCAAACGGCTCCAGCAGTTTAAAGGGGAAGGTACGGTAAGGTGGACAAGGGAATGCTAGGCTAGCGCAGGATTCACCTTTAGACCCTCTTGCAAGGACCAGTTTTTGATGATGTAAAGGGCATTCGCATGAGTTCACTAATCATCCTGTCATATTTGACTCGGATGATGACTGCAAGGTCATCATACTCTGTATGTTTTTATCAGAGCTTATTGGTTTCATTCACATTTTTTTCGACTCACACATTTCTGGATGCTGCGACCCTCAACGTTTATTCCAAATTTTTTGTATCGCTGGATAAAGAAGGTAATTTGATGAGCGAAACGCAGATGACTGAAATGAGATTGATCGTCTTTCGGTCCCATATTGATGACAATTGAAATTAGCTTGGAAATGTTTGACCTTGTCGCAGTCCTTTCATAAAAAATATATTGTCATCTTACTTTCTCTTGTCACGTTAAATGTTTGCTGTGATCACAGTATAGTCCATTATGGTCTTGTTGAATGACTCCCAAATAGCTTAGATTTGTGGAAATCAGTGAATATTGTTTTTTTTTTTCCGTCTGATGTTAAGGTCTGAAGAAGATCTACTGTGAAGTGTGCTAACTAACATTTGGCTAGAAATGCTCGTTCCACAGCATTCGTCAGGCGGTTTGAATAATTAAAACTGATAATTCAGTAAAATAATAGGGGGGTAGCTTTTTATATTTGATGCATCTCCTTTTTTAAACAGAATTATTACTTCTCAATTCCACCATTGTTTTGATACTCTACTAACTCTACACTCGTGCAAACGCTCATTTTTCATTGCTAAAGGTCTCTGTTCTCACGAGAGTATCTGACAAAACATCGCCCATACATGTTTTCAATACTGTCATTCCAAGATAAATCGGTGAATGGGCTCTTTCACTAAAATTTAAATACGTAATTTAGGTATAAAATCCCAAAGGAGGGACTATTTTAGGCACATATACCAAAAAAAAATGTTCTACAAGGTTAAATAAGTTTTTTACAGGCATTTTAAACTACCAAAATTTGAATTATTTAAAAACGCGCCGATTTGCTGACGTCGCATATAGTTATTTTCCTAACAAGTGCGCAAAGTGTTACTTTTCCGCACGCAAGCACAGTTATACGAACGACGCGAAGCGGAGTTCGGATACGTGTTTGCGTGCGGAAAAGACACTTTGCGCACGTGTTAGGAACAAAATTTTTCCTACGAGCTTCATATCAGGTAGGTAATAACAAAAATTTAAAAAAAAAAAACGATAATTTGTTTAATTATTTTTAATTAACTTAAAAGGAACCTATGCATTTATCAAAAAATTAATAACAAAAAAAAAAATAACAGAAAATCCTCGTCAGAGCTGTTCATCTTAAAGCGTTTAAATTTGATGAGAAAGTTTGTAGATTTTTGCATGTAAATAGAGAACAAATCTGACAATGTGTCAAAGTTAATTCATATTTAGTGTTTGTATAGATGTTGGCTGATATAGAAACAGAGGAAAAATTTGTCATCATGTGTCAAAGTCGACAGGTGCACTTATTGTTGCTTGACAATTATAATTACTTTTCGGCACTCAGTGCGGATAAGGCCTGTATCCGCACTGAGTGCGGAAAAGTGTAACTTTGAGCCCGGAAATGCGTGCGGAAAAGTACTACTTTGCGCACGCTCGTAGGAAATAGTTATTTTCCTAACAAGTGCGCAAAGTGTTACTTTTCCGCACGCAAACACAGTTATACGAACGACGCGAAGCGGAGTTCGGATACGTGTTTGCGTGCGGAAAAGACACTTTGCGCACGTGTTAGGAACAAAATTTTTCCTACGAGCTTCATATCAGGTAGGTAACAACAAAAATTTAAAAAAAAAACGATAATTTGTTTAATTATTTTTAATTAACTTGAAGGGAACCTATGCATTTATCAGAAAATTACATAACAAAAAAAAAATATAACAGAAAATCATCGTCAGAGCTCTTCATCTTAAAGCGTTTAATGGCGATTTCCATTTGTCATCAGTGCCGCACTGAGTGCATCCGCATCTTTTTCTAAAAGCATGTAACATGTAAGGATAAGGATACATTTTTTTGCCCTGTTTCGACAAATGGAAAATGCTATAAATTTGATGAGAAAGTTTGTAGATGCATATATATAGAAAACAAATCTGACAATGTGTTGAAGTTAATTAAATTTGGTGTTTGTAGGTATAGATGTTAGCTGGAACAGGAACAGAGGAAAAATTTGTCATCATGTGTCAAAGTCGACAGGTGTACTTATTGTTGCTTGACAATTATTTTTACTTTTCGGCACTCAGTGCGGATAAGGCCTGTATCCGCACTGAGTGCGGAAAAGTGCAACTTTGAGAACCGAAATGCGTGCGGAAAAGTACTACTTTGCGCACGCTCGTAGGAAATAGTTATTTTCCTAACAAGTGCGCAAAGTGTTACTTTTCCGCACGCAAGCACAGTTATACGAACGACGCGAAGCGGAGTTCGGATACGTGTTTGCGTGCGGAAAAGACACTTTGCGCACGTGTTAGGAACAAAATTTTTCCTACGAGCTTCATATCAGGTAGGTAATAACAAAAATTTAAAAAAAAAAAACGATAATTTGTTTAATTATTTTTAATTAACTTAAAAGGAACCTATGCATTTATCAAAAAATTAATAACAAAAAAAAAAATAACAGAAAATCCTCGTCAGAGCTGTTCATCTTAAAGCGTTTAAATTTGATGAGAAAGTTTGTAGATTTTTGCATGTAAATAGAGAACAAATCTGACAATGTGTCAAAGTTAATTCATATTTAGTGTTTGTATAGATGTTGGCTGATATAGAAACAGAGGAAAAATTTGTCATCATGTGTCAAAGTCGACAGGTGCACTTATTGTTGCTTGACAATTATAATTACTTTTCGGCACTCAGTGCGGATAAGGCCTGTATCCGCACTGAGTGCGGAAAAGTGTAACTTTGAGCCCGGAAATGCGTGCGGAAAAGTACTACTTTGCGCACGCTCGTAGGAAATAGTTATTTTCCTAACAAGTGCGCAAAGTGTTACTTTTCCGCACGCAAACACAGTTATACGAACGACGCGAAGCGGAGTTTGGATAAGTGTTTGCGTGCGGAAAAGACACTTTGCGCACGTGTTAGGAACTAAATTTTTCCTACGAGCTTCATATCAGGTAGGTAACAACAAAAATTTAGAAAAAAAAATTATTTGTTCAACTATTTTTAATTAACTTGAAGCGAACCTATGCAGTTATCAAAAAATTACATAACAAAAAAAAAAAAAATAACAGAAAATCATCGTCAGAGCCCTTTTTTTAAAACGTTTAAATTTGATGAGAAAGTTTGTAGATTCTTGCATATCAATAGAGAACAAATCTGACAATGTGTCAAAGTTAATTAAATTTGGTGTTTGTATAGATGTTGGCTGATATAGAAACAGAGGAAAAATTTGTCATCATTTGTCAACGTCGACAGGTGCCCTTATTGTTGCTTGACAATTATTTTTACTTTTCGGCACTCAGTGCGGATAAGGCCTGTATCCGCACTGAGTGCGGAAAAGTGTAACTTTGAGAACCGAAATGCGTGCGGAAAAGTACTACTTTGCGCACGCTCGTAGGAAAAATATTTTTCATTTCGCTTGTTGTTGCAAACAGCTGTCCGCCTCTGCTGTATTTATCCTGTAGTAAATGCAGGTAAAGGTTCGAATGCGCTGTTGTCGGTGGTGACTAAATGTAGTGCAACGTAAAATAAATAAATAAAACTAAACATAGAAAATTATATTAAATTGTGTTTAAGCATAATTTCAATAAAAATGTTATAAAATCTTGAATCCATAACTAATTAATTTAACTACTTTTCATGAAATTTTGCGAACATTTCAGAATTAAATCTATTACAAATTTGCAATGTTGACAATTAGTGGCAACACGGTCAAATAGCGAGCTGCGACGTCATAGAAATAAATTCTGGGTTTTTATTTGGAGGTATTTCTTTTTTTTCTGTTTTCTCAAGAAGGACTATGAATTTTTCAAAAGTAAAAATACAGAAAATTCTGTTTTTAGTTGCTTTATCCAAATATGCCAATTTCAAAAATTAGTGAAAGAGCCCATTAGCTGTCTATGATTAGCTGAGCGTTTGTTTCTGACAGTTCGGAAACTGTTAGAGACTCTTGTGAGAATAGACCTAATCACATTTGTTTTCAGTAAATTTAGTCCTTCGTTCTGGTGCTCCTGTTGTTCACCTTTTTTTTTCGAATTCTTGAAACATCGTTCTAGTTATATATTACCAGACTTTCACAAAGATTGTGCCTTTCGGAGGAAGAACCAGTGCCCCACACGACTCTCTAATGGAGAGCTTTCCTGAAACCACGGAGAGAAATATAGAATATCACCAAAGGAAGAAAAATGGAAAGCGGCAGATGGAATTTATCAATAATATGATTAAAAAAAGTGACAAAGCACCATGTGAAGCTGAAAAAAGAGCACCATATCACAACAAAAAAAATTGTAAAATTGTTTATTTGCAATCATATATGTAATCTTGACATTACTGACTTTTTAAAAATTTGGAAGTGTCACTTTACCTGTATCACTTCCCTCTTCGATTTACCTCACCGATTTCCCTATTCAACTTCCCTCACCGATTTCCCTCACTGTAATTTATTTACCTTTGCTGGCAACAATGAGAACATGTCAGGTAAAAACGTCAATACAGTGAATGACACATTTTGGCAAGTTTGTTTTATTTTTTATTTGCAATCATATATGTAATCTTGTCATTACTGACTTTTTAAAAATTTGGAAGTGACACTTTACCTGTGTCACTTCCCTCTTCGATTTCCCTCACCGATTTCCCTATTCGACTTCCCTCACCGATTTCCCTCACTCTAATTTATTTACCTTTGCTGGCAACAATGAGAACATGTCAGGTGAATACGTCAAAGCAGTGAATGACACATTTTGGCACGTTTGTTTTATTTTTTTAATATTAAAAAAATTGATTGACTAATCATAATTAATGGTGTGGTTGCAAATAAAATAGTATACAAACCTCGGAGGAAAGTTTTCATTTCTGTCTCGAGATTAATAGTCAATCTCGATGCTTCGCGTCTCGATTGACTATATAAATCTCTCGACAGTAAGGAAACAATTCCCTACTCGGTATGTAATATACTATTTATTATTAAAAAATTATATAACTAATTTTTAATTATTGGTGTGCTTGCAAATAAAATAGTATACAAACCTCAGAGGAAAGTTTTCATTTATGTCTCGAGATTAATAACGAGACTATATAAATCTCTCGACAGTAATGAAACACTTCCCTACTCGGTATGTAATATACTATTTTAATGTATGTAGATGCCAGAAAGGATTCTTGAAGACTATCAGGATTATTGAAGTTAACAAAAATCTATATTGTAGGAGATTATGGCTTAGATACAGCAAATGAGGGAGGAGAGCGATTGATACAATTTTGCCAGGAAAATGACTTAATTATAGCCAATACACATTTCAAACAACCTCCAAGACGTCTATATAGGTGGATTTCTAATGCAGATACAAATGTTCGCAATCAAATAGACTTCATCATTATTAACAGAAGATTCAGAACACCATTCAAAATCTCAAAACCTACCCGGGCGCGGATGTTTGTACGGATTACTCATTGTTGGTTACCACACTGAAATTGAAAAAGTACAAAAAACATCAGGCTCTACAATGTATAGACACAAGAAAGCTTCTCGATTCAGCAATAAGAACAGAAGTGCAAGAAAAACTAGACCCAGGTTAAGTAGGTAGCATTTATCAAGCAATAACAATAAACGAAGATAATATCGAAAACACGTGGAGGCAGTTTCAAACATCCGTAGTACAGTATCCGCCAAAATACACAGTACTGAACATATAAATTATATAATTTATTAATTTGTATCAGCGTATATATGTTCAAAAAATGCATCATAGCTACGCAAAAAAGCTTCAGAACAATTCTGCAAATCATTGAAAATATTTATTGAAAATGGTTGCTGAAATTTTTCTGAGACTTGTTTCAAAATTGAGCCTTTATTCCTTCCAAATCCGTATGACCGGAAATAGTGCTCTACTAAGAAAACTGTTTCTTAAGTTGAAAGATACATAATGACGAAGATTTGAACCTCAACTTAATGTCAACCTCATAACTAATGCCAAGTAAGAAGTAAGTGAAACATGATAAATGCAACTTGCGTGCGCAATTACTCAGAGCTCTAGATTTCGGTACTGTTTATTTTGGCGGATACCGTAGAAGTTCGTCAAGATAAGCTGAAAAGCAACAGAACCAAACACAAAGCTTAGATAACCGAAGACATCCTGGAATTAATAGACCGTCGTGGATCATATAAAAATAGAGAACCTACAAGATACAACTGCAAAAGGAATTTAGGGCCAAGATTAGACAAGCGAAAGAAGAGTGGCTAACGGGGCAGTGCAAATAAACGGAACAACTAGAAGCCAAGGCAGATTAGAACTCATACGCGCTAACAAGTGCACACAATGGGAAGGTACCAGGAGCAGACGGAATACAGATAGAGATTCCAAAAATGTTGGAAGAAGATAGCGCTCTCACACTTCTATTGAATTTGCTCAACTGTATATACAAGACTGGAGTAATCCCTAAAGATTGGCTCGAATCAAGTTTCGTTGCTATTCCAAAAAAGGCTAATAATTGCAAGTATTGCAAAGAATACAGAACGATTAGTTCAGTGAGCCATGTATTAAAGTTGTTTCTGGAAATCGTTCATTCCAGAATATACTTCAAATGCGAAGAGATTCTCAATTTGGTTTTAAAGATGGTTTGGGACAAATATTTGATGAAAAATCCAAACAAGGAAAAAACTATACTCTGCAGATGCGAGGGTGCCAGAAGAATGCGGAATATATTGCTAAAAAAAGAAGTGGAGTAAAAGAGGTTAAGAATAGTAAAAGTATATGTGTCAATCGCAATAGCCTGTTTCTTCCTCCATTTCTAAACATAAACGTCCCTAATATTCTTCAATTTTTGGGTGCTAATGTAAATATCTCTCACATCTCTAACTTTACAGTTGCAACTCGGATCCAATCATTGGATTTTCTCTACCCCAAGAATATTCCCAGTTTTCCCAGAGTTATGACTTATTTATTGACTGCTGACTGATCTGGAATCAAGACTCAAGTAGCATAAATCCTCTTTCAATTCTTTTGTCGTAGCTAAATTCAAAATTTATCCTCCTCTGATAATGATCAGTGTTGTCACTATCTCAGTTTACATTTTTGTTGTTATATTTCTCTGTTGTTATATTTCTCTGTTGTTATATTCAATACATAAAAAAGCAGATCTATTCCCTAAACTCTGGTCTCCGAAAATTGCCAATTGCTTTGCAGACCAGTTCCAGAGAGTCTTTACTGAAGAAGATAGCAACCTACCGAATATTTCGCCTAAACTACGCCTTGCTGCAGAAATAAATAATATACAACATATACACGTGACCATTTCATCTCTAAAGGCGGAGTCTAGTCCTGGTCCTGATGAAATTCCCTCCCTCTTTATGAAAAACTGTCCAAGAACACTCTACAGTCTTATAGCTACTATTCTAAATTCTATAATGAATGAAGCTCGTATTCCAGAAACATGGAAATTCTCGATAGTGGTACCAATCTTTGGAAAGGGCGACAAACTGGAACCATCTTATTACAGACCAAAGAGTCTCACCAGTGTACTCTGCAAATGCATGGAGATAATCATAGTGAATGAGCTAACATCTTTTTTACTAGAACATCAAAAAATACGAGAATCTCAGCATGGGCTCGTACCAGGAAGATCAACATTCACCAACCTGCTGGAAAGATTCAACAAATGGATGACAATAATATACCATTTGATATTGTTTACATTTATTTAAATAAACTGCTGGACAAATGAAGCGGAACAAGCGTATTTTTAGTTCAAATTTGGATTCCAATATTACGCGAACTAAAGAAGATATCAATCAGTAATTTGCATAATTTAGAAGTTAGTTTTCGCAAACCGCCCATTGATATATTTTTCAGTTCTCATAATATCAGAATTTGAAGTTAACCTAAAAATTCGCTTGTTCCGCTTCATTTGTCCAGCAGTTTAGTTATTTACATTACAGGTGTGTTTATGAACATGATTACAATAACGAATGTGAAAGATTAGAACGACGAGGTCGTAGACCGAGTCGTTCTAATCAGACGAGTTTTGTAATCATGTTTAAACGCACGTGTGATGTACAACGTTTTATCTACAAAGCGGAAGATAAGAATATTCTTTCAATCATTTTCATTTATTAGTCATTGTCTACCTCCATTTTACCTTTACAGGTAACGATGATTACAATAACGAATGTGAAAGATTAGAACGACGAGGTCGTAGACCGAGTCGTTCTAATCACACGAGTTTTGTAGTCATGTATAAACGCACGTGTGATGTACGTTTTATCTACAAAGCGGAAAATAAGAATGTTCTTTCAATCATTTTCATTTATTAGTCATTGTCTACCTCCATTTTACCTTTACAGGTAACGATGATTACAATAACGAATGTGAAAGATTAGAACGACGAGGTCGTAGACCGAGTCGTTCTAATCAGACGAGTTTTGTAATCATGTTTAAACGCACGTGTGATGTACGCTTTATCTACAAAGTGGAAAATAAGAATGTTCTTTCAATAATTTTCATTTATTAGTCATTGTCTACCTCCATTTTACCTTTACAGGTAACGTTGATTACAATAACGAATGTGAAAGATTAGAACGACGAGGTCGTAGACCGAGTCGTTCTAATCACACGAGTTTTGTAGTCATGTATAAACGCACGTGTGATGTACGTTTTATCTACAAAGCGGAAAATAAGAATGTTCTTTCAATCATTTTCATTTATTAGTCATTGTCTACCTCCATTTTACCTTTACAGGTTTAACTTTGACATTTGTCAAATCACATTACAAGTGCGTTTATAAGCATGAATACAATAACGAGTGTGAAGGATTAGAACGAGGTCGTAGACCGAGACGTTCTAATCACACGAGTTTTGTAGTCATGTTTAAACGCACGTGTGATGTACAACGTTTTATCTACAAAGCGAAAAATAAGAATATTTTTCCAATTATTTTCGTTCATTAATAGTTGCCTACCTTCATTTTACCTTTACAGGTTTACCTTTGACATTTGTCAAATCACCAAAAATAGTTGTGTTATAGACTCATAACCTCGTCTATAACACCACTAGTTGTGTAATGAATTCATAACCTAGTCTATAACACCACTAGTTGTGTTATGAGTCTCATGACGTAACTCAAATACTAGAAAAATGGTTATGTAAAAACGTCATAACCGAACGCTTGTAGATAAAGTTGTTTATGATTCTCAATTTGCTTTTAAAAACGGTTTCGGTAAAACAGAGGCGTTGTTTAGCATACAGGTTCTCATACAACGATGTCGAGATGTAAACCTTGATTGTACAGGGTATTTGATTATATTTAGCACCATACCTACAGCCTTTACTATTTAAGATAGAAAAAAATTTTAAATACAAAACTTGACAGTTTTTTTCTATATTTTCTGATAACGTTATCAGAAAAAACAAAATCGCATCGGAAAATGGAGAAACGTAAGCAACTTCGACTTTTTTAATGGAACACCCTGTATATTATGCTATAAAATGAAAGATCTATTCTTTCTGATTCCAAATATATATATATTGATAACATTTGCTTAAGCAATTTTTGACATATCTCAGGTTAAATTATAAAGAACTTGCAGAGAAGTTCTATAAGGATCTCTATCTTTATAAAATTTCTTTGTAATTTAGTTATAATTTAAGCTAAGATATGTCAAAAATGGCTGACGCAAATATGGTCAACATATATATATTTGTAATCAGGAAGAAAAGGTCTTTCATTTTATCGCAAAATATACAGGGTGTTCCATTTAAAAAAGTCGAAGTTGTCTACGTTTCTCCATTTTCTGATGCGATTTTGTTTTTTCTGATAACGTTAAGAGAAAATATAGAAAAAAACTGTCAAATTTTGTATTTACAATTTTCTTCTATCTTAAATAGTAAAGGCTGTAGGTATAGGTATATCCAAATATAATCAAATACCCTGTACGCCTGGCTTCGTGGATTACGAGAAGGCATTCGACACTGTTCAACATAACAAATTACAAGCTATACTGAACGAGATAGGCCTGGACGCCGGACGGATTACATTCGGATAATAGCCAACTTATACTGGAATCAGACAGCGCAGACATAAGAAAAAACGGCATAGGTACATATGAAAAAAAGCCTATATTGGGAGAAGTCCGACAAGGCTGTGTGCTTTACCTCCTTCTCTTAAATTTAATATGCAGAAAGAATTTCCAGAGGAGCCGGAGGAGGAGCATGGAATTGTCAACAACAATCTAAGATATGCTGACCACACGGTCTTACTAGCTACAGACAAATATGATTAACAGGCACTCTTATCAGCGGTAACAGAACAGACCATAGCCAAGTTAAAGGGGGTGTGCGCCAAAAAAACAACTTCATCTCAAAAAAAAAGAGAAAAAAAATCTAAGAATAACAGTGAAATCCGCACCCCTCTATGACAAATAATACCGCAGATATGGCTCTATGAAGGTACCGCATCTCACCCTATGACGTCACGAAAGCTCAAGCGACGCACGAGAAAGTGGATTTAATTAAATTTACATAATGTTTTTCCTGTGTAACCTGCAATAATCTAAACAAAAACCACTCACGCGTGCCGGGAACAATCAAATTAATAATGCAGAGCGCCGTTGGACGAAGTTTTCGTGACGTCACGAGAGCGTCGTTTACACTTTAAAGCGGTATATCTCAGCGATGGTTTATCGTAGAATAACGAGGTTTGAACAGTTATTCTTAGATTTTTTTACACTAAAACTTTAATTTTTGGCGCACACCTCCTTTAAGGAAACCAAATGAATAGTCGTCAGCAAAAACCAAAATATAGCTAACAGCTTAACGGACATCAGCATAAATGAAGAAACAGTGAAGAAAGTACAAACATACAAGCATATAGGCTGTTGGGCGAATGAAAAGTGGGACTCAACCCAGAAAATCAAAATCAGAATAAAGCAAGCAAGAAGATCATTTAACAAAATGCAAAAAGTTTTAACCAACAGAGCTCTAAAAATCCCCTTAAGAAGACGCCTATTACGCTACTATGTGTTCAGCATACTATTCTATGGGATGGAAGCATGGACACTAACTGAAACAATGCGCAAGACAATTGAGGCTTTCGAAATGTGGGCTTACCGAAGATTGTTGAGGATATAGTGGATGGACAGAGTGACGAACGAAACAGTTCTACAGCGGATAGACAAAGAAATACAATAAAAAGAAGAAACCTAAAGTGACCCACATAATGAGAAATTCGAAATATGAATTGCTCTATATAGTTATTGAAGGAAAATTAGAGGGAAAGGTTGGTCCTGGTCGCCGAAGAACATCTTGGCTCAAGAATCTTCACCAATGATATGGAGTAAACCCCACGACACTGTTAAGGATCGTAGTGGACAAAGTGAAAAGCATGCGACTGATGGACAAGGAACTTGAACTTGAACTTAAGGAAGAAAAACAAAAATCTTTTATAGATAAAACAAGGCATGAAGTTTAGAGTGAATACAGTACAGAAAAGACAAGATCGCATTAAAACAAATGTTTGATGAAAAATCTAAGCCACAAGGGAAAAATTATACTTTCTTATTTTTAAAGAAAAAAGACTCATCTGCGAGGGTGCAAGGAAAATGCGAAAAATATTGCAAAAAAAAAAGTAGAAGAAAAGAAAAGAAATATGTATCAATCGCAATCGCCTCTCTCTTCCTCCATTTCTGAACATAAGCGTCCCTAATATTTTTCAATGTTTGGGTACTATATCTCACATCTCTGACTTTACAGTGGCGACTTGGATCCAATTATTGGGTTTTATTCACCTCAAGAATATTCCCAGCATTGCCAGACTTATTATTATGACTCATTCATTGACTGCTGATTGATTTGGCATTAAGACTCAAGTAACATAAATCCCCTCATCATCAGTGTTGTCGCTATCTCAGTTTACATTTTTATTGTTATTTCTCGCTAGAAACAAACATATAACATAGCAGATCTTAAATCATCAGGCTAGGAAGGAATATGAACAGATTACAAGCTCCTGAAAATTTTACTCTTAGGTATATAAAACATTCCTTAAGCTCTCGTCTCCAAAATTTTGTATTGATATTGCCCATTCCTCTGCGGACCAGTTTCAGAGAGTCTTCACTCAATAAGATAACAACCTACCAACTGTTTCACCAAAAGTGCGCATCAGTGCAGAGATAAATAATATACAATTTACCCCAGGAAAAGTACAAGTGGCCATTTCATCTCTGAAGGCGGAGTCCAGGGGCCTCATTCTGTAAAGAACGAACCGTTCGATTCGGTAAAATTTCTTCGATTGTGACGACATTTTCGGCATTTTCGGAATAGCTTCCACGCTAGCAAACCGAAAATGACGTCAAAATCGAAGAAATTCTACCGAATCGAACGCTTCGTTCTTTACAGAATAAGGCCCCAGTCCTGGTCCTGATGAAATTCCATCTCTCTTTATGAAAAACTGTTCAAAAGCACTCTAAAGTCCTATAGCTACTATTCCAAATTCTATAATGAAATGAATGGATCTCCTATTCCAGAAACATGGCCATCAATGCCACTGGTGTTAACTCTTATGGTTTGGATAAAGATCTAAGCAAATATAATAACCAGTTTGTGCATTATCCCCAGTAACTAAAGATAAAATAATACCATATCTGAGACACACCAAGATGTGACAATTAATTATAGACTTAAAATTGTGAACCAATTGTGAACCAATAAACCAATCAATAGACTAACTGGCTTCGCCGCTTTCTATTGTTAAATAATAGTGAACAGTTTGGCTTCTTCATTCGATTCCGTCGAGGCTGATGCATAGGATGCATTTGATTAAAAGAAAGAAGTACTATTGCAAAAGTCCATTACGTATGGTGATATTTTATTATTAATTATATCGCCTATTCCTCTTTGGCTTTCATTTTCTGCACCTTTGACTTGATTTTGGTATTTCACGACTTTCTCCTCTTATTTTTGTCTTGACCTATGATAACCCATGTGATCTTATCCGACTGCTTCACCGATCCGCATACATATCCTTGTTTCTCATCAGCGTTGGCAAACTTATTTGATTATTAATAAGGAAATAAATATTTACATACCATTATGGGAGGAAAATAGTGTTTTCCTTCCGCACGGATAGTTTGATGTACGAAGCGAGGAAAAGTATTTTCCTTAGTTTTTTTCTGCTATCTTTCACATGTCGATTGGCCGTTATCGATATTATGAAATAGGTATATCTACCTACGAATTTAAAGACACTTAGAAAAAATAATTTGACAGGGTGCTAAGAGGGATTCTGAGTAAAATTTTGCAAGTAATAGAAGTGGATGGGAAGACGATCAGGATAGTAAATGGCATAAAATATGTATAAAGTATTCAGTATGATAAAGGAAAGTAATAATAGAAATCCAGAAGAAACGAAATGAGCACAGTGCTCTTTACTGTATAAAATAAAATGTTCAAAAGGGAATATTTAGGTACAAATCGTCAAAAGTTTCGGAAGGACCTTCAATAATAAGTCACAAATAAATATAAATGTATGGAATAGTGAAATAAGAATGGATGGGATGAGAGAGTAGCTAAATATTCAGACAATACACATAGGTACTCAACAAGGGAAGGTAAAAGGAAAAAAATACAGTTGAAAAAAAAAATAAAAAAATAGTTTGATGTAGAAATATAGGCCCCAATTTAATAGTCAAAAAGTTCGCAGGATCTAATTCCAAAAAAAAAAGTGAATCAATTCCATTAAGTCACCATCATCGTCTCAACGATCATCAATCAGAGTACATTCACTTATACGCACTTATGTAACATAAAAAAAAAACATTGACCACCAACTTTCCAACCATAAACTACACCCTGTTTATTGCCATCTAGATCCGAAAGAAAGTGAAACTGTTTCAACTTGTTACAGCTGTCCATATTAGGGTCAGTGAAGTGCTTTCAATTTACATAGTGGGTAGCAGTTTATGTGATATGTCTAGTTAATGTGAGATAATTAGTTTTTTTTTTTTGCAATGGCATCAGCTGTTGAGTCAATGGAATCTGGTTTTGCACTTTCGTTTTTATTGGGTTTTTGATTATAATTAAAAGTGAAAATGCCTTTATGAATTTTTTGTGTTTTGAATTGACAATAGATCTAGAAGAATTGTAAATAATTAAGAAGCACAACATATATTATTATTACGAGATGCTACTTGGGTGAAAGTAATAAATGGCGTCATCAGTTTGTGGGTGTTTGTTTTTTAATTATTATTTTATACTAATGTCTTCTTTGAAATTCCCATTGTCATTCATGGGTTAGCAAAAACAGCAAGGAGAAATTATTGTTCAAAGGTTAAAATTTTTAGAAGGAAAATTACATAATAATGCCAATATTAGTGGCAATGTGGGTGCTAATTATGAATCAATAAGAAAGTCGATATCTTCATTGTTTTTTTTTTTTTTTTGTTGATGCTGAATTTTGATAGGTTAGCTCCAACTTGGTTGGAAAACTTATATTTTTTCGATAAAGGTTCAAACAGAATATTTTTAAACCAAAAATATTACTTACTAACTTTTGATTATCACACCAAGCAAGAAGAAAAGATATCGAAAAAAATTACAGACAAATAAATGAGAATGTGAACAAGCATCTCAAATGTTTAGAAAATAAGATAAAGATACTGGTCAACTAGATACCTACTAATATGGAAGAAGAGTAAGGCAAGGAAATTATGACTCAAGCAGTGGCGGCTCGTGACTATTTCAAGTAAGGAGGCTAAAAAATAATGAATTACGGTAAGGTAACCACTGCGCAGCAGGCAAAATTTGTTTTGGGGTGCCCATGCCCTCAATAATTTACCACAATTTTTTTCCGGTCAAAATCGAAATTTTTTTCCGGCCTTAAGATGCGCCGTTCCAATGTTATTTTTATTTATTTTTTTCGAAATTCAAAATTTGAATTTTTTCGAAAAATAATCTATGGGGATATAAGCCTTCCAATTTTTTTTTTTAATTTTCAAAGCGACCTAACTCGAAAACAAGAAGCTCGGGAAAAAAACGTAAAACTTGTAGATCTCGTCAAATACTACAAAAAAGCCAATAAGAAGTATCCCTCCACGGGGCACCGTTTTCGAGAAAATCGACCTCGAAAATTTTAACAAAATTACAAAGAATTTCAACTTTGACGGTTGATATCTCAAAAACGAAAACGGCCTGGAATCTCAATAAAAAAATATTTTGTAGGTAGTTTTATCCTCTTTCAAAAAAATATTTGACTCGAAACGATCCGTTAAGAAATAGCGGAGCTATAAGCGAAAAAGTAACGTCATGTCAGATCGCTGAAATTTTTATCTGTCCAAAATCGAAATATCCTTTTTTAATTTTTTCCCGGCCTTAAAATGCGTCATAGCAAGCAAGGTCCAATAAGCATTTCAACGTTTTTTTTCGCTCCTCTATCCGATAGATGTCAGTTGGGTGGCTAACTTTTTTCCGGTACATCGGAGAGAACTGAAACTCGGAATATCGACTAAAAATTACATATTGAATATTCCCAAATTATCCGCTGACCAATAGAATTATAGACTGGGCCCCGTGATTAAAATAACTCTAGCCCTTCGGGCTCGCGTATAACTCCGGCCCTTCGGGATCGTATTACTCCGGCCCTTTAAGCTCGCGTATAACTCCGGCCCTTCGGGCTCGTATTACTGAGTATCCCAGATCACAGATTTTTGTCGTGGAGGCGCAGGATTGATTGAAATATTGTTGTCAGATTTTTCTAAATTACATTGAAATATCGAAATTTGGAAAGTGTAATTTGTGAATTATTATTTAAATTAGGAATCAGGAATAAGAAACTGAGATTGAATTTTCAATTTTTTGGGGAAGGCTTAGCCTCCCCTGCCTCCTGGACTCAAGACATTATTCAATGTCGGATCAGAATTATTGACAACTTAGAGAAGGAATTAATAATCAAAACAGTGACAAGAAAGAGATGTTGTACAAGAAAAAATACCACCAATATATGTATTGAGAAAGGAGACCCGAGACCTAATGAATGAATATGATTAAAGAAACACCTGAACATGAATCCTCATATTCAAATAGAGGGAATACAGCAGTGACATGTTCACTATGGAAGCTAGGGAAGCACAGCTTCCCCTCGAGGATTTATTAAGAATACTAAACTAAACTTTATGTAGACATTTTCAAAAAGAAATATATGAAACTTGTGAATGGCTGACTGGTTCTGAAATTATAAGTCTCTCCTGCCCTGTAGTTTCACCATCTTTCCTCACAGCTTCCCCATCTATTAAAGTCTGGACACGCCATACAGTAGTGTAGAAATGATGATTAGTTACTCATTAAAAATAACAAAAATATGAATGTCCTGTAAACCACCAACACTAAGTAGATGCAAAAATGCATACATTAAGGATAAAGGGTTCTGTGTAGAAATCTAACAGAAGGGAGCCAAGGATTAACCAATATTGCAGAGGACAAGTTAATGTTAGAATGTTTGGTTTGAAAAAATGCCAGACATCGCCAACAGAAGTGATTTCACATATACATCCTCCTTGTAATCACTTACGCTATGGAAACTACTTCCAACTTCACTAGCAAAAGGATCAGCTAACAGACTGAGGACTACGCAAAGAGCCATTAATAAATGATGTTGAGGATGAATCTCGAGAATTAAACAAGAAATGAAGGGGTCACAGGAAGGTGGATCATGTCATAACCTGAATAGCTAAACGAAAGTGGATTTTGGTTAGATATGTTCTCTTTCAAGACAATGGAAGATACACAAAACGTATCCTGGTCGGAAGATTAGAACAGATGATGTGGAGGAAAAGGCAGGAAGAAAGTGGCAGCAATTAGCGGAAAATAGAGGAAAGTAGAAGAAGCTCGGGGATACCTATGTCCAGGAGTATAGCTGCTAGATAAACAGATAGAGAGAGAAAAACCCGATATAAAAACTTGTTAACTAACATATACCATCAACCAAAACAAAGAATAATCACAAAAACCTCTCAAAATTATCACATTAAAAGAACAGGGAGAACTCAACTGGTTAGATATGTGCATAAGGAACGGTGAAAAACTGTCATACCTTAAATAAGGTTGCTGCCTATATCGTGCTAATCTTCAAGACAGAACATTGTTGCGAGATCTGGATCATGAAACGAAAACAATATGCTGCCAGGAATGGAACATAGAAGATCACTAAAAAGCGACAAGACACTAATCCACAAACCATCAACACAATCAATAGAGACATCTCCTATCAGGTAAGATCCAAGGCAGTTTAAAAAAGACCAAATCATTTGTGAAATTTACAAGTCGCAAAAAGGAAATCTTTAAACTTAACGACGAAACCGGAGAATCCACAACCAACAGAGAAAAATTGATTCAAATAGTTAACAAATTATACGGAAGTTTATATAACAATCAACATACAATGAATCACACAGATTACCTACAAAGAAAAGTCCAAAACCAAGGATTGGAAGATTTCCGGTTTCCATAGATGAAATCCAAAATGCTTTAAAAAAGACAAGCAACAATAAAGCTCCAGGGAAAGATGGAGTAATCGCAGAAGCTATAAAAATAGGAGGGTCAAAACTTATAAAAAAAATTCAAAATCTGTGTCTGCAGAGTCATAACATTCCGAAAAACTGGAACAACTGAATTATGATCTTGCGCTACATAAAAAAGATGATAGAAAAGACCTCGAGAACTACAGACCAATAATTACTCAATCACCTTTACAAATTATGTATTCGCATAATAGTAAATCGACTAGACGCTAAATTGGACTTTTCTGAGTCCCGGGAACAGGCTGGTTTCCGCTCTGAGTTCGGTACCAACGATCACGCTTAGTGTCTCAAAACCCTTATAGAAAAGAGTATCGAATACAACCGTCCTTTGGTATTGGTGTTTGTAGACTTCCAAAAGGCGTTTGAAACTGTGGAACTTCCTGCAATCTTGAGATCACTACAAGAAAGTAGAGTGAATCACCGATATTGCGAAATTATTATACGGAAACGCAACAGCCATCGTAAATCTTCACTCCACCACCAGAAAAATTTAAATTAAAAGAGGAATCCGACAGTGTGACACTTATGCCATCCAAGCTGTTCATCACACTCGAACATAGGCCTAAAGATGAACTTCTCCAAAACCATAATGATGACTAATCTGGTTCCTAGTAAGTAAATACAGATAGGTAATAATAACATAGAAATAGTGGACAACTGGGTCATGAGATGAGAATTCACAGAGATAACCAAACATGCGAATTAACAGAAAGAATAACCTTGAAATGGTCAGCATTCGGGAAAATGAGAGGGCTGACATTACAATATCCCTTAAACAAAAAGCATTCAACCAGTGTGTCTTCCCAGTCCTGACCTATGATGCAGAGACTCTCACTAAAGCATCAGCAGAAAAGTTGAGAGTAACACAGAGACGAATTGAAAGATCCATTATTGGATTGACTTTAAAAGACCGAGTAAGGAATAATGAGATCCGCATAAGAACTGGGGTGGACGATATTGTAGAACTTATCGCAAAACAAAAGTGGAAATGGGCAGGCCACGTTGCAAGATCTGAGGACGGGAAATGGACGAAGAAACTCATTGAATGGAAACCAAGAGCCGACAAGCGAAACCGAGAAAGACCTCCCACTCGCTGGACAGACGACTAGACGACCTAAAAAGGATCTCATGAAATTGGATCGCAACTGCTCAGAACAATTCGAAAATTTTAGAGGAGGCCTATGTTCAACAATGGACGTGAAAAGATGCTGGTTGATGATGATGAATCAACAAATTTAAATAACTGAGAGGCAAATAGAATGATAGATGTCGCTAAGTTGAAAAAACAAAGAGACTGAATTAGAAAGTAGAAGATTAGTTTATATAGTTTTTGGAAGATTGGCGCACAACTAAAACCACATCATCTAAGGCCGCTAGCATTGACTCTCACAAAACAAACCATAAACATAATGACGACAGTGAAAAGGAGTAGCGGGAATAGGACAGCAAAAAAAAAAGACGTTGTTATTTATTCAGCGACGTTTCGACCATATATTTTGGTCTTCTTCATTGTGTGGTCGGGGCATTTTTCAATCCAAATGGCATACGTACGAATTCGTAATGGCCATTTTCTACGGAAAAAGCGGTTTTAGAAACATCCTTGGGGTCTACTTCTATTTGGTGAAAACCTGAGGCTAGGTCAAGGGTGAAGAAGACCAAAATATTATATGGTCGAAACGTCGCTGAATAAATAACAACGTCTTTGTTTTTGCTGTCCTATTTCCAGTACTACTCCTTTTCACTGTTGCGTAAAGCAGGGACGATACCACATAATGGAACATAATGAAGACAACAAAGAGAACTCAACTAACGGTATATGATCGGCGACTCACTAAAAGATAGAAAACGAAACAAGTTGATCAAACAACGAATAAAAGTCAGCAATGTCCTCGCAAGAATATGCCTGTCACATAGCGAGATGGAACTGCAAAGTTATCAGATGGAAATTATAAGGCAAGAGAAGAGTAATCGAGATGGGCCTATCTCGCATTGTAATGATGATATCGAATGAGTGGCAGTTTTCTGATGGAATTAAAACACACAATAAATATTTGGAGAAACATGTGAGCAATGGGAGCAAGAGGCCTTTTAATTGAAAAATTGATAGACATAATTGGGTATCTACTTCTTAAGTTTTTTACTTCTAGAGCTTTGACTGGATGGGATGGAGGGTGACTTTTATGTTCATGACACCTAAACCTTTTTGGGCCTCTTGTGCATCCTTCCTAGGTCCTTACAAAAAGACTCTCCAACCTAATTCATCTTGTTGAAAAAATAGTAAAGCATAAAAAGGAACAATATTATCCAAGAATAACGATAGATACGTACTTATACTATATTCGAAAAGTCGGCGGAGTGATAAACCATGCCTAGCAAATCCATAGGCCTACACCTACTAAGGGCGGGTATTATAATACTATACTTTGAGAGTTAACTCAAAGTTAACTTCTGTAATTACATGTAATTCAAAAAGTTAACTTAAAATTAACTGTCAAAGCAGTTTTATAATAACCCACCCCAAGTAAAGTAAGTTAAGTCCTTTGAGTATTGAGTATCAATTGACAATTTATCAGAACCTCCAATTAAAGTTAATTGATTTTCTGGAAACTTCCAGGATTCATAAAATAAATCACTCAATGATGATGAACATTTTCCAGTACTAACCTTTAATCCATTTTTCTAGGGAAAAAATTAATTTCTCTCTCTAGGTTTTTCGGAGAAAGAAGAACAAATGTATACCCGCCCTAAGGCTTCTAAACTGAAATAGTTTTTTAATCTTGAACTCTTCTAGACTACCACAAATAGACATGTCAAGTTATATAAAAATTGGTGAACGGATAATTAAGATGTTTTGGTTTTTCATAAACGTAGCAAGTCAACTTAAGTTTAGTCAATATTTTTTTTTTAAAAAAGAGCAATAATTTCACGCGTTCAAACAGCAAACCTTTAAATCTTGTCCAGATGATAGCTAACAATACCAAATTATTTCTAAGAAATCAAAGAGCCAATATTGCTTTGGATGGGTTTGCCTTAATGTTGATAGGTTACCCCACCAGTAAAAAGTAAAAATCTTGTATTTTTAACAATTTAGAATATTATTTCTTAAAATATGGTGAAAAGTTTTAAGGTAGTCACGTAAAATCCAAACCCATCCAAATTCAATTTTCACTCCAAGCATGTCACTGCCACCACAAATAAGCACTAAGCACTACTAAAAAAAAAAAAAAAAATCACTGACCACTAGGTACCGGTGGACCCTCATGGTCTAGGCGCCACAGACACCAAAAAACAAAAGGGGTGGTTCTTCTCTAAAGAAAAACTAATCACTCATGTCGTAAGGCCGTCGGTCACTTTGTTTTATAGGTTCGGATACCCGAAATTGCCATGCATTTCTTCGGTGGGGCGTTTGTTTCACTTTCGCCGGACCAAACGCACGTCGGCGTCTTTCTGAAGAAATGGAAGAACTGTGATGCAACGCAAGGCCACGAGACAAGGCTGAGGTGAAGAAAGTAACGCGCCAAGTTGATGTTCGGTAGTAGCCGGGTGCACTCATCCTGATGGGTTTTTCTGTTTGTTGCTTGTTTTTGTTGTTATCGGTTATTACATGCCTTTGCTCTTAACATTTACTAGGAAGAAAAATTTTTCGATTTCTTTTTGTACTGATTAATACTCTTATATTTCCTGGAGTACGAGTGAGCTTTAATTTTTTTGGTTTGAGGATAGTGCTTTACGTTTTTTACCCATTTGGGAACATTCTAGATTTAACTCTCAATTCCTTCTGGTTACACTGAAAAAAAATTCGAGATTATAGTAAATAAATATTTGTTTCTGACAAATTTGGTTACAAATACCAAACCAATATTATAATTAATATGCATTGGTAAGAAATACATTAAATTGGTATACTTAATTAAAAATATGACTGTTAAAAATAGTTATTTATAAAATACAAATAATTTATTAGGACTCATTTTCTTATATCAAACAATGTTTGTTAATAATGAACAAAATATTTCTTACATTGATTTACAAGGGTTTTATAAATATAATTTATTAACAGAATGTTCTGGTTTATTAATTATAAACAAATGGTAACTATAGATTAATAAATATATAATGTTCCATTTTAACACAGTTTAGTTGAAATTTCAACTTGTTCCTTGGTTTCTAATAATAAATCCTTATTTTCCATACATAAATTATAATATCAGTAAACCAACGTTGGTACACCGGCCACCGTCCGCACTGTCTATCGCCTATATTTGTGAGCTATTCGTTCTTTTGGTTTCGAGGCGTGAAAGAAGAAACACCTTGACCTATGTTTTATCTGTTCCACCGACTCCCTACTTTTGCATTATTCTGGCGTGCTTCGGCAAAATACAAAGTTAACAGTCAACTTATAAATGATATTATCCCAACTCTGAGTGTAATAATTATTAAATCGTGGAAGATAGCGTGGCGGAACACAACAGTGTCGAATTACAACGGTTTTTGGAAACGTGCTGTGATGGTGATGCTGAAGTTGTTTTATAAAACTGCAAGCGTAATAATATTTTCTGAAGAAGCGCCAGTTAATTAATAGGTACCAAGCAACTTTGTATTCACCTTTTTCTCCTGTTACACCTGAGAAGATAATCGAGTTATAGTTCATTATTACATTCAATGGTCACCGCATGCACACCCGCCATGTTGCTGTGTTCTTCAACAAAATGATGTTACCTATGTGAGAATCTAGCCTACCAAAGAAAAATAAATTCAAAAAAAGATCGGTTCGTTTTTAATTATTTCAGAGTGCCCTATTCCCAGGAACAAACTAAGGCCCAGTGGTACAATCGAAGCTTATAAATCGTGGCTTATTAAAGCTTAACTGTTACTTGTACTTTCCTATTTAAAATGCATTACTGTCAACGTGTTGTCAAATCTTACAGCTGTGCATTTTAAATGGGAAGGTTTCAAGTACCAGAAAGCTTAACTAAGCCATGATTGGCTTCAATTGTACAACCGGGCTTAAAAAAAAAATACTTATGGTAAATAATTCCAAATTAACAGTAACAAAGCTAAATAATATTTGCGAATAAACGTTTTTTACTATTAATAAATGAAATTTTGAATCAAGTATTGTTTACTTACTGGTAATAAATATAAAGTTATATTTAATCCAGCAAAAGAAACCAGAATTTATTATTAACAAACGTATATTTTTGAAAAATATGATCAATTTACCATTAGTAAAGACAGAAAATCCAGAAGCAAACACCAACTTCAGAGAACAAAATATTTATTTATTATTAATATGCGTTAATTAATTATTATTAGATAGAGTATATATCATTAAATAAGTGCTTTATTCTCAAATTTTAAACAAATAATTTGTGTGTTATGACCAAAGGTTTAATAAGCCATATTTCAATAAGCGATTTAGTTATAGTCACTAATTTTAAGTTATTATAACTAAATCCTTCTGTAACACTTTTATTTTACGTAAGAAAAATCAATTACCAAAATGTAACCTTATTTGGATTGCGACCTTAGTTCAACAGAGTTTGTTAAAGTGTCCACGTGCCCGGTTCGTGGATTCGTGCGCCACCAATTTTTGAAACTAAATCGGAAAAGTCCTGCGATGACTGCAGGTTGAACTAAAGTACAAACCAAATTATTATGCCTGAAATGTAAGAAAATAATTGGATAAGCAAAAAGACAAAGAAAGCAGGTAATTGGCAATACAACAAAATCAGTATTTATTGAATATTAAGTATTGATTTAGTACAAGTTATGGTGATTAAATAATGATTATGACAAGTATTCAGAGGCTAGTATGACGACTAGCAGGAATAAAGAACCTAAAGGCTTCCTCATAGTCAGATTTAAGAAAACTGTCTGTCGGTATTGATATGTATGAATACCTATGTAAGCAGAGAGCTATACTTAAAACTAAAATAACCAATAACTGCGAATTAACACACACCCAGCGTCAGTGATCACTCCGCAAATAAATGGGGTCAAATGTTTACTTAAATGTGAGTAACTAAAGTTACCTAAGCCATATACGATATTTTTAAATAATTAATAAAAAAAAAAATTACACTAAACTACTTAGCTTTATGCCGACAATTAACAATGGGTCTGGGATTTCACACTCGTACCAGATGATCTATCTCATCAATGAAAACTAGTTCGCCGAGTCTTTGCTATTCAGATACAGTGGTGGGTACTGCATACCATCAAAACATCCACTGAGTTGCGTTATCGAAAACGGTAGCATAAAACCGTACCATAAGACCCTAAAGAAAGCACCAATGAGTAAATAAATTACCCTTAAATCCCCATTGAAATTATGCCACTTGGGATATGAAATTGTACATTTCAATTCCCAAGTTTTAACCCATTTACCAAATATAATGAGTTCAATTCATTAAATTAAGTTGCATTGCCAAAAAAAAATATTAAAATAAAAAAACTATAAGTCTACCAATCAATGTGGCATAGAATGGTCCCCCAATAAAACATTAAAATGGAAAATTGCCATTATAATTACCTCGTGGATTTTTGAGGGTCACAGCTCAAAGGTTGAAGGTGAACGGAAGGTCATGGAACTCTAATTTCACCTACGCTGGCTGATCCAATTTGGAAGTTCACAATAACGAGCAACAATAAAATCAAGGCTCTAAGAGTCTAGGCTCAAACAATTCAATCCAAGCGACGTGATGTGATATTCTATTGTGAGAATAGAACTAATTAATTTACAACAATACAAATTCACAAAATGGTGGACTTACCGACTAGAAGAAATAGATAAATCCCTTAGAAAGGTGATTTGGCTGCCAAAAGGTAACAAAAACCAAAACTAGACTGGCAAAACCAAAATTGAAATTATCTGGATGGCCGGATCCTAATTAAATAGAGAAAATCACTTAATTTTCTTTATGGTCAACCGGATAAAAAAACTATCCTTCAGGCCAAAGCCAAAGTGTTCTTGTCGCTGGACGAAATGGAAAAGACCGTTGTACGATTTTTGGGACCCTAAACCAGAAATTACTACGCACTAACTTTTTTTTTTATGTTACATTTTTTCTATCGAATTCCACATTCCACACTTTAGGAAGGATTGAAAGATAACGACAAAGATATCGATAGTCGTCAGCGAAACCTCCAAAGGGACTCAACAAATGGAACCGACTCAATCCACACAAATCAGGAAAACACTATTCTCGTTAAAATCTATAAATAACTTCACTTATTAAATAATATTGTCCATGCCTTCTCTAACACGACACCAATTATATCGACATTTATAGAAAAACCCAACCCTACGCGATCAAAACCAAAGTACCAGCAAATTGATCGATATAGGTACTCGATAACAGGTAAATAAAAGAAATGAAATCCTCCAGTAAGAGAGAGACAGAGAGGGAGTGAAAACTAAAGGAATTAATCCTTCGAAACGAGCTGGCGCGAAAATAAAATTGAATGACAATTAACTGGACATAACCCCTTTTATTTGAAAATCAAAACAATGTTGGCTATCGACTAATGAAATTGATAATTTATGTATATTCCTTTTAAGGACAATAAGAATAAGATAACCAGGCATTGTTCAATAAATATTCATCTGCAATGGTCAACTAAATCATTAGACAAATGATAAGGAGCAAAATCTTGTCTGGCTGTGCCTGAAATTATCTAAAAAGATGCAGAGTAAGGTAATTAATATCCAATCAATTAAGTCAGCTCTAAAATAATATTTGTGTGTTACCAGTTAAAACGCTGAATTACTCATTTAATGGGAAGAGCAAAATTAAAATGTTACACTTCTTTCAGTGTAAGAACTTACTAAGAAATTAACCCTAATAGACCAAAGCAAAACGCGTCAATTTCTGGAGAGCGGCAACTTCAGGGACTTCGTCTGATCCTACATTCTTCTTTGGTATTGATTATTTTGAACTTTAGAACTGTAGAGATTCTTGAAGAAATCAGTTGCTAGCTCTGGCCATCTTTGTTTCTCATTTTGGTCACTTTCAGCCTTCCGTTTGACAGTTTGGATCTTAGAACTTTCATATTTCTGTTTCTTGGACTGTATTTGTGATCACCTCAGTACCTATTATGATCTCTTTTCCGATTTTTCTGTAGATTTCCTTGCTAAATTCCTTATTGTCCCAGTTCGCTTAATCCATTTTTCTTCTCAATTTCAATAGGTTTTTCGCATGTGTCTGGATCTTGATGGAAGTTTACGTTCTGTCTGAAGCATTTACTTTTTGTTGCAACCTGACACTGCTCGAACTGTTATCGCAGAGATTGTCTTTTTCTAACTTTTTTTTATTCTAGTTGACTAGGCCTATTTAGTCGGATCTTCATGACTTTTGGTGGAATTTTGGAAACCAAAGAAATGCATTCATTATGGCTTAAGTCTTTTTCTGCACTCAGCTGTTTCTGAGATGAAAATCTGTAAGGACACCTGGCCCAGAGTCCAAGAAGGTATTAAAGGCATAGAACTCTAGCGATGAGGAGGCGTCGACGCAGACACTCCGCCTCTCTAAGAACAGGACCAGCCAAAACCAAGATGCCGGACGTGGTCATTGAGTTGACTCACCTAGAGATAGAGAAAAGGGGGTGGCGTTGTCGATGCCAGCTGTGTTGGGAAGAAACACGAAAATCTATCCCAAAACTTCCAAATTCTCATGAATCAGGCAATGCCGCTATTCCTTTTTAAGACTTCGAACCCAGGGATTTGGAAGCCCGTAACCACCTGCACAGCTGCCAGCCAGAATGAGTAGCGAATAGCGATCGATAAGATCGATAACAGCAGCCAGCGATAAAGAAGTCATCGACATGGAGCATTCACTGAAGACTATACCCTGTAACGTCACGGGACTCCGAGCTCAGTAACTTTTGGTTGGAGAGCTTTTAGAAGAACACAGACCACTCTTCTTTCCTCGTCTGCTAGTTTTATTCAGTAAATTTTATCCGCCTTGAGGAACATGGGGACTTTGTCTACTACATCCCGACGTTTCATCGTTTACCTGTTTGGTTTAACTGTTAAATAATTAAGCTAATAAAACAAAAACCTAAATATTTTATAAAATCTATAAAATACAAATCACAATATTGGAGGTGTAAATATAGTTCATTATCATTAAAGATAAGATCAAGCTTGCTCATCAACAATATCTGGAGGATGTAGAGAGGAGTTTGAGAGTGAATCCGAAATTTTTCTAGTCATACCTGAACGAGCCTAAAGATTCAGCAGACATACTTGAGGGTTAGGGTAATGACGTTCAAATAACGACTATCAAAAGCCCTGTGCTTCCTATACAATTAGGGAAGGCGAAACTTATATACGTATAATAAACATACATTTATCCACTATGTAGATTTAGCACCTATAATTAATCAATTAGAAAATATTCAAACTTATTTTAGAAATAATAATAATCGCTTTAGTAAAGTAGTTGATCATTATATCATATAATGGCTTATTCAAAAGTTCACTCCTACGCACTGAATATCTAATAAGTAATATTGAAAGTAAGGTACAAAACCTCTATCCTCATATTAGACAAAAAAGAGAATTAATTAATATTATTGGAAAAGCTCAAAAATGGCTATTCGGAACTGTAGATACTGATGACGAAGAACGCTACAATCATGCTATCAAAGTATTGCAACAAAACCGAAAAAGCATTGTTAAAGAGTTGAATTTACAAATATCACTGTCACAAACTCTAATCAATAGTTATAGTCCGGGAGTTAACGACATATTTCATTGTACCATTTTCGCAAGCTTCATTCTTTTTGTATTTATTATGCGTGTAATATATGATAGTAATATGAACGTCTGCCGGCGCACCTGGACGACAGGGGGTTACAAGAAAGTTACACAGACGGCAAAAAATTAACGAAAAAAATTCATAGCCGCATAAGCGAAACTTTTTGTACGTATTGGTAGAAACATAGAAAGCTTAAAAAAATTCGTCTGCCACCTAAACTCCACAACAAAAGTCGTCTGTCACCCACATAAGTAAGCGCAAAATTAAAAAAAAAAAAATCATACCCGCAAGGCTGAAATTAATTTGAAATACTTCTTTTTATAGTAAAAAACATAAAAATAATAGTCTGCCACAAATAAGATACAACGAAGATCGTCTGCCAAGCCTATGAAGTTGGGTTCGACATGCAGGCGAGCACCACGGCTACGACGCTGCATTTTCATTTCCTAATTTAAATTCTGGCGGAGACCTTTTGTTGTAAAAATTAAGGATATATTGATTCATTCTAGAGAAACTAATCTCTTATTCCTATTAATTATTTCTTTTTGTAAGACGAACTAAGAATGAAGTGTGAAATTCGATAAAATGCTTGAAGATAAAAATGAGCAATAATATTACTGTTTTACTTTACAATGACAATAGATAATTTTTTAAGGCATTATTCATTGAATCTAATTTCAAATATGTCTATATTTATTATGAAGAGGGTGATTCGTCGGTTAGAACAAGAAAAATAGAAGCCCTGTTAAGTCTTTAGTTATATTTATTATGTTCCTATAAGCTGATGCTGATCTTGTTTGACCTCCAACCATTATAAATTCATGACCATTCATCCATATCACATTGATCAATGAATGAATCATCTGTTTTATCCAACAGTACATTGAAATCCCTAATATCAGAATTATCGATTTCAGCGTCGTCTATTTCGTCTGACTGATATCGGTCTTGTTCTGTATTTGTTCTAAGTACCTACTATAAATATTTAAATTATTTATTAAGGGCTACATATTTATAATAATATAATACCTAGATTTTCATCTGAGTTGATTGCCATGTCATCGATGGATTTCGGTAATTGGTCTCCTTCGAACCATTGATAACCAATTTTGTCATCTGATTCTTCCCAACCATAGTCAGTTGAAGAAAATTCCGTCGGTTGCCGGAGATAAGCAAACCTCCAAAGATGTGCAAATATATGCGGTTCGTGTTAATTGCTTTTGCAGCTCTGCTTTGCAAGGTGGTAATACTGCTCCATCGACATTTTTTGCGTTGGTTCGGAAGATTTCGTCATTCTCATTATTTTACAGGTTTTCATGAAAAGAGCCACAAAAGCAATTAAAACAAACCGCATATATTGCACATCTTTGGAGGCATGCTTATCTCCGACAACCACCCGGCAACCGACGGAATTTTCTCTTACTGACTATGGCTGGAAAGAATCAGATGACAAACGTGTTTTTCAATGGTTCGAAGGAGATCAATTACCGAAATCATCGATAACATAGCAATCAACTCAGATAAAAATCCAACTTTTGTCCAACGAACCTACGGAGTGTGACAGAGTAATAATAGCGGCCAGGTTTACACTGAACACTGATCTATGCCATTCTATTTATTTCAAAATCCTTCAAAACATCACTCTACAATGTAAAATGGACTGATATACATAACCAATAGTAACGAACTTTTTTGAAGGGTTTATTGTTTTTCACTCCGTAGGTTGGTCGAAGCCGTTAATAGGCAATTTAAATATCTATAATATAGGATAGATATCCACTAGTTACAGATAAAGAAACAAATACAGAACAAAACAAAGATTATTCAGACGAAGAAGACGACGCTGAAATCTATAATTCTGATATTGAATGAAACAGATGATTCTATTGATCAATGTGTGATATTGATGAATGAATTTACGTTCAACAAACAAGATCAGCATCAATATACATGAACATATAATCTAGATAATAAATAGGAATAATAGATTAGTTTCTCTAGAATGGTTCAATATATTCTTTCTTTTACAACAAAAGGTCTCCGTCAGAATTCAAATCAACCAATGAAGATGCAGCGCCGTAGCCGTGAGGCTTCATAGGCATGTCGAACCCAACTTCATAGGCTTGGCAGACGATCTCTGTTGTCTTTTATTTGTGGCAGACTATTATTTATGTGTTTTTTACTATAAAAAGAAGTATTTCAAATAAATTTCAGCCTTGCGGGTATGATTTTTTTTTTAAATTTTTTGCGCTTACTTATGTATTACTTACTTACTTATCACCCTCTTCATAATAAATATAGACATATTTGAAATTAAAATGAATAAATAATGTCTTAAAAAATTATGTATTGTCATTGTAAAGTAAAACAGTAATATTATTGCTTATTTTTATCTTCAAGCATTTTATCGAATTTCACACTTCCTTCCTAGTTCGTCTCACAAAAAGAAATAATAGGAATAAGAGATTAGTTTCTCTAGAATGAATCAATATATCCTTAATTTTTACAGCAAAAGGTCTCCGCCAGAATTTAAATTAGGAAATGAAAATGCAGCGTCGTAGCCGTGGTGCTCGCCTGCATGTCGAACCCAACTTCATAGGCTTGGCAGACGATCTTCGTTGTATCTTATTTGTGGCAGACTATTATTTTTATGTTTTTTACTATAAAAAGAAGTATTTCAAATTAATTTCAGCCTTGCGGGTATGATTTTTTTTTTTTAAATTTTGCGCTTACTTATGTGGGTGACAGACGACTTTTGTTGTGGAGTTTAGGTGGCAGACGAAATTTTTTAAGCTTTCTATGTTTCTACCAATACGTACAAAAAGTTTCGCTTATGCGGCTATGAATTTTTTTCGTTAATTTTTTGCCGTCTTTGTAACTTTCTTGTAACCCCCTGTCGTGCAGGTGCGCCGGCAGACGTTCATATTACTATCATATATTACACGCATAATAAATACAAAAAGAATGAATCTTGCGAAAATGGTACAATAAAATATGTCGTTAACTCCAGGACTATTATAACAATACTATTTTCACACTTAGTCAAAATCAACGAAAACTAGGACAAAATATTGAGATGGTTGAACAAACTCTTGATAATAAAATTAATAATTTAAATAATTATTATTATTCTTCAAAACGTCTTATTTCAAATCAATTTAGATTGTTAAAATCTAATTAATTTTGTGGATAATCTAGAGGATGCGATATTATTTGCAAAATTAAATGCTTTGCATAACTCTATAATATCGAGCTCTGAATTGGAAGAAATGTTAGGTTATTTAAAGAATATCTATACTGAAGAGGAAGTTCCAAATTTCAGAAATATCCTGAATTATTATCAAATTCTAGGTACACAAGTTAGTTTTTCTCAATCAAAAATTACTTTTGCTATTCATGTACCTATTGTGTGAAATCTCTTTCCAACATTTATTTCCTGTAATCCAAAAATCCCACAAGATCGTTCCAAAATACCCCTACATGGCACGAGCAAACAAGGAAATCCAGTTTGAAGAAAGTGATTGTCCTTTACTTGAAGAAACATACTACTGCAAACTGCAATGAACTTATACACCCTCAAGATGATTGTATCATTGAAGTTCTAGGTACAATAATCAATAATAGCACAAATCACTACCGAAAAAATCCTAATAATTCCACACAAAATGCAACGCATATTAGCAAAATGGAAAATGGACCAATATATTGACTTACTTTACTATACCAGAATTATTTATCGCTAATTTCACAACCACAACAAAAATGCTCGAAACCCAAAAACTTAGTCAAATCAACTTTGAAGAAATCTACAAGCTAAAAGATATGGCAAACCAACTAGGTATCTCCAGTTCAAGAAATCGAAAACGAATCAAGCCGATACTCTTCGATAATAATTGGTGTCCTAGCCGTCTGTCTACTGGTCACTGGTCATCATAATAAACGTTATACTTCAAAGAATTGCCATTGCCAAATATTTCAAGAAGAAGCCAAAAGACAGAAGAGGTTGCCTTAAAAAATACCAGAGATATTTTCTAACTTAAGATGGGAGGAGTAACATTGTAGCTACAAAGTATAATCAATAATCATCACGAATCCCATGGAACCTGCCGACGCAAGATGTTTCCCATCGCCAGGCACGTGGACCACCTCAGCACAAAATAAAATATAAGTTCCTTAGTTGAAGATTCAAATTCATTCCATATTGTTTTGCTCTCGAGATAGCTTGTAACTTGGGAAAATAAAACTTTTAAAAACAGACTGTTTTCGGTGATCAACGTAATTCGCATATGGCCGATGGGATAAGGAAATTATTTATATTTTCACCTAATGGGATAAGCAGAATTCATCGGGAACTGAGTAAACACGAATTGTTTATTCAAATATTCAAATTTTACATTATTAGGTACCTAATAATAAAACGTTAAGGAAATAATTAAATAATGATAATAATAAATATCTAGGAGTGATAGTGATACTGCAGTCTCTTCTTTTGCTGGTAGACATCTGTTGATAGTTAGAAATTAACTTGCTTGTTCCGCATATCGAAAAAATGTGCTTTCCTTTCAAAATCCTACTTTTTCCAAATGATCATACATACTTAGGCCCAGTTGTACAATCTTGGTTCAAAACAGAGTTCAGCTAAACTCGACTGGTACTCAAACTTCCCTATTTGAAATGCATTGCTGTCAAAATTGATATAATTTGATTAATAGCTGACAGCAATGTATTTTAAATGGGAAAGCTCAAGTACCAGTCGAGTTTAGTTGAACTTTGTTTTGAACCGAGATTGTACAACTGGGCCTTAGCTTTTAATAATTGAAATCGAAAATTTATTCCAAATAAAATACCAACCGGAGAAATTAATTCTATCTATTGCCTCATTAAAACTGGCCTTCCTGGTGTAGATATTTTACTGCTCTAAATATCCATTGACCATAATTATATACATACTTATTAAACGTCCGGCGGAAAAAAGCTGCAGTAATGTATCTTATGTTCGTATGTCATATTCACGATAGAGTTTAAAATTTGACCGTTATTTCCACCAGTCGAAAAAAAAAAAAAATCCCCAGATCTCTTCTTTTTTCCGCTGTTTCCTGGCAACTACCAAATATTGATACATGACATTTCGATTTGACATAGAAAAATATCCAGATTCGGATCTTTGAATTTTATATTTGTAAATTCGGATTTTTGTGTGAAATTGTTTCAGTTTTTTGCCGTTTTCTGCATTATTATTCTATTATATTCACAATCGGTTCTTCATGTAGTGTTTTGTGCCTTTGTGTTTCGGTGCTGCGTTTAAAACCTAGTTTTAGTTTGGATGTTTGGATTCAAGTGTTTACGCTTTTTATAACTGTTTACTTTGAAATCTTTAAGACTTTTATCTGGTTTATTTTAACGTCTTCAGGTGAGTTAAACCTAATACTCACACAATATTACGATTTTAAGTGCCGATTTTGCTATTAGCGATGACAGAAATGACAGACCATTGTACCAGGGTTCTGGAGACTTTGCCCTGTTCCAGCGTCTCAGAAAATACGGTAAGATTAGCAATTTTAAATTATAGTCGTATTCACGATAGAGTTTAAATTTTGACCGTTATTTTCACCAGTTGAAAGTAAATAAAATCCCTAGATCTGTCCCTTTTTCTGTCAACCATCAAATAATGATACATGACATTTCGATTTGACATATAAAATTATCAGATTCGGATCTTAGAATTTTGAATTTCGAATTTTTGCGCGAGATCGTTTTAGTTTATTGCCGTTTTCTGCATTATTTTTTGATATTTTGTTATATTCTCAATCGGTTTTATGGTTTTTTATGTAGTGTCCTGTGCCTTTGTGTTTCGGTGTTGCGTTTCATTTCTAACCTGGTTTTAGTTCGGATTTAAGTGTTTTGTCTTTTTATAAGTGTTCACTTTGGACTCTATCAAGACTTATCTGGTTTATTTTATCTTCTTCAGGTAAGTTAAACCTAATACTTACACAATATTACGGTTTTAAAAGTGCCGTTTTCTTATTAGCGATGACAGAAAAGTCCCCGGACAAGTCCGATCGTACCAGGGTCCTGGAGACATTGCTCTGTTCCAGCATCTCAGATGATTTAGGTGTGAAGAAAATACGGTAAAATTGGCAACTTTAAATTACCACTGTCTTAATTCATCGCCAATAATTTTCAGGGAACAGCAATAAACCTTGGAGATGCTTCTTCTTTACGAGACGAATCTTTTTTTTTTTAAGCAAGAGGGAAAGTGACAAGGTAGTGTTTTCAAATTTAGTAAAAATAAGCAAATAATCCTTTTGTAGAGACCAATAATTCATGGGAACCCTGTGGCTCAGCAATTTATACAACTCGTATACAACCATTTCAAGGTGTCTCATGAAGATCAAAATCCCATAACTGTAAGTTAATAACAATAAAGTTAGTCTTGATTGATCATAGAAACGTTTTCGTCTTAATCTCAGTAAATGTAGGTACAAGTTTTGGAAGGGGATATTTTCGAACCGAGTGGCTTTTGTTAATTTTTAATAAATAAATTGTAATTTACTGTTCCATTGCCTTTCTAGGAGACAGCTAAGGTTTTGAAACTAAGTGAGACCACTGTCTATATATATAAGGATGGTTCAGTTGAGTCTGAAATTACCCCTGTCACGCGGAAGCGTAAGAAGTTGCAGACAACTGATTCAAGTGGAAGCGTCAAACAGACTATTCGATTAGAGATATACAAAATGTATACAGAGAGTAAGTTGATGTTCTACTTTGAACATAGAGTTGTTTCAATGTTACTTCATATTAACATTACCAGTAGATTATTCCGAAAGAATACACCTGATAACATTGGAACTTATCAGATCAAATTAAACTGTTTTTCATAGTTTAATACTATTTTTTATTTCAGGTCAACACAAATTAAGATGCTGCTAGGATTTCTTTCATTCCATAAATTCATGATATTTTTTAGAATTGTTTTCTTGCTTTTCAAGAAAGGTACCTGAGTTATTGGAGTCTTTCATAAGAATAAGTATTCATATTCCTCTCTTTGACGTACCTACACAGTTTGGGTTCAGATATTTGCAGAGCTTCTGTAACTTCTGCTGCATGCTTTATCCTGTGTGTTGGGTTTATTGTTTTTCAGATGTTTAGCATTTTGTGTTGACTTATTTTCTAGTGGACTTTGGTACCTCTAAACATGGTATCACTAATTAAACTTCCTATTTAATGTATCATCTAATATTATGCTTGTATAAATTATTTAGAGGGGTAATGTCCCATCTGTCGCCCACCTCTTACTGTTATTCTTCCTTTTTTATATTATTTAGCAGTTTTTGGTAAAAAACCCATTACTACACAGGTAATTGTGGTGATGACTTAAGGCCGGAAGCACTCGGCGGATTTTCTTAATAAATTATTACACAGAATGCATACTCCTCTCTTCTTCAATTATAAGTTTAAGCCACTTCACTAACACAAACTAGACTGGGTAATTTTAGTTCATTTTTGGGTAGTAGTCTTTTTGTTATAGGGACTGGTGTTAAATAGTAATACTAAGTTACTTTGTTCAATTACCTTTAAGAGTTACGTTATAATGGTGTCACCAGCAAATCCATAAGAATACACTCGGTGTCATTATTGACGAAAGTCTCAAAGCTAATTGAACAAGATATACTAACTAAAATCAGTAATATTTGCTGTTGCTACAGTACTACAATATTTAAACAAGCATTTTTCGTTTTTAGAATTGCATATGTTACCCTTAAGACTGTAAGTGATATAGGCTGAAAGAAAGTGAAATTTATTAATTACGGTTCCCAGTCAATTTTAGGCAGGGTTTTGCTCACGTTAGGATTTACCTTTAGAAAGGATGATCCAAGAAGAGCCCTCATGGAAAAGCCTGATGTAAGCCACATGAGAAGAGTTTTTGGGTAGAAATTTTAGTACTGTATAATTTTATTACTGGAAAATTTGAGTAGAAATTTTAGTACTGTATAATTTTAGTAATGGAAAATTTGAGTAGAAATTTAAGTACTGTATATTATTATTGGAAAAATTTGGGTTCATTTATTTAAAATTAAATATGTATAATATGTGTGGAAATACTGCAGTTGTTTCTCTCTTTTGCAAGTAAACCCCCTTCAGCATTTAATTCTGTAGCTACCCAAGGAAATAACTAGCATCAATAAACCGCTCGCATATACCATCTTACCTTTAAAAATCAACAGAGTACTTGGGAGGCCAGCTACAGCAACAACTATTAGCAAATATTACGTTTGTTCTATTACAGATGTTTAATATTACTATGCAGGATTTTAATAACTTGACTTCCTTTAAAGAAATTAAAAATAAATCTGGAATGCATATCATTTTCCTAAATACGACCCTGTCGTTTATCCCAGGTGGAGGAATGAAAACGCTTACGCATGCTGGCAACCTAAAGAAAAAAAATACTAGATATGTCAACGCGAACTGTCAACTTCACTTTCTATCGTGATTACGACTATACCATTGCCATAATTAATTTCCAATAATTTTTAGGTAACAGCAATAAACCTTGGAGATGCTTTTTTTGAAGACAAATCACTTTTTTCTTCAAGCCAGAGGGAAAGTGACAAGGTAGTCTTTTTAAATTTATAGACCGAGAGCCGAAAGGGTTTTTGCCTGTATCATAGGCCCTGCGCCAAGGCTTTGGGGGCTGATAGACAACGTTATTCCCTACTTTGAATTATCGGTATGGCACCCCTAAAGTGTAGCTTTTAGGTGGGGTGACCTGTAATTAATATCCATGCCCCTGGATCATAGGCCTTGTTTTATGTCGTGAAGGTCGCCAAAGTTCGCGAACTCAATATTATGCTATATGCCAATATGGCGTCGCTTAAGGTCCGCCATACTTACCGAAATGTGCAATTTTTCCACCGTGGATAAAGATCATGGGCCCAACGATGTTGTTTTGTGATCTTTGTTAACAATTAACTGCAGAACAAATATTTCAAAACGCCATACCCTTGGGGCGTCACCAAGTGGCCGCCATATTAGGGCAAACATGTCATTTTTAGCAATGAGCATGTATATGGCGGCCACTTGGTGACGCCCCAGGAGTATGGCATTTTGAAATATTTGTTCTGCAGTTAATTGTTAACAAAGATCACAAAAGAACATCGTGGGGCCCATGATCCATATCCATGGTGGAAAAATTGCACGTTTCGGTAAGTATGGCGGGCCTTAAGTGACGCCATATTGGTATGGCATATTGAGTTCGCGGACTTTGGCGACCTCCTTGATGACATAAAACAAGAATCAAATTGGGGTCCATAATATAGGGGCATGTATATCAATTACACGTTTGAAAATTCACCCCTCCTAAAAGCTACACTTTAGGAGTGCTATACCGGGAATTCAAAGTGGGGAATAACGTTGTCTATCAGCCCCCAAGCCTTGGCGTGGGGCCTATGATACATGCAAAAACCTTCTCGGCTCTCGGTCTGTTAATAAATATAAGCAAATAATCCTTTTGTAGAGACCAATAGTTTATGGGAACCCTGTGGCCCAGAAATTTATACAGCTTGTGTACAACCATTTCATGGTGTCACATGAAAATCAAAATCCCATAACTGTAAGTTAATAACCATAAAATTATCGTTGATTGATCATAGGAACTTTTTCGTCTTAATATCAGTAAATGTAGTTACAAGTTTTGGAAGGGGATACTTTCGAAGCGAGTGGCTTTTTTAAATTTTTAATAAATAAATTGTAATTTACTGTTTCATTGCCCTTCTAGGAGACAGCTAAGGTTTTAAAACTGAGTCACACCACTGTCTATAAATATAAGGATGGTCCAGTTGACTCTGAAATTACCCCTGTCACACGGAAGCGTAAGAAGTTGCAGACAGCTGATTCAAGGGAAAGCGTCAAACAGAGCATTCGATCAGAAATATACCAAATGTATACCGAGAGTAAGTTGATGTTCTACTTTGAACATAGAATTGTTTCAATGTTACTTCATATTAACATTACCAGATTCAAAAAGAATACACCTGATAACATTGGAACTTCTCAGATCAAATTAAACTGTTTTTCATAATTTAATACTGTTTTTTATTTCAGGTCAACACAAATTAAGATGCTGCTGCTAGGATTTCTTTCATTCTATAATTTCATGACATTTCTTAGAACCATTGTTTTCTCGATCATCAATATAACTGAATTATTGGAGTTTTTCATAAGGATAAGTATCCATATTCCCCTCTGACCTACAGTACACAGCTTTTAGAAACTTGCAAAGCTTCTGTACCTGCATGATTCATCTTGTGTGTAGGGTTTATTGTTGTTAAAATGATTAGCATTTTGTGTTGTCGTATTTCCTAGTGGTATTTGGTATCTCTAAGCATGGTAATTTCTAATTAAACTTCCTATTCAATGTATCATCTAATATTATGCATGTTTAAATTATTTAAAGGCGTAATGTGCCATCTGCAGGTGGCCGATCCCAAGTACGAATTCTTGGTTAAACGCTATAGGGGGGTGGACGTCAAAAGCCTTAGAATTGCATGTTACCCTTAAAACTGTAAGTGATCGGTTGAAAGAAAGGGAAATTTATCACGGTTCCCAGTCAAGTTTAGGCAGAATTTTTTCCACAATTGGATTTACCTATAGAAAGGATGATCCAAGAAGAGCCCTAATGGAAAAGCCTGAGGTGAGCCATCTGAGATGAGTTTTCCTGAAGTCCTATATGGACAACGAAGCCTTAGGTCCTGCTAAGCTTCCATATGTGTTTCTTGATGAAACATGGATTTTTTCAAATGGATCCTTAAGGAAGTCTTGGCAGGATGAGGATACTCGTTCCGTGAAGAAAATCAAGGGTGATGTTTAAGAAAAAAAATACGTTTTATTTTTGTAAGCTAAAAAAGATGCAATCAAGTTAATAATATTATTTTCAAGGGAATTCCTAAGAGACTTATGTTATTATTTAACTAGAATAATGCAACATTGTGTTTCAGATTCATAATTTTACATGCGGGAGGACAAGATGGTTTTATCGATGGTTCCAGCCTGATTTTCAAATCAAAAACTTATTCAGGGGACTACCATGGGGAGATGAACAGCGAAAATTTTGAAAATTGGTTGCGAAATGTTCTTCTTCCCAAATTAGCGGAACCATTATCATCTTGGATAATGCGTCCTATCATAGCAGGCTACTTGAAAAGTGGCCTGTTATGAGCTGGAAGAAAGACGAGATGCAGAGGTGGTTGGAGGCAAAGGCTATCCCTTTTGACCCAGCGTCCACAAAAGCAAGCTTGTGGAACATCATCCGACAAGTCCCCAAGACCAAGAAATCCTTTGTTGTGGACAATGTCATTATGGAAGCGGGACACCAGGTTTTGCGCTTACCTCCATACCATTGTCAATTCAATGCGATTGAAATGGTATGGAGTCAAGCTAAACGGTATTATGACCAGCTGATCCTTGAGCAAAAAGATGTCTTAGGGACATGGCAGAAGGCGCTGGATAATGTATCCAAAGACCAATGGGCACATTATGTAAAACACACGCATGAGGTAATTAGGGCCGCAAATGACAAGGAAAAAAATATAATAATTCCTGTGAGCAAAGTGCAGCCCCTAATTATAAACTTCGACTCTGACTCAACTAGTGATAGTGAATAGTACAAACCCTGGTATAATTTTCTCATTATTCACCTATTCAATTTATCCATTGACTCGTTTTATTCCAGGAACTGCCTCGTTTATCATTTATAGAAATTAAGATTGTTCCTGTTCTATGCCTTTTGAAAGAAAACCCCACAAACCCTGGTATAATTTTCTCATTACTTATTTAATTTATCCATTGACTCGTTTTGTTCCAGAAATTGCTTCGTTTATCATTTATAGAAATTAGGATTGTTCTTGTTCTATGCCTTCTGAAGGAAAAGTCCCAGAAACCCTGGTATAATTTTCTCATTACTTATTTAATTTATCCATTGACTCGTTTTGTTTCAGAAATGGCTTCGTTTATCATTTATAGAAATTAAGATTGTTAATATTCTATGCCGTTTGAAAGAAAAGCCCCACAAACCCTGATATAATTTTCCATTATTCAATTAATAATCATTAATTCGTTTTATTTCAGAAATTTTCTCGTTTATTTTTAGAAATTAAGATATCTTAATCGTACTTATTTTTGAAGGTTTTTTGCCAACCTCAGGAGAATTCTGGATGCATGGAATGCTTCTGTTTCTGGTTGACACGTTTCTATATCATTGAAACAATACCTAAGATAATCAATGTTCATAATTAAAGTTTAAAAATAATAAATTTGTTTTATTTCCAAAGCCACGTGTTCCTTATAACCTGTCTAATTGATTTTTTGTTCTTGAAAAGAATTGCCGAAAATTACATAGAATTAATTGATGTTTATTATTACTATGCAGGATTTTATTAACTTAACTTCCCCTAAAGAAATTGATAATAAATTTTCATTCTGAAATGTAAATCAATTTTCTAAATACGGCCCTGTCGTTTATCCCACCTCGGAATCGAAGCGCTAACAAATGCTGGCAACCTACAGAAAAAAATTACTAGGATTGTCAAAGTGAACTGTCAACTTTTTTTTCTATCGTGAATTTGACCATATCAACAATTTCACTGCCATAAAATGCGGTGAACGAACAGACAATCGACCCACGGGGTATGGGTAGATAAATTTATTGCACACGGAAATGTTATAATAAGCTGCAAGGCCAAGAAACAAGGCTAGAAAGAAAGTGTCCATGGTGCCAGAGTAGCTATTGCATAAGACTATGGCTATATATGTAACTATAGAGAAATTCATGTTTTATTTTATCTCGTATAGAGAAAAGTAGAAGTTATAAAACCAATTTATTGTGGGAGAAGGACACACTTTTTTAAAAAATAAATTATTGTAAATATTTGGGTGGAAATATCAAACTCAAAACTCAAATATGCTTTAGTTATTGTCAGAAGTACACAAAAGTTTCATTGAGAAAGCTGTTATTAAAACCTAATAGCCAGTACATGCATATCTATACACATATTAACATAGATACCATCATTATCAACTACAGTTGAAATAAATTAATTTAAAAACAGATAAAGAATAAAATAATTGTACCTATATTAAGTATGAACACTACATCAATACAAAAAACAAACTGAGATAAAGTGGCTAGAAAATACTCCTCCACACTTTAAAAAACACGTATACAACGAGCCAGCCCTTCACCTTGCGCCTAAAAACCCTATATCAAAGTCTCCTATATTCATTAATTTTTCTTATTGTGAGAGGCTGATAATTAAATAAGTTCTTACTGTTGTACCTTAGTAAGTGAACTTTTACTTAATGCAGACGTTGGAGATCGGGAGATTAATGGTAAGAGAATTTCTGGTATTAACTAATGAAGGGGTATAAATAATGAATAATGGTATGGAAGTATTCCCTGATGTGCATCAGGCATACTAGTCCAGGGGCCGAGGACCTTTTTTTCAAATCATTAATAACAAGCTAGTTTTTTCAATGCAGTTTCATTTCACCGAGACGCCCAACTTTTTTCTCAACGCAAATTGCGAAAACAGGTAGCTAACATACTGCGCAGGTGTAAAACATGTCGATTTGGTGACTATGAAAATTTAATCAATAACAGTTAGTTTTTTAGCTAAATGTTGAGATAATTTTATAAATAATTTGAAACAACCTTTGTCCGACAAAATAAAGGGTTTGGTCTACGATGTCCCCCCCCTCAAACATGTAGCAATTACGTTGCATAAAAAATGATTAATAACAAGTTGATTTTTTCAATGTAGGTTGGTAAATATTATTACAATTAAATAGTCACACTGTCCTACAAATAAACAGGTAGCTATTTTCAGTCCTACACTCAAAAGTTGTCGATTTCACGATTTAACTTTTTTCATTAATAACCGGCTAAATCTTCGTGAGCATCTTCATTTTGATAAGACGCCCAAATTTTCTTTTGCCAAAATTCCAAAAACAGGTAGCTAACAGAGTGCGCAGGTGGAAAACATGTCTATTTGGTGATCATACAAATGTAAATAATAACAGTTAATTTTGTAGCGTAATGTTGAGATAGTTTCATAACTAATATGAAACAACATTTGTCCGACAAAATAAATGGTTTGATCTAAGCTGTCTCCCTTCTCAAACATGTAGCAGATACGTTACATAAAAAATGATTTATAACCAGTTGATTTTTTTAATGTAGCTTAGTAAATATTACCACAATTAAATGGTTACACTGTCCTACAAATAAAGAGGTACATTTCTCCAGTCCTACACTCAAAAGTTGTCGACTTCACGGTAATACTTCATTCATCAATCACCGGCTAAATCTTCTCGAGCATCTTCGTATTGATAATACGCCTAACTTTCCTATTGCGAAAAGTTGCAAAAGTAGTAGCTACTAAAGTGAGCACTAGTGAGCAGATGTAAAATACCTTGATTAGGGGATTATGCAAATGTAATTATTAACAGTTAACAGTTAATTTTTCAGGTGAATAATGAGATAATTTTATAAATAACTAGCTGACCCGGCGAACTTCGTACCGCCTCTGGTTGAAGAAAATTAATGTTTACTCTCTGGATCAGAAGGCACCTAAAATTAAAATTTTACATCATCCTTTTTTAGGCAACTTGTGGGCATTATTCTTGTAAAGTGTACCACCAAATAAATAAACTCAGGCACAGGAATGTTCAAAGAATGTAAAGAAAACAAAAAAAAATCTATAGCGCAGCCCTATTTCACTCTATCTGCACTGCATGCACTGCACTACTCCATCTGTTCTACTCTATCTGCACTACTCTATCTGACCTACTCTTTCTGCACCACTCTATCTGATCGGAATAGTGGAATAGTTCTGTGCAGCATTGTTCTACTGTATCTGCAATGCCGAGCTTCGTTCCAGGTATCAGAGATGGCGCGGTATACAAAATACAAAATAAACTTGGTATCGGTTATAAGACATGGCGCCGTATGCGGGCTTAGCAATTTTTTTTCATAAATAAATAAAATAAGTAATTAAATGACCACATTAATGACATAACAACATGCTGGTACTGTCAACGCTGATAAAAGTTTGAATTTGACAGCAAAATGATGCTCCATTTATTGAATAATTAATTTATTACAAAAAATGTGATAAATGAAGAACCGCTCGACCGATTCTACTACTTCACATAAACCATCTAATAAATAGTCCGAACAAAGCCTAAACATTTGGTTTGGCTAGGTGAGTCCGTTCTTGAGTTATAAAATTACAACGAAAAGTGGCATTCATTTTTATATATATAGATTCGAAATTCGATTTGAGACTCAAAATAAATGGTTTGGTCTGCAGTGTCCCCTTTCTCAAAAATGTAGCAATTACTGGCTCATAAAAAACGATTTATAAGCAGTTGATTTTTTTACTGTAGTTTGGTGAATATAACTACAATTACACATTGTCTTAAAGAAGTAAGATTTCTCAGCCCTACATTCGAGAATTTCGAAAATAGCCTTATGCATATTATACGTAAATATGTACAGGGCTTTCATTTCAAAACTTGCCATCCACGTTATCTGCGTAAATTTTTTTTAATATCTTTAGAATTAAGATGAACCGGTTGGATCAAACCTTCTCAATTTAGGTATGGAAAATGACAAAGGGCATGGCCCCCTCTACTTTGATGGCATGCCAAAACTCTCTTTCGAGAAATTCAAATCTGGCGCGCTTTTTAAATCACCCTATACTACGATACTGTGTTATTTACGAGCATGCGCGTCAATTCGTGTGTGTACATACACATAACACATATACTGTTATACACGCATCTGTGTACGTACATGTACATACAGGGGCTTTCATTTCGAAATTTGCCAACCACGTTATCTGCCTAAAGAGACAGATTTCTGGAAATCGTCGGAACACGTCAACAAATTAACGTAGGTACCCCCTCAATAAATTTGTTGATGTGTTTCGGCGATTTCTAGAAATCTGTCTCTTTACGCAGATAACGTGAGTGGCAAGTTTTGAAATGAAAGCCCTGTACATATTTACGTATAATATGCATAAGGCTATTTTCGAAATTCTCTAATGTAGGGCTGAGGCATCCTACCTCTTTAGGACAATGTGTTAATTGTAGTTATATTTAGTAGTAAAAAATCAACTGGTTATAAATCGTTTTTTATGAGCCAGTAATTGCTACATTTTTGAGAAAGGGGACACTGCAGACCAAACCATTTATTTTGTGGCTCAAATCGAATTTCGAATTATTTATAAAACTCATTATTCACCTGAAAAATAACTGTTAACTGTTAATAATTACATTTGCATAATCACCTAATCCAGCTATTTTACATCTGCTCACTAGTGCTCACTCTAGTAGCTACTACTTTTGCAACTTTTCGCAATAGAAAAGTTAGGCGTATTATCAATACGAAGATGCTCGAGAAGATTTAACCGGTCGGTGATTGATGAATAAAGCATTACCGTGAAGTCGACAACTTTTGAGTGTAGGACTGGAGAAAAGTACCTCTTTATTTGTAGGACAGTGTAACCATTTAATTGTAGTAATATTTACTAAGCTACATTGAAAAAATCAACTTGTTATTAATCATTTTTTATGCAACGTAATTGCTACATGTTCGAGGGGGGGGGGACATCGTAGACCAAACCCTTTATTTTGTCGGACAAATGTTGTTTCAAATTATTCATAAAATTATCTCAACATTTAGCTAAAAAACTAACTGTAATTAATCAAATTTTCATAGTCACCAAATCGACATGTTTCACACCTGCGCAGAATGTTAGCTACCTGTTTTCGCAATTTTCATGAGAAAAAAGTTGGGCGTCTCGGTGAAATGAAGTCTCATTGAAAAAACTCGCTTGTTATTAATTACAGACTCTAATACAAACATCGAAGGAAGAGTCATGATGCTTCGTTCAAGAATAAGGTCCTGCCTGAATCTTTAATCTTGTCACCACAAATATATCTGATGACACGTTTTTGAACTACAAACACGGAATTAAATAATTTGCCTGAACAACTTTAGAAACAAATCCCGTAACTCAAGTGGGATTCAATCACTGCAAAATATGCCTTTCTAGCTATTGATATATCAAATTCATTCTTAAAATAGCCCCTATGACATAGGTAGCACCCGGATGATAATTTGCTGCAACGATTCTCGACATGTATGTCAAATTTAAGTTTAATATCAATATACAAATTCAAAAACCTATTGTTACATAAGTTTGTAATCTTATGATTATCGAAAAAAACATAATTTACATCAAACTTAGAATTTAAAACACTTCTATTTGATACATTGAAAGATAATAATAGATTACAGTCACACCATTTTTTAATGCTGAAGTCTGAAGTGCGACAAGATCAAAGCCCACTTACCTGGAAATTTACAAAATTAGGGTAAATTTCCATAGAGAAGCGCGAAATACATGAGCTTGGAACCGATGGGAGAAAAGTGACGGAGAGATTATGTTGAGGAAAAAATTCGAACGACGAGTCCGCACATATAAATTCGATAATAGCATGAAGGATGAATCACCTAGGATTTTGACCCAGGTAATTGAATTCTCGCAAATCTTGAAATTTGGACTTTGAATAGATGAAACAATAATTGAACAAGCTACAATAAAAAATCGTAAGTATCATAAATAAAATTAGTAAGATTTGCTGTGCTGTACGTATGTATTAGATACTTTGTGGCACTTTTGATGTTTTCCTGTCTGCAGTGAGGATTGAGATAGATTAATATTGGAATGTGTTTTCCGGTAGAAGTCTGATGACTTCAATGTTAGGCTATTATGAGCTTGGATGGATCTTTCATGAAGATCGACCGCAACAAAAGGGAGGAGGAGTTCATCCTTGTCAAAAACCATGTGAATGGATATGAAGTCAAAAGCAGCATCTCTTTGACCAGCCAGTGGATGCACTGTCGTTAGACCTCCAGATAGATAAAGTGAAAATGCTAGTTGAATGTCCATACAGACCAGGCAGCTCCACAAATGAGACAATTATTACTTACTCAAATGAACAGCCCAATAAAGAATGCATTTGACAACAAAAGCTACACATTTGTACTGGGATATTTCAACTACCGCAACATAAACTATAACCTAATGGTGTCCCCAGCAGACAAGAAAATACAATAATTCATGATACATATCAAAAAATAGCATGCATCAATTCAATTGATAGACTTCCCAACAAGATAAAAGTAGGAGCAATCAAAGTTCTCTTCTAGATTTGTTTTTATGCAGTGATTTCAAAAGTGTTTTTGATTTCAAATCGGAGCCGCCTATTCGGCGCAGCGACCATTCAATGATAACTGCGAAAGCACATCTAAAACTTCCAAGAAAACTAAGTTCTTAGAAGGAATTTTTTGCAAAAGACGATGTAATAAACAACTTTAGAACCAACCCTACCACTTGAAACAGAACAGGTTCGAAAATTTTGAAAATATTCTGAATATGGCAATAGAGAAATATATTCTATTGAAGTCTCTAAAAGCAAATCAGCGGAAGCCATGGATTAACCAGCTGCACTTTGAAGAAATCAACAAAAAGCGTAAACTATGGAACAAATATAAACTTCAAAGAACGAAAGAAAGCTTTTAATCATTATGATGCGGAATAATGCGCTCAAGTCAAAGCTAGATGAGGCAAGAAGAACATATGAATATAATTTAGTGATATCAGAATCACCAAAGAGAATATTCATATAGGTACCCAAGTCGAAATTTGAACTCAAAGGTGTAAATGATCCTAGGTAACAAGTCAATCAGGAGATCCTATAACAAGTCAATGGCTGAAAGCTTTGCTCCACAGTTCAACACAGTTTTCATCTATCAAGATTTCCGCCTACCACCACTTGTACAGTGTACTAGAGTTGGGAGTTCAATAAATATTATAGATTTCACGAAAGAGAAGGAAAGGTTACAGAAGCATAAATGAAGATGAAGAAAGATTAAGTCCTGGACCAGATGAAATTTCTACAGTACTACTTCAAAATTGTAGAGAAACAGTTGGTGGTCGACTCACAGAGGTGATGAAGAAGTGCACGGAGCTTGCCCCGAAAAAAGACACTGAAGACCGATTTTCCATTATTGAAAAATTCGTTCCTAATTTTCTAGATAAATGAACATAGAGATGTTTTCAAATGTGTATACAGGGTTACCAGGGTGCTCATTTTAAAAATTACCACTCCTATTATCTCGGAGTCGAAAAATTTTCTAAAAAATACCTGAAGCACATCAACTATAATTTGAAAGGAGATGAGTTTTTAGGCCAAATTCACCACCCCCCTTTCAATCCTCCAGCCCCAGAGCCACCCTCTAAACAATCTTGAATGAGAAGGGGGGTGGTAAGTTTTAAAATGAACACCCTACCCTGTATGTGTTGTTCTATAATGTTGAAGCCTCTGCCAAGAACAATATTATTTTTCATCGTTATATGTTATATATTTTCCTGAACGTTTTTTTTACCAGTTTGAAAAAACTATACGTAGGTATGGTGAAGTTCCCATTCCTCATTGAACATTTCACACACTTGAAAAGTTGCGGAACTCCATCACTTAACCAGGTTGCTAATACAAGTCCTATGTCTGGCAATTTGTTTTCAATTGTCCAAATTTTCTGAAAATTTTCCAGTGAGATCTGTGATAAAAGTCCTTCAGTCTTCGATGTCACAACTCCAGCGAATATACACTGTGTCCGTAAAGTATTGAATTTGACTAGTTTGTTAAGGCCCCAGTTGGTAATGGTGTCAAGATCACTGTTGATAGGGTGAATCTGTTGGCGAATCTGTGGGCGAGGCGTGTGGAAGTGGCTACAGTAAGCGGTTTGTCAGAAGAGAAGGAGCTACTATCATTATCAAAGCTGTATAGGTATAGGGTTTCTTGTCACATTTAACAAATCATTTATAAAAATGAGAAACAGTGTTGGGGACAGAATTGAGCCTTGGAGAACGCTGGCATTTATAGGCAGTTGAGGCAAACCACCTATCTAAAATATTATTTCTTTGAATCTTAACTTTTTAAAAAAATATTTACTAAAGAAAAGTAAATGTTGCAACCATGTATGCGCCGTCAAGTTTAGGGTTGAACGGGGGCGCGCCACAGGAAACGAATGTACCGAAGAGGATACATGAAAATAAGCGACAAGACTAGAGAGAAGACGCTTGTATGTCATTGTTCATTATTCAATTTTTATTTTTATTTTGTATTAAACTGATAGTTCAATCCAATTTGTGATTAGTTTGTGTGTCATAAAGGAGCGTGCATTCACAGGTCAGTTGAATAATTGTTATTTCGTTTTTGATAGTTCAATTTAAACTATTAGTACTATTTTTTTTTTTTAAATTTAGTGTTAGTTTTTTATTTGTTTATAACATTTTTTATGACATGTGTAAATTAAAACCTAGAAAAATTATGTACTGTCTTTTGTGCTGTGTTTTTCATTTTGGATTCAGAGCGTGCATTTTCCTACCCTGACGAGCGAATATCCTAGCAAACAAATTGAAATAATCAATCTAGAGATATTGGCACAAAAACAACTACTTATAGCTGAGTAGCTTCCCGTATGGGACCTCAGTACCCGCTAGTGAAACTGGCTAACTAACCAAAAAAATTCTTCAGTATTGAATATAAGTAGTGTTAATTGAATGTTGTGTGTGGAATTGAAATTTTAGCACAAAGACAAAAGATGGTACCTAATTTAAACTTTTATTGAATTATTGAATCATTGACTTAAATTATTGATTATTGATTAATAACTCACAATTAATATTGAAATGACACAATATGTTTTGATTTTTGAGTAATTGAGATCTAGGGTTTCTCCGCCGTGCTCTTTCCCCTCTTGAATTCCAGGACGAGAACGGTACGATTTACTTTAACAAATTTTTCGTTTCTTTTACATATCATAACCTCCCTTAAATTTCCCTAATATTTGCAATGTCCGGTGCAGGTCAAGTAAGTAAAATTGAGTAAGTTTCCATAACGTAGGTCCTGTTTGTTTTTCATTTCGCTTTTCAGAAGATTTGTTGTTTAAAAGGTAATAAAAATTCACACCGTTCAATCTTGCCGAACGAACCCGGGTATATTATACTACACAGTGAATCAGAGGATACACCATCAAGCACAACATGCAGTGAACTGCCTTCCAAAAATTGATGAGCTTATTGGCTTCGAGGTAGGTATTTGAACAGTTTCATGTTGATTTTCTTTTCCATTACTTTCGGATATAAGTGAGATGGGATAATTATAAATTGCTGATAGGAAGAGTTTTCTTGTCCTTTTTCGGGTAGGGCTGCACTCTGGCACTTTTTCAGATAGACGAGAAAACGTCTCGACTGTTGGAAGAGAGTAAACACAGTTTGCAAAGAACTTAAGACAATTCTTGTGCACAAGTTTTGATGACAATTGGTGGAACGCGGGATTTCTTAGTGTCAAGTCGCAGAACAATTTTTTTAATAGTTTAAATACAACATTGTCCATGAAAGAACCATTACCTGTGGTGCTCTGCTATTGTTCTCCATTGTGGAAATGGGTGCAAATTGTTTGACAACGAGATCTGCTTTTTTCTTTGATGATATCCAATAGAATTATTGTCCTTGACTTAAGGTGGAAAAGAAGAAGATGTGAAGTTTTTTTCCTATGGTCTTGGCGATCATAGGCCTGGATCCACTCGAACAGTAGTCCAAAAGTCGATTAAGCACTTGTTGATTGTGTGTGTTTAATTTATTTGGATGTCTGTCGTATTGTCTAGGTAAGTTCTAATATCGATTGATGTAGCTAATTTATATAGGGGATGCTTTTTTCCTTAAGTCATATTCAATTTCTTATCAAAATTCAATCTCTCACTCTAAGTATGTCGATCAACGATTGCTATTTATTTCAAATCATAATCATAACACTTCCTAATAACCAAATGACATAACTTTCGATCGGCAATAATTAAATTAGCAGGAGACCAAATTTTTATGCAAACGCATTTTGTTTGCTTCAACACACAAGAACTTATTGCGCTTAAGGCTGTTCCGTTTTCACTCTGGTCGGATTTTTTTCTGTCGCTATGATGGTGTAAGTGGGTTATGTAAAACGAATATGGCTATGTATCACGTCCAATTTTATTATATAAGATATTTTTTTGGTTTGAGTATGTAGGCATATGAGGTTAGTCACATCGTTATTTTTTGCCCATTATTGATAAATAAAGTTAATTGGAGACACAAAAAATGTTATTACGTTTACGTGTTATTACATAGAATGAATAGCAGTGAATTTTACTTTTTCACAATATTTCACATTGAATTTATACTCGAATATGCGGCACCAGTTTATTTTCGATAGATCATGATGAAAGACAGGGATTTCCGTATCTGTCTATTGAAAAACAGAGAGAGAGATGGAAAAAAGACGCCAATCAGCCTTATTTTTGTGTGTATCAGGAAAGGGCAACAAATTTCATAAATTGGGAACTCGATAAAATAATGAGACCTGATGAAGTTCTCACTGTGTGAACCTGCTAACTTAGGCTGGTGAGTTGACGAGGAAAAATCAGCCTTGAAGGCATGAGCGTCGTCAATTTTTCAGAACACCTCCCAAGATAATATTGGGTAGAAGGTACCATGGTCCAACTGTTCATCTATGCTTTAGCAATTTTTAGCGAAACAGACTGAGGCCTCGTGTTCTTTTCAGCGTTAAACTGAACATGATATTTTCCTCCCCATTCAAGAGTGACATCGATGTCCCAATCAATTGATTTTATCTCTGGCACCCTCAGCTGTTCTGAGAGGGAGAGAAATAAAGGCTCATCAGGGGTGGAAGGTGGTATGAGACTAATCCAATACATTCGGATTTTGTAACATCCAAATCTTGGTGGTACCACTATCGAAAACCTACTTCTTGCCTTGCTTGTTTGGTAACCGGCATGGCGTGAATGCCAAAATGAACTACAGTTAAACGAAGTCCCTTGTAAACTGTATATTTTGTGTTTACTGTTTGTGTTCACGAAAATTTGCGTTAGGTTTTCGAAAGTTTAAAGAGCAGCGGGATTGTAGCGCTAAATTCAATTTTGCCGCACAAATATTAATGGACATAAACCCGAGCCATACAAAGACAATGGAGGATTGGCACTTACTTGGTTTATGCTGGTTTTCGTCGATCCAGAGGAGCTCCTCGTGTCCAGAAAGTCTGCTTCTCAGCGACACACCGATACAACACAGTCTTAGAAATAAAAATAAGGAATTTTTGCCTTGAATTCGATAGGTTTTTTGATTTTGATAACGACCGAAAAAGCGGACGTGGTTTTAGAGACACGGCTTCGTACTGTCCTTCCTTCTCATAAATCACATATTTTTCACCTACGCCGAGTCTGCGCGAGCGGTGCCAATTTTGATTTGAACTTGTATGGCTTTTAACGGTTTTTTCTTTCGTATTTTTGAATAAATATATAAAATAACAAAGTTGCATGAACATTAACCGCCCACTTAAAACGGAGTTTTACGTTGAATAAATGAGAGAAAAAAATATATATAATACTAATAATAAAATAGAATAAAATAGAATAAAACTACAAAAACAAAACACAACACACAGAGATTGCTTATCTGAGTTTAACGCGAATCTAATAACAAAGGGCACAACTTTACCACTGGACGAGTAAGGAGCCCGTGCTGTGTTTTTACTGTAGCAATTCTAACGTGACCATCCGGACCAGGATGCACGGTTACTATTCTTCCCAGTGACCAGTGCAATGGTGGTCTGGATTCATCCTTGATTAACACCAAAGCGCCAAGCTTAATTTCGACGGAAGGATCGGACCACTTGCAACGTTGTTGCAAGGTGTTAAGGTACTCGATTTTCCAACGCTTCCAAAAATCTGAATGAAGGCGTTGAACAAGTTGCCAACGATTTAAAGTGTTTAGTTTTAGGGAAGAAAGGTCCGGATCCGGACAAGAATTTAATGATTCTGTGGTCAGAAAATGACCAGGTGTCAGTGGTGACAGGTCATTTGGGTCTGAACTCTGTTCCCAGAGAGGTCTCGAGTTGAGAAGAGCCTCTATTTGTGAGAGAAGGGTATAGAGTTCTTCGAAAGTTAAGATTTGGTTGCCAATTACGCGATATAAATGAGTTTTGACAGATTTGACTCCCGCTTCCGCTAAGCCATTTAGGTGGGGAGCACCAGGACTATTCAGGTGCCACTTTATGTTCAGACTTTCCGCAGCTAATCTTGACAGGTTTTGGAGTTCTTTTATAGCTCCGACAAAATTGGTTCCTTGATCACTTACGATTTGAACGCAAGTGCCACGTCTAGCTACAAAGCGTCGTAACGCTGCAATGCAAGCTTCCGTAGTCAAGCTTGAAACTAACTCGATGTGGATAGCTTTGACACAAGTGTCGACAAACACCGCAATATACGATTTCGTGACTTGCGCTCCACGACGTCTTTGACCTACAAAGGATTTTATTGGACCAGCATAGTCCAGACAAACGTGGGAGAAACACTTCAGCTGGGAAGTTCTGAAATCGGGTAGATCTGCCATATATGGTGTGTATGATTTAGGTTTTAAACGAGCGCATCGAATGCATTGGGATAAGACCTTTTGAATTGCTTTACGCGCAGATATGATCCAAAATTTTTGGCGAATAAGATACTGCACTGTATTAAGCCCAGGGTGCAGATTTTCGATATGAGTTTGAGTTATGATTAAATTGGTAAGATGATGAATTTTGGGTAATAATAAGGGATGTTTCGCCTCAAAAGAGAGCTGAGAATGCCTTAATCTACCGCCCACTCTGACTAAACCCGACTCATCTAAAAACGGTGCGAGCTTGCGGTACGGCTTAGGTAATAATTCATTATTTTGTATTTTCGAAATTATGTCTGGAAAACACTCCAAATGGCAAATAATTTTTTGAATTAGGGTTAGGTTAGAAAACTTACTTATTAGATTGTCGAAAAAGTTTGGAGTATGCGATTCTGCCATTAATACGGTATTGTTAAGTGGCTTTTCCTCTTTTATGACTTCATCAGGTGCTTCCTCGGAAAATTCCTCTACGAATTTCTTTATTTTCCACTCGGAAGTTGGCAGGATTACCCAAGGCGGACCATGGAACCATAGAGGATGATTTATTAGACTGTTTGGGGTTAGACCTCTGCTGGCACAATCAGCCGGGTTTTCGAGTGAAGGAATATGGTACCAAGGAACTTGAATGGTTTCTTGAATGTGACTGACGCGGTTCGCTACAAAAGTTTTCCACTTGTGAGGAGATGAGGTAACCCAATGCAGCGCAACACGTGAGTCCGAAAATGCAAGAATTTCATCGATTAGGATCAGCGAAGAATAAGTTCGGATAACTAATTCGAGCAAATCAGCTAGCAGGGTGGCTCCAAGAAGCTCCAAACGAGGAATGGATTTAGTATGAAGGGGAGCAACTCGTGATTTCCCAACGACTAGTGATGATTTGATAATATTGTTAGGTAGCTCAACACAAATGTACACGCAACAGGCATATCCTAGTTCTGATGCGTCACAGAAACCTAACCAGTGGCGGTTCGCCCATATGGGCAAGGTGGGCACCGCCACGCTGGAGAAAAAATGGGAAAATAAAAAATGCTTTTAATACAATATTTGAGAAGGCCGCGAGCTTGGAAATCTAAAAAAAAATCGCCTACGGCTGTTTTTTATTTTTGTCGCCCAGCCTTATTTGGACACCACGAGCCGCCACTGAACCTAACAATTGACAACGTTGAATTTTATTTGGAAAAATGTGTCTAGGTAGACAGATACTCGAAAGATTATTTAATTGATTACTAAATTGCTTCCAAAGGATAGTGATCGATTCAGGGGGTGTTTCATCCCAGTCAATATTGCATAACCAAAGCTTCTGCATTATAACTTTCGCGAAAAATGAGACCGGAGATAAGAAGCCGAGAGGATCCCAAATTTTTGCAATAGCGGATAGAATGCTTCTTTTAGTGCAAGTTTTTTCGGATGGGGTGCATGAGTAGGTGAATGTGTCGGTTGAAGGGTGCCATTGAAGGCCCAGAACCTTGATAGAGGCGGAGTTATCATTCTCGAAAGTTATTGGGATTTGGCAATCCGATGGGGACAAATGAGAGATGAGTTTAGGGTTATTTGATGCCCATTTACGGAGTTCAAATTTTCCTAATTTGAGCAAGGTGATTAGATCTCTCTGAAGCGATAAAGCGCCCTCTAGGGAGCTAGATCCGCAGCAAATATCGTCCATGAAAATGTTGTTAAGCAATACTTGGGAAGCTTCAGGAAATGTTTGACTTTCACGAGTGGCGAGTTCTCTAAGGGTTCTAATTGCTAAATAAGGACTTGAACTTATACCAAACGTAACAGCTGAAAGCGCCAAAGTAGTCTTTGGTAATCTCTATGAATTGGGTTTAGTTGGATTTGCAAAAAATGTTGCTTGATATCAGCTAGAAGCACGACAGAATAGAATCTAAATTTGAGTAGAATTTCGCAAATATCATTTTGCAATTTAGGTCCCGTTAAAAGGGTTTCGTTTAGGCTTGTGCCGTTTGATCCTTTAACGGAGGGGTTAAAAACCACCCGGAGTTTTGTGGTTGATTTATCCAGACGAAGCACTCCATGATGCGGTAAATAGCAGCATAGATTTGGCCTAGATTCGGTTTTTGGGATTAAAGACATATGACCGTTTTTGAGGTATTCGCTCATAAAATCAGCATACAAGCTATAAAGACTAGGATTTTTTAAGAGTCGAGATTCCAGCGACATGAATAAACGATAGGCTATTGAATAGGTATCTCCAAGGTTAGGAGGGTCGATGTGACGAAATGGTAAATTGACTGTAAAACGACCAGATGTATCCCTGGTGGTTGTCTTTTGGTAAATTTCTTCACACCTTTTTTCTTCGGGCGATAGAAAAGTTTTGGGTTTGATTGCCTCTAATTCCCAGAATTTTCGGATACTTGAATCGAGAGATTGCTCACATGAGATGAAATATGAGCTGACATGGGGTTGAATATCTATATTTTGGGTTTGTCCCAAGAATACCCATCCAAAGATGGTTTCAAAGGCAGAAGGTTGACCTGGTGGTCCTTGAATCCTCCCTGTCCGAAGAATTTCGGTGAATATTTGTGCTCCTAATAGCATGTCTATGGGAGCAGGAATGTTGAATTGGTCATCAGCAAGCTTTAAGTTGGAAATGTGACTCCAAGTTGAAAAATCAATTTGCATTGAAGGCATATTTGCACAAAGTTTTGGCAGGATGAAAACTTGAATATGAAAGGTAGGTTGGGTTTGACCTAAAGGTCGAATGGTGCAAGTAGCTACGCCATTTGTAGATGACGAGGATTGATTTATACCTAAAACCGGAATTGCATTTTTATTTCTTCGAATGCCTAGGCGATTAATACAAGAATCGCTAATTAAATTAATTTGGCTACCACTATCCAGAAGGGCTCTAACTGTTTGGTAATTGCCTCGAACATCGAGAACTTCGAGCTTTATGGTTGCCAAAAGTACTGTGGTTAGTGTCGACGGCGAAGTACAAAGATTGTTTGGATTAGGATCGATCGCGATGAGACTCATATTTCTTTGGATTTCATTTGGATTTGCTTCGATTTGACTTGAATGTTCTTGGATTGCATTAAAATTGCCTTGGTTTAAATTGGGATTCGTTTGGATTAGACTTGTATTCGCTAGGAATTGATTCGACACTTGGTTTTGATTCAAGGTAAAGTTTGGATTCGAGTAAACTAAATTGGAATTGTTTGAGTTTGAATTTGGGTTTGACGATATTTCAATGGATTGATTATAGGTTGGGTTTGGATTTTGGCGATAAGAATCAGTTATTTGGGGTAGGTGCAATAATGTGTGGTGTCTGTGTCGGCAAATTTTACAGTTGAAGGTACTTGTGCATTCTTGTAAATAGTGATTTGCGCGCAGACAGTTCACACATGCGTTTTGTTGTTTCACGTAGTTGAAACGTTCCGAAGGTGTTTTTGTAATAAATACTCCACATTGAGATAATGGGTGATATAAGTTGTTGCAAAGTTTGCATTTAGTTGAATTTTGATTTAATTGGGGTTGATTATTAGTTGGTTTATAGGCTGGAGCTGGTGTTCGTACCAACAAATTGGAAGGTGTATTCGATTTGTACTGGTTTTGGGAATAGGAATTATTCTTTTTGAACTGATAGTTTGAATTGTTATTTTTTGGAATTTGTTTTGATGTCGAGGGTTGCATATTTTCGCTTTGTGGGATGGTTTGCATTGTTTCTAGGGCCTTGCACTGATTAGTAAGAAATTGGATCAGATTTTGGTAGGTTGGAATTTCGGTAGTGCTAAACTTTAACTCGAAAGCGGTTCTTGTAGAAGTATCAATTTTTGACAATAAAATAGAAAATAAACAAAAACACCATGTATCCACCGGGAAGCCTAGATTCTTGAGTGCTGCAATATTCTCCACGAACGTGTCTACTAGCGATCTGAGATCTTTTGGTGCATTATTTTTTATTGAATTTGCATTATAAATTGAGTTCCAATAAGTGCTAGCCAAAAGTCGTTTGTTTTGATACCTTTCGGTTAGTGCATTCCATGCAATGTCGTAATTGCTGGATGTTAATTTGATTGAGTTAAGAATATTTAATGGTTCGCCCTCTAAACATGAAAGTAAATGTTGAAATTTTTTGATATCTGAATAGTTTGTAGTATCGTGAACAAGTGACGTAAAAACATCGAAAAACGTTGGCCATTTCTTGAGGTTTCCGTTGAAGGTCGGTATTTTTAATGGTTCTAGTTCATCTCTATATGAATTATTGTTTACAATCGAGGGGGTGAAACCGGAATAATTTGCGCTAGGAAACATCGTAGAAAATATTGCCCTTGTTTGGTGATAAAATGAGTCAGTATCTTTTCGAATTTTATCTTGAGCATCAAATTCTGCGTCGCTATCTCCAAGAAGACCGATAATCTCATTGTGAATGGTTTTAAACTGATCATAGTGATCGTCTAGTGATTCATAGGACGCTTTAAAAACTAGCTTTACAGTATCATCGCTTTGAGATTTAATTGCTAAGTTGAAAGTTTCTATAATACGAGCGATTGATACTTTTCGTTGGTTTGTCAACTTTTTTGTTGCCATTTTGTACAATTATAAATATAAATAAATTAAGTTGAAAACTCTGAGTAGATTGTTTATTTGCTAAGAATTGATTTTTTTCTTTTGAATATAGAAATAAAAATTATTACCTTTTAGCTATTATTAATCCCAAACAAATGCACAAAAGTACACCCAAAAACACATCACTAATTGTTCCTTAATTTGTTTTACGTACGCGATAACCGAATAAAAGATTTGAATTGTTGAATTATTGAATTATTTATGCACCTTTGATTCTAATAAGCAAAGCAAGCCCCTGTGTTGAATTTATTCTTGCGAAAAACAAAATAAATGGAATCTCGTTTTTCTTACTAAAGGAATTTAAAGGTAAACGTAAACAAACTGTGTACCGAAAATTGGATAGAGTGAGACCTGAGTTGAAAAGAGCGCGGACGAATCGGACAGCGCGGACGACACCTAGCTTGAACCTTGACTATTTGAGATTTGAAAATGACGATAAAAAATTGAAATAATATTCGCGAGACCAAAATTATTTCTTTTTTGAAATTAATCGGGTCGTGGGACCAAATAATGTTCACGAAAATTTGCGTTAGGTTTTCGAAAGTTTAAAGAGCAGCGGGACTGTAGCGCTAAATTCAATTTTGCCGCACAAATATTAATGGACATAAACCCGAGCCATACAAAGACAATGGAGGATTGGCACTTACTTGGTTTATGCTGGTTTTCGTCGATCCAGAGGAGCTCCTCGTGTCCAGAAAGTCTGCTTCTCAGCGACACACCGATACAACACAGTCTTAGAAATAAAAATAAGGAATTTTTGCCTTGAATTCGATAGGTTTTTTGATTTTGATAACGACCGAAAAAGCGGACGTGGTTTTAGAGACACGGCTTCGTACTGTCCTTCCTTCTCATAAATCACATATTTTTCACCTACGCCGAGTCTGCGCGAGCGGTGCCAATTTTGATTTGAACTTGTATGGCTTTTAACGGTTTTTTCTTTCGTATTTTTGAATAAATATATAAAATAACAAAGTTGCATGAACAGTTTGAAATCCAGACTTTTTTTGCTCACTTCAAATAACGAAATTGTCTTCGACGTATCGGAGAAATGGATTCTAAGAGGCTAAGATAACTTTAAAATAGATAGCACGCTTCAAAACTGAGTAAAATAAATCGGATGCTGAGGGTGATTTCAAATTTGAAAAAATCAGTTGTAGCATTTTCAATTTCTTGGCTAATATGCTACTTTGTTTTGCCATAGTGGATATGATTCTATATAGAACTATAAAGAAATAAATGAATAAACAACTATCTTTTCTGTGCCCAGATTTTATTACCTTGAGTACTGCCTTCTACTAAAAGTTTTTTGGTTCAGGTTTGCAATTGTAGTTAATTGATCTAGGAAGGTTTGATTCAGTACGGCAGGGCCCGCTGTTATTGATTAGAATTTTATAAAAAGGAGACAGTACCATCATCTCCAGTAACAAATCCAATTAAATAATCTGAGGTTATGATAATTGTTGTCTACTTTTTTGATTTTTCAGTTCGATCATGAACAGCTGTCTTGTCTAAGCGTTTTCTTTAGACCTGTTCTACTTTTTGGTATATATTCTATTAGGCAATTCAAACCACATGACATTCAAGATGGCGTGGCGGCCACACATGGGCCAAAATACACAAAAAAATATCTAGTTTCTGCCCGAATTAGTAGTTTAGGTACCTAGTCAACAAATATTTTATTAAATAATGAAAATCAAAGTTGTAAGCAGAACTGTATGCAAAATAATTTAAAATACGCATAAAAACATATTCAAAACAAACTTGCTTGGCCGCCACGCCACATTGAATTTTCCTTTTTGACAGATGGATTGAATTGCCTAATAGGCAATTTTCAACATTCACCAGTCATTTATACACAACCCGCTTTCAGTTCGTACTTTTGGGGTGAAACTTAACACGTCCTTTTCTATAATTTTCATCAGTGTCAAAATTAGAAGTTTGACAAATGGAAGCCTTCTTCCGAAATTTAAAGTGGAGAATCTTCCCTTTTGATTTGCGACCTCACGCGAATTGGTCGTCCGGTCTCGGCCCTAATCATTTTTGGGCGAGACTTTTTGGAATTTTGTGCCAGGGAAACTCCAATTAGACTAATTTCTTGTTGATCATTGTCTAGAGTTGTACCTTGGTCATTTTGGATTTTGTTTCGGTAAGTTTTGAGATTTTCTTCAGGATTATTAACCTACAACACGTGTTTCGTTTCTTCAATAAGACTGTTCCGAGCAGCTTTTGGAAGTTTAAGACTTCACCTTTGGCCTAGAGCATCCCTCAGTTTGAGGTAAGATTATTTCTTATGTTTGAGGCTCGATTTGTTTTTTATACGAACATCGTTATAGGGTGCTAGGCTATACTTAGAAGATCCTAGGTTGTAACTAGACAGCTCCTAGGCTATATTCAGAGAGATTCTAGGCTGGATCTAGATTGCTCTCAGTTGGGGCTTTGGTAGCCTCCCTTCAGCAACCCTTTTGGTACCACTCTGATTGAACCACGTTGAGTTCTACATTAGACAGATAAAACGTGGATAAGGCTTCCATAGGACTCACTCACCATATAATAGTCGGAACAAATTTAGAACTGCAGAACTGCTAACTGCTTCTGTCTGGATCTACAGTGAGACCAAACATGTAGATAACCTCACTTTAGGAACTTCTAAATTTACACACACCTTTGAAGATAATTTACACTTATATACATGTAAGTTGCACTTTTTACTATTTAGGCAAATCCTATATAAGTCGCTTGATACTGAATTACGTTCGGTAAGTGCCCCTTAAATAAAATTCTAGAATTTTACCCTGAGGTTGCCCTGACAATAATTTTCACCTTTCTGGTGTTAAATTTGCCTGCTGGTAGAGTGTAACCCATACTGTATTTTTTTTTCATATTTCACAAGTGTAAATACCAAACAGTTTCAGTCATGTTTATTTAAAATTCATATTTATATATGCATTATTTGCATTCATATTTTTTTATAATCAAATATTTATAAATTGGTACAAGCCTTTACCTATACACATTCTTAACAACGTCCTGGCTATCCCTATATATTGTTATTTTTTTTAATAAAGAAGCCAGATACATTATTGTACCTAATTAGTTGTTTTATTGCTAAGCTCTCCAATTGCACAGGTTTTGTTTATGACATCATTAAGAAATCTTCCTAGTTAAGTCACAATTAACTTGGTGGCGCCCAAAGGTAAGATGTATACAAGGAACCCATAAACCCATTGCCTCCGGACTGATGCTGACTAGCTGTATGCAGTATAATTAGGCAATTGCCAAATAAGTACGTTATACAGTCAAATGCTGCTTTTACATACCACTAATTAAATGAGGCAATTATTAGAAACAAAAGGCGTTAAACGAGGAAATAAATCGCGTTTCATGTTATTCAGCAATATAATTTGGATTTAATAACCGTAAACCGTAATTGAATGAAATAAAAACAAAACAATAGAGCCGACGTGAATAATAATTTATGCTATTCGTGACGAGGAACATCTTCAGTTCTGAAACCGCATGTTTTTGGCAAATACGCGTGTGAAAGCAGACTTGATTTAATTACTTGCAATGCGGGTGGCATATTGTTGAACATAAATAAGTATAAATTTTTATTGAAACAAGATTATCTATACTTGTCACAAACTTTTCGGGATTAGCAGGATGTGAATGAAATTTAGGAACAATGATCGCAATGTCAACTTCAGTGAAGTGGAAAATTAAATGTATAAATGACCTGTCAAGAGCTAAAAAAATATGTCTCAAAATTCTCGAATAGATATTCTAGACAGTTAGGCAATAAATCATTTTAATGTTTACTTCATTGGATCAGAATAGCTCTAATTAGCATGGTCACGGCAAGTACTTTCTATATGGAATTTCGTAACCGATTATTCGATTATACTTACACCTCCTTCGTGATGTTTGAACATTCTATTTGCATCGGCAATTTGCCAATAAACATTTAAAATTTTCAGCGGTGCGTGATGATTTCAGAATATTTGCATCTTACCGGTTCTTAATAAAACGGCAATGGCACAGCAATTATTGCGTTTGCTATTGTGTTGTTCAATTTTTGCGTTTTGGAAAAATAATATTATTTTCTACTTCCAATTCCAATATTTCTCGACCCTGGCGCAAATTTGGAGCTCATCACAAAAAGACTCACTTCTTGGCCTAATAACATAAATAACTAATATTAACTTATTTTGCAGTCTTTGAAGTTTGTTAATAACATGGCAGATGGCAATAAGCATCTCATATTATGTGGTTCAATAAAACTGTTGTAAACAGATTTTTGTGTTTCTCTTCCACATATGATTAAACCTTCTTAAAAAGATTTCTGCTTTGTAGAGAATCTTATGCAACTGAGTATCGATCGCTAAGATCCCAGTTCAAAAATCTTCTGAGTCAACGCATGACAAATTTCTTAAGAAATATTGGATTGGCTATGAAGATGTTGAAGTTATTAATCGTTTAAAGCCATACAGCCGTATGCAACATCGTCTTTTAACATAGAAGCGCTTTTTAAAACTGGTCACTTTTAAATGTTTGCATTGCTTGGAATACAAATTTTTAAAAGCAACCAGTTTTAAAAAGCGCTTTCAAGTTAAAAGAGAATGTTGCATACGGCTGTAAGGCTTCAATAGGAGAAGATGGGGATCCCGGCCTATTTTCATAAAGCTTATATGATGATATTTTGAGCGAACCAATCTCAAAATTGATGAATACATCATTGAAAGAAAGATGTTTACAAGATAAATTTAAAATGAGCTCTATAACCCCAGTTCACAAGGGGGGAAATATTGTATTAGTGTTAGTGATTATAGACCTGTAACTGTTCTGCCCACTCGACCAAAGATTTTTGAGAAAATGATGCATTCAAAAATAAACGAACATTTAATAGTATATTATTGTATTAGGAGTAGAAGCTTTACTTTTTTGTGCTGAAGCACAAAAAAGTGCTTCTACTCCGTATGCAACACGCTATTTTTTCTCCAAACGAATGGGGTAAGCCATAGAGAAATATAATAAACCAAGGTAAGAGTACCTGATTGATAACATGAAAGTTTGTATAGCGCTGACGTCACAGCGACGGTGGCGTCAATAGTGGCAGCCGGAACAAATACTGAAATGGCGGGAATTTTGAAATTTGACTTGAGTTGATTGCACAAAAAACTTACTTATGTTGTTCCACATCTTTTTTTGTCAAATCCGAATGAGAAAAATGATGTGGTACTCCATAAAGTTTTGTGCCATTTTTTGATGTAGATTGAAAAAAAAGGCAAAATAAACACTAAAATTGTGCTAGAAAAAATATATATTATACCTAGCTAGATAGGTCAAATACCTAAAGAGTTTACAAACACAGTTATTACATCCCTTATAGGTACATGCTTTAATGTATGAACAAGCTAAGCTGGCCAAGGCCTAACATCTACATTTTATCTCTTCTGACTGAGGTCTCCTAAAACAGTAAAAAAATATGCCGTATATCACAAAACTAACATGTATACTTACTGGTTCAATTTATCCTAGTTGTACATAATATTATCGGTACGTGATACCGAGTGCCTTAATAAAAATAACAATTTCTTCTTCTTGTTCTTTAGATTTTGTGAGTTCGAGTCTTCTTAGACGACCGCCCAATCGGTTAAAAATGACAAACACAATGACAAATTTCAACACGGAAATGTCGTTATTTTAAGGTTACTTATTTGTTTTCTCGGTCACAGTTTCTATAGTTATGGATGTTTGATAGGTTTCTACAAAACAGCTAGGAAAGCTCTGTAACTCATACGGTGCCCTTGTCTTGTGAATTGGTATGACAGAGAAAGATGAAACAGAATCGAATGATCGGACTGATCTTTCGTATGTCTCTAGCTTTCCAAAAATTCCGCAATGCGCTATGCGCAACCGGATGCGCAGTAATAGTATAACCTATTTCGGCTATACTTTTGAAGGTCTTTTTATTTTTTATTGTCTATGGGGTAAGCTCGGGGGCAACTGAATGGTTAAGCGGCAGTAAAAGTACGAGCGGCACTAAAAGTACTTTTGCTGCCGCTGCGGTTGCCTAGCAGCATAGAATAGTATATTGTTGTATTAGGAGTAGAAGCTTTACTTTTTTGTGCTGAAGCGGTAGGTTTGCGAGCCGAACGTAGTGAGGCTTGCAATACTGCTGAAGCACAAAAAAGTGCTTCTACTCCGTATGCAACACGCTATTTTTTCTCCAAACAAATGGGGTAAGCTCGGGGGCAAGTGAATGGTTGAAAGGCAGTAGAAGTACGAGCGGCACTAAAAGTACTTCTACTGCCGCTCCAGCGGCACTAAAAGTACTTTTGCTGCCGCTGGGGTTGCCAAGCAGCATAGAAATTAAATATCTACCACCTCGACAGGTGTTAACCCGCTGGATTTGCCTAGCAGCATAGAAATCAAATTTCTGACATCTTGACAGGAGTTAACAAAGTGACGTTTTTCTGACGTTTGGAGAAAAATTAAATTTCTACCACCTCGACAGGTGTTAACCCGCTGGATTTGCCTACCAGCATAGAAATTAAATTTCTAACATCTTGACAGGTGCTGACAAAGTGACGTTTTTTTGACGTTTGGAGAAAAATAGTATATTGTTGTATTAGGAGTAGAAGCTTTACTTTTTTGTGCTGAAGCGGTAGGTTTGCGAGCCGAACGTAGTGAGGCTTGCAATACTGTTGAAGCACAAAAAAGTGCTGCTACTCCGTATGCAACACGCTATTTTTTCTCCAAACGAATGGGGTAAGCTCGGGGGCAAGTGAATGGTTGAGCGGCAGTAAAAGTACGAGCGGCACTAAAAGTACTTCTACTGCCGCTCCAGCGGCACTAAAAGTACTTTTGCTGCCGTTGGGGTTGCCAAGCAGCATAGAAATTAAATTTCTACCACCTCGACAGGTGTTAACCCGCTGGATTTGCCTAGCAGCATAGAAATCAAATTTCTGACATCTTGACAGGAGTTAACAAAGTGACGTTTTTCTGACGTTTGCGGAAAAAAATGTTATTGTATCTCAGCAGCAGGTTTTTTGCGGAACTGGGGGCGGATTACGAACTCTCGATTCGAACCAAAACCGCCATGGATTTCGAACGCACTCCATGGCGGTTTTGGTTCGAATCGAGAGTTCGTAATCCGCCCCCTGGGGCCTCATTCTGTAAAGAACGAACCGTTCGATTCGGTAAAATTTCTTCGATTGTGACGACATTTTCGGCATTTTCGGAATAGCTTCCACGCTAGCAAACCGAAAATGACGTCACGATCGAAGAAATTCTACCAAATCGAACGCTTCGTTCTTTACAGAATAAGGCCCCAGGTCTACGGTTACTAATCTATCTATAATGACCGAGTATGTGGCACATCATCTTGCATTGGGACATCAAGTGGATGTTATATTATACTGTGTGACAAAACAAACGCATCTCCCCAAGAAAGTAAATATTTGTTAACCAAATTCTGTACATACGCTTGGGCTATTAAAAGTAAAATTTTATTTTTTCTCCAAACGTCAAAAAAACGCCACTTTGTCAACACCTGTCAAGATGGTAGAGATTCAATTTCTATGCTGCTAGGGAAATCCAGGAGGTTAACACCTGTCGAGGTGGTAGAAATTTAATTTCTATGCTGCTTGGCAACCCCAGCGGCAGTAAAAGTACTTTTAGGCCCAGTTGTACAATCTTGGTTCAAATCAGAGTTCAGCTAAACTCGACTGGTACTTGAACTTCCCCATTTAAAATACATTGCTGTCAGCTATTAATCAAATTCTATCAATTTTGACAGCAATGCATTTCAAATGGGGAAGTTCAAGTACCAGTAGAGTTTAGCTGAACTCTGATTTGAACCAAGATTGTACAACTGGGCCTTAGTGCCGCTCGTACTTTTACTGCCGCTCAACCTTTCAATTACCCCCGAGCTTACCACATTCGTTTGGAGAAAAAATAGCGTGTTGCATATGGAGTAGAAGCATTTTTTTGTCTTCAGCAGTATTGCAAGCCTCACTACGTTCGGATCGCAAACCTACTGCTTCAGCACAAAAAAGTAAAGCTTCTACTCCTAATACAACAATATACCATAATAAAAAATATAAAAATAAAGTGAAATTGAATCAATAATTGTTATTTTTTACACCATTAACATTATGTAGAAAATTTGTTAAAAAAATATGCACTTTTAGTGGGTGATACGCCTGACCTAGCCAAGGCATTTGACAGGGTGAACCACTATGTCCTTGTTAAAATATTGGAAAATTACTCTTAAGGTCTGTTCTCACAAGAGTCTCTGACAGTTTGCAAACTGTCATAAAGCATCGCTTGTGAGAACAGACCTGAGTCGGAACTTAGATTAGCTGACCTCAAACCTAACTGATATATGACAGGGGGCCAATTTTTGGGAATGCACGTTTATTTGCGTATTCTTAAAGATGCGCACGATATGAAACCTTCACTTTTCTTTGTACCAATTTTTGGATGACGTGCGCAAGTCAAAAAACGTCTGAGTTAAGCATTCGCAGCAATACGCAAGGGTGATCAGGCAACACTGCAAATTGAGAGATTTTTGTATTACTAATAGGGGAAACAAATAGGTTGTGTAAACTGTCGACTTTTGACAAATTTTTACTTTATGAAAAAAATGTCGTAAAACAAGAAGAAACGGAGTGCAAATGCATCAGATAAGCAGAAAAAATTGTTCATCGACTATGTGAAAAGGAAAATGCAACTAATTAGCGGTAAACAAGCGCAAAGTTATAAAATGAAGTCCGTAATTCGCAGTGCCGAGTGCCGGTTCCCAAACATTCGATCAAATGTGAAACAAGATCTTTTGTTAATCAAAACAACTTAATAAATTGTTGATGGTTAAGCTTAGGGTGACCATACGTACAGCATTTCGCTGTATTGTACAGCATTTTCGAAGTCTGTCCAGCATTTGATTTTGTACAGCAAACGTACAGCGATTGGGATCCGATCAAAATTAAGTTTTTCTTAAAAAAAAATTACGAAAAATTTTCCGTCAATAACTAACGACATTTGCGATTTACGTCATTTACGCCATCATCTCCCAGAGTATTCTTTTTAATGCTAACTACCTTTTTCTCCAAACGTCAAAAAAACGTCACTTTGTTAACCCCTGTCAAGATGTCAGAAATTTGATTTCTACGCTGCTAGGCAAATCCAGCGGGTTGACACCTGTCGAGGTGGTAGAAATTTAATTTCTATGCTGCTAGGCAACCGCAGCGGCAGTAGAAGTACTTTTAGTGCCGCTGAAGCGGCAGCAAAAGTACTTTTAGTGCCGCTCGTACTTTTACTGCCGCTCAACCATTCAGTTACCCCAGACCTTATCCCATTCGTTTGGAGAAAAAATAGCGTGTTGCATACGGAGTAGAAGCACTTTTTTGTGCTTCAGCAGTATTGCAAGCCTCACTACGTTCGGCTCGCAAACCTACTGCTTCAGCACAAAAAAGTAAAGCTTCTACTCCTAATATAACAATATACTATTTTATCTCCCTCTATTCCTCGCTGCTAAGAAGAAGACACAGCATAATAGGTCTCTGTTTCTGCAGCAATCACAAACCAGTCAGAATTTCATTAGTTGAAAATAGTCAGAAAGTCAGAAAACTATGGCGTTTCCGATTGGTAGATTCAATGCGCGCCGATTGTATTTGCATCCTTTTAATCGAAATGCAGAAGAAAAAGACAGAAATAAAAAAAATGCACTAGTTCCGCACTTAAAGGGGGTGTGCGCCAAAAAAACAACTTCATCTAAAAAAAAAAAGAGAGAAAAAATCTAAGAATAACAGTGAAAACCGCACCTCTCTATGACAAATAATACCGAAGATATGGCTCTATGAACGTACCACATCTCACCCTATGACGTCACGAAAGCTCAAGCCACGCACGAGAAAGTGGAATAAATTGAATTTTTATTACGCATGCATCATAATCAACGATTATCGCACGCTGCAGCGTGCATAAAATGATGTTTATGATGCGTCTACCTTTTCAAAGGTTTGCTATAGAAACGTTCGATCTACCTTCATTACCTAGATATTTACCTGCATACCTGCCATTTAAATTAGGTACTACTTATCAAAATGAATGAACACTTTTGAAACATTTTTGAGATTATGATGCATTCGTAATAAAAAATAGCGTATGATATGCGTGTATAAGAGGGCATTTAAAGCCCTTGCGACTTACAAAACACTCCGCTGCGCGTCGTGTTTTGAAATATGTCGCGCGTGCTTTAAATGCCCTCTTATACACTTATATCATAATATACTATTACATATTTTTTCCCGTGTGCAATAATCTAAACAAAAACCACTCACGTGTGCCTGGAACAATCAAATTACCAATGCGGAGCGCGGCTGGACGAAGCTCTCAGTGACGTCAAGAGAGCTTTACACACTTTAAAGCGGTATATCTCAGCGATGGTTTATCGTAGAATAACGAGGTTTGTACAGTTATTCTTAGATTTTTTTAAACTAAAACTTTAATTTTTGGCGCACACCCCCTTTAATCTGCCAATTGGAAACAATAATAATATTAATAATAATAATAATAATTTTATTGGTGCATTCACTTACAAATAAAGTTTACACAAGTCAGCTTAGTATAGCATAGTAGAATTATCAAGAGAATTATAATATGTTGAGTAAATAAATATATTAGGGATCACAATGTTACAATCATATCATTAAAATTATTGTTCCTAAATTCATCCGTAGAGAAAAAACATTTGTTTAACATATAGTCTTCTACAGTAGTTTTGAATATTTTCGTAGGTAACATTCTCACCGAAGGTGGCAGTAAATTGTAAAACTTAGGGCCATAGTAGGACACTCCAGTTTTTATTCTGTGAATCCTATGAAAAGGTGTGTAAATATTGTCTCGGTTTCTGGTGTGGTGAGAGTGAACATGTTCGTGTGTGACATAGTCGGATATGTTGTTCCTGACATGTAGGAGACATTGAACAATATACAGCGATGGTACTGTCAGTATTTTGCTCCTGATAAAGTGTTCTCTACATTCCGCTCTATAGTCAATTTTAGCCAAAACTCGAACGGCTCTCCTCTGCAATGCAAAAACACGACGCGAGTCAGTCGCATGCCCCCATGCCAGGATTCCATACGAAATTCTGGACTGGATGCACGCAAAGAAGACCAACCGCGCCACCACGTCAGAGACGTTCTGCGCCAAAGTCCTAAGTGCATACACCCCCGACGCCAGCTTCCCACAAACAGAGTCCACCTGTGAGCGCCACATGAGGCCCGAGTCTATCCCTATCCCCAAGAAAGTGACCGGCCAGTTTCCCGGCAAGTCAATATCGCGCGTCGACAAGAACAGCTCCTGGCTTTTTGATGCGTTTAGACTGAGCTGGTTGGCCACAAACCAATCTGTGACCCTCTCCTGCGTCTCCCTCAACATGCCCTTCAATTTATTCATTTCTCTTGCCCTCCTAATAACTGTGGTGTCATCCGCAAATAATATCAGCCACTAGTTTCAACCCAAGGTTCCTAAAGTTAATAGGTTGTCTGGTAGTGGTAAACAGATGACGTCATCAGGAAGATATAATGGAGATTTGCATTATGTTTAGGTATCCAGATGACGTCATAAAAGTTATCAGCCAACCTACCTCTTCCAAACAACCTTGGTTTCAACCAATGAAATTCACTCTGACTGGTCTGTGATTTCGGTGCGAACAGACCTGTTATGTCTTAAGCGAGTCACCCCCGGGTTGGTTTTAACTCCAGGGTTAACGTGTAAAGTTGCAATGTTTACCCTGAAGTTAGCTTAATAACCCGGAGGTGACCTGCTATTGAGAAACCGGCTCTAATTTTTTTTTTTTTTTTTTTGTTAAGTGGTACTAAAACGGGCTAAAAAGTCGACAAAATTTGCATTTAGTGCTTTTTCCACTCACCTGTCCCAAAATTTTAGATGTGTACAGCATTCATACAAAAAAAATATGGTCACCCTAGTTAAGCTCTATGAAGGGATCTCGACGATTATGCTGGTTGTTTGGTCGATTTTCTTGCTCTGCAATTTCTATATTTCGTATTGCGAACATATTTATTAGTTCTTCCATTTTCAATGGTTTTTCACGACAAGAACCCACAAGTGCCACACAAAGTTCGCACACAAATACTGAACAAATAGACAGACGAAATAAAATAATAAAGGCCGATATAACCACAAATGTAGGTACGTCGGTACGTCAGCGTATAGGTACGCAACACATCGGCGAGTCTCTCACCGCTCGCAGAAAAACGTAGAAAAATGTGCGCATACGCAAAGATGCGAATACTCAGAAATGGGATTTCATAATCTTCGTACATTTACGTAGACTTTCTATAGTTACGAAATTTAATGATAAACTCTCAGATGATTTTACTCCTACTTCTGGAATTCTTCAAGGTTCAATCCTGTGGCCTCTTCTTTTTGTAATACTTGTTAATTATTTTTCAAAATAAATCACATCATCTTGCTTTCTACTTTATGCAGATGACCTGAAAAATTTTAATCCTGTTCGGAATCGGGCAGAATGTGCGCGTCTTTCCGCTCTGATAATGAAAAAAGCTTAATATTGGTAGATGTAAGTGCTTTTATAAACCAAAAACAGCATCGGTAATTCACAAATATACTCCTGGACAAAATTATCGCACCACTGCACATAAGCATCACCATAAGCAGTGGTGCGATAATTTTGTCCAGGAGTATATAAGGTTGAGAATTTGAAGTTAAGCAGACTTCAAGAGATGCAATTTCCAATATCATATCAGTGTGTTATGTAAGCAGGGATTGAGGAAATTGGGATTTGCCTCGAGAACTTTTCGAGACTTTAAAACAGCGAACATCCAGTTTTTACTATTTAATTTTTATTTAAGATCAAGACTTGAGTGTTATTTGGAATCCTACATCCAAAGTTCACTCAGGAAACATTCAGATTTTTTTCAAGATCCATGTATTTCCACAAGTATGGCATTTAATCCCTTTTCCCAAACTTTATTTCCTATGAAGATCAAATCCTGGAGTTTGATGGTTAGGTTGGAAAAACGACGTGAACTAAATGATATTTTGTTTGTGTTTAATGTTTTGCAACATAATCCTACTCCTGAAATAATGGCAATACATAAATTATATTTTCGATTCAGAAACTTGTATTTTAAAATAGTTATTTATGATATAAGTGCTAAAAGTGACATTTTATTTTGTGAAAAGGGAAGTTTGGGACAAGACGCCGAAGGCGGAGTGTTCCATCCCTTTGAACAAAATAAAATCACTTTTAGCACGAATATCATACACTATTTTTTCTAGAAACGCACTAAAAGTGATTACTTTTAGCACTAGTGCTAAAAGTAATCACTTTTAGCACCAGTGTCATAAAATGGCATTTTAGACACTGACAGCATCCGTTAAAAATGACACTTTTAGTGACGTTTGTAGAAAATAGTTATTTATGATATAAGTGTTAAAAGTACATTTTTAAGGCACGCATGTGAAAGTTTGCAGAATGAGCGAAGCGAATTCTGCAATTCACATAAGTGCCTTAAAAATACTTTTAACACAAATATCATACAATATTTTTTCTACAAACGGCAATAACAAGCAATAACCAGTGACAAATTGGATTTTTAAATGAATAATAAATTGGAAGCATCTTTCCTACGTAAAATTATTGAATTTGATATTTGTCAAAAAATTCAAACAACCAGCACCTTGTTTTACAGGTAATGAAATGTCTCGTCAGTTTCTTGAAAGTCTGTCGTATGGTCCATCGTGGTCAGTAAGCTTTTTGCTAAAAATGCAACAAAATACACAAGAAAAAGAGGGTTGCATCAATCCCTTGAAAAATATAGAGGAGACGGCCGGTTCAAATTTTACCATTAATATTAATGTAAATAATTAAAAATACAAACTTTTTTTGACGTTTGCTTTCAAATTTTGATGTTTCATTTTTAACACTAGTGCCTTAAAGACTTTTAACACTAGTGCGATAAAGTAACATTTTTAATGCTTCGAGGAGGTGTTAAAAATTGCATTTTTAACACGTTTGTAGAAAAAAATATTTATTTTATTGACTAAAATACAGAGGTGACAAAAGAAAATATGTGAATCAAATTGCTACATCAAAAGCCTGAAAACAAATGAACGTTCCTTATGGGACTGCGCTGGCTTAAATAGGAATTTAATGTCGATATAGCAATTTGATATTTACTTTACAGCAATGTATTTAAAAAGTCATAGAGGAAAGGGGTAAGCACATTAAAGCATATAAAAAATGGATATTTGATTATAAATTAGCGTGGCAATTGGTTAATATAACTTCTCCCTCCTTAAGATGTTGCAAACGTAGATTGTTATGAATTTAAATCAGATAATTCAATTTGCACATTTGCACAACCTTAAACCTTAAGCAAGACAAACCTTTGATTACATATGTGTTCAAATAAGAGTTTTCAAAAGACAATTCTTTAAGATTGTGAACTCCTATCTGTTTCGTCGTCTTGAAAGCTTCTTCTAAGTCTTATTGGTTGATTTCTTGAAGTTCCAGTGTTGTTTCGTTCTCTGGAAGTTCAGGGATGTCTATTTTTGGAATCTTCACTTCAAAATTGAAGTTCTCGCTGGTTTTTGAAAATGTTTGATTTTGTATTTTCACAAAGCATTTTTCAAAAGAAACTAGCGTTGGATTGGTTTTAATTTTCATATGGTTTGTTGTGTCATATTGAATAACTATCGTCAGGCTTTTCTTAGGGATGACTAATAGTTGTCCATTCCACTGTTCGTTTCTTATATTTCACTTTAGTGAAAGGACATTGTTGTGGTAGGTCAGTAATCAGGTCATAGACACATGATTCTTCTTGCTTCAGCTCTTCTTGGTTACAAAGGTGGTACACATTTTCGACTTTCGTTCGGTCATTCCCATAAAGTATTGTAGTAAATGTCCGTAGTAAGTAATAGGTAAGGGTACTGATTCCTAATGATAAGTTATTGGATAGGAATTGGATAGATTTTATATAATATAAAGGGCTTGGGATCAATCATTGGTGTGTGTAGTATAACAAATATAATTAACTCTTTCTGGAATTTTACTTGAGTTTTCATTGGGTGGTATGAATAAAAACGAAGTACTTGCTACTACTACAAGTATTAGTATGTTCTACGAACGAAGTATTTACTCCAAAACGAAGTAGATACTACATTTCGACATTACCGGAAATTAGTAAATGCTTCTTTGTGAAGTAAATACTGCGAAGCATATACTAATACTTGTAGTAGTAGCACGTACTTCGTTTTTATTCATACCACCCATTGTCTCGTAATACTTGATTTTATTATAAAAAGGTGTTTTCTGACTTTTGGGTATATTTGTTAATATTTCATTTAATTTATTATGCTGTAAAATAGTATATTGCATTATGCCCAATGGGCTCTTTCACTAAAATTTAAATACGTAATTTAAGTATAAAATCCCAAAGGAGGGACTATTTTAGGCATATATACCAAAAAAAAATGTTCTACAAGGTTAAATAAGTTTTTTACAGGCATGTTCAGTTATTGCTTCATCTATTCCAAGTCCAAATTTCAAGATTTGCGAGAATTCAATTACCTGGGTCAAAATCTAATTTTGTAAATTTCCAGGTAAGTTGGCTTTAATCTTGACGCTGGCTTGACTTTTCGATGAGCAGAAAAAAGCACTTCTGACTTCAGCATTAAGAAATGGTGTGACTAATCTATTATTATCGTTCAATGTATCAAATACTAGTGTTTTAAATTTCAAGTTTGATGTAAATGATGTTTTTTTGGATAATCATAAGATTACAAACTTATATAACAATAGGTTTTTGGATTTGTTTATTGATATTAAACCTAAATTTGGCATACATGTCGAGAATCGTTGCAGAAAATTATCATCCGGGTGCTACCTATGTCATAGGGGCTATTTTAAGAACGAATTTGATATATCAATAGCTAGAAAGGCATATTTTGCAGTGATTGAATCCCACTTGATATACGGGATTTGTTTCTGGGAAAGTTGTTAAGGCTATTCAATTCCGTGCCATCAGATATCTCTGTGGTGCCAAGATTAAAGATTCACGCAGGACCTTATTTCTTGAACGAAGCATCATGACTCTTCCTTCGATCTTTGTATTAGAGTCTGTATGCCTTCCATACCATTATTCAATATTCATACCCTTATTTAGTCAATACCAGAAATTCCTTCACCAATAATCTCCCGATCTCCAACGTCTGCATTAAAGGGGCGAATACAGGCCTTTTGAAAGGAGGAGGCAGTTTAAGTTAAAGTAAGCCAGATTGGGTTAGTTTGGGTTAGTTTTGACAGCGCATTATGCAAAATACAGTTTTTCGAAGGAATGGCCCATAAAAATATAGGAATAGGGTAACTATTTAGGAATATAAGGTGATTTTAAATAGGTATGTACAGGGTGTCCGAATTTGGATGGTTTTAATAGGAAACATCAATTTCTGAGCAAGATACAAAAAAATGAACCCCCCACTCCGAGGCTCAAATTTCTTGAAATTTTGATTGGTGCAAACCGCATTTTGATATCTTCAACTGTTTAGCCGCTAGAGGGCGATTCTCGATTTTGAGCAAAAATGTGAAACCATCATAACTTTTTTGTTTATGAAAATTATTGATTTCCATAAAAACTTTCTAGAAGCACTTTTTCAAGCAGAATTCAATGACGTTCTCAGTTTTTTTCTAGTTGGTCCCAACTCCGAGATATTGACCAAAGTCTGGTTTTTTTCAATAGGACACTCTATATATTAATAGCTCATTAGAGAGCTCGGCTTTTTCTGATTTCAATGATAAAAGTTCGATAGGTTTATCTCTAACCGTTTTTGAGAAAAAAAATAATTTCGGTTTTTGTCATAAGAAGCAATGTGTAAGAAAAGGACTTTATATCTGTAAGGAAACTGAGAAAGGTCTCTTTCTAACTCATTGTTTCTTATGACAAAACCCGAAATATTTTTTTTCTCGAAAACTGTTAGAGATAAACCTATCGAAATTTGTATCATTGAAATCAGCAAAAGCAGAGCTTTCTAATGAGCTATTAATATATAGGGTGTTCCATTGAAAAAAAACGTATTTTGGTCAATATCTTGAAATGGAGGCCCAATAGAAAAAAACTGAAAACGTCACTGAATTCTGCTTGAAAAAGTGCTTCTAGGAAGTTTTTACGGAAATCAGTTATTTTCATAAACAAAAAAGTTATGAAGATTTCACAGTATTGCTCAAAATCGAAAATCGCCCTCTAGCGGCTAAACGGTTGAAGATATTAAAATGCGGTTTGCACCAATCAAAATTTCAAGAAATTTGAGCCTCGGAGTGGGGGGTTCATTTTTTTGTATCTCGCTCAGAAATTGACGTTTCCTATTAAAACCATCCAAATTCGGACACCCTGTACAGGATGTTTTTTTATAAATTGACATCCCACCTACAGCCTTTACCTTTACAGGTAAAAGAAAGGTGTAAATACGAAAGTTGTACAGTTTCGGCTGAATTTTTAGAAACCATAGTCAGAAACAAAATTTGAATGCCAGATATGTGAAATATTGCATGATTTCAGCTTTTTTCAAATGGGATGCCCTATATTTCATTCTATATTCTTGAAGAGCACAATGCCCCGATTCCAAAAATATATAGTATGTCTATATTTGATTGAACATAAATTCGGCTCCAAAAATTTGTAAAAATACTATCCTACTATTGTCCGTCGATTTTAATCTGATACTCGGACGGAATGTGAGCTGGTGGTTCCCTACATTAGAACGCCAATGGTTACCTGACGTCACACCTGTTTTTGCCATATGAAACACCCCCTCGCTCCTCATACGGAAAGTGTCAGTTAAAAATCGACGAACAATACTGATTTTGTGAACCATTCTACCTATACAGGTGAAAGCTGCAGGTGAAATTTGTGAATATATAAAAAAACACCTTGAACAAACACTTATTATATAAAGTCAGAATTTGTGAGATTATCCTCTTTTTGTCAATTTGCCTTTCAACAGGAATTAGTAGGTAATGTTACTTCACCAAACTAGTAATATAATATGACAAGTTATTCAAGTACAAACGAGTGGATTGTTGCGAAATTTATGGGTGGACCTCTGCGGGACGTGCGCATGGAATACCGCTGTCATCTATTCATTAATACGTTGTTCAAGTACGATACTAACCTGACTCACTTAAATGTCGAATCAGTTATTCTCATTAGTTCAAAAACTACAAGTTTCAGGTGAGTGTCTTATTTGAATAGTTCAACAGTATATTGGTGAGTAGATGCCTGCGGAACTTGTTGCGCTCGTCCCACAGAGGTCCACCCATAATTTCCGCAATAATCCACTTATTTGTACTTGATCAATAACTTATTATATATATATATATATATATATATATATATATATATATAAAGTCAAAATTGTAAGATTATGATTATTCACTTTTTGTTAATTTGCCTTTCAACAGGAATTAGTTATGTTACTTTACCAAACTAGTAACATAATGTGACAAGTTATTCGAGTACAAATGAATGAATTGTTACGAAACTTATGGGTGGACCTCTACCAACCATCTATTCATCAATATGTTGTTTAATTACGATACTAAACTGACTTACTCAAATGAGCATTATTCTCATTTCAGGTGAATGTCTCACTTGAACAGTTCAATAGTATATTGGTGATTAGGTGGCTTTGTCAAACAACGACGAATTGATTTTACGACAAATTGGCGTACGACGAATTGACTTCCGACATATTGAGTTACGACGAATTGACGGTGATCCTCTAGTGGTATATGGCTGTGTATTTCGGCAACCTTGTTCGCTACAAATGTTTTCCATTTAGCCGCATCATCTCGAATCCATTCCTACGTTATCATCGAATCAGTTCATATATATAACCGAGCTTTCTTTATGTTTAAAGGTCGGAGGGTGTTTTTTAGTAATTTTGATAATAACACTGCTGCGTAGAGCTTTAATCTGGGAAGCGTAGTCTTTATCTTTTTAGAAGCCACTGTGGATTTTACTTGAACTCTAACTGGCTACCTTCGATGTCTCCATTTAGGGATTTCAAGTTCTTCTATTTTCTTCAGTTGGTTTTGTAATATCTTCCACCTCTCAGCGATTTCATCATCTACGATTTGATACCATCACAGATTTTTTATCCATAAGTCTTGGAGTAAGTAATAGCTTCGCTTTGATAACTATTGGTGCCAGCAAACCCAATGGATCAAATAGTTTTGATATCTCTGCCGTTTTGTTAGCGTGTGATTCTGTTGAACTAATACTCGAAATCTGAATGTATCATCAGTTGTCGACCATAATACCCCAAGCGACTTCGTCGTATCATCCTGTGGTAACTGGTGGAGTGTTTTTTCTTGGATTTCTCTTGGAAAGTTCTGAAGAAAATTACTGATCGACCATTTACGTAAATTTAAATAAGCGGATTTCAACATCTGGCACCATTTACCTTTGTAGTTCTAATGCAGAATCGATATTGTTTGCTCCGGACTATAAATGTCATCTACATGAAAATCTCGCAGCGTAACTTGGCTCGCTTTTATATAACGGTGTTCCTCTGCTTGCACTAAAGTCTGCAATGTCTTGATCGCGAAATACGTCGCTGAAGTCGTCCTATACGTAACAGTTCAACAGTTGTAAGCTGATACTCACAAATTGGCTTTGATTTTTCGACTTTCCATAGTGATATGGGTGATCATCGAGATGAATTCGAATCTGACGATACATTTTGTCGATATCTGCAGTGAATGCTACTTTGTGTTTTCTCCATCTTACAAGGATGTCTGCTAAATTCTGTTGTATTCTGGAACCAGCGTGCTTGATTTCGTTAAGGCTGGTTCCAGATGATGTTTTGCTAGATACATCATAAACAACCCAAAGTCGTGTAATGTTTGTTTCACCAGGGTTTGTACTTGCCACCAGCATTTGCCTTCCTTGTTCAACAAATAAAAATTGACTGAAACAAATCAATGACGTCAAAAACGTTCGACGGTTCTTAAACCAAAAGTCATTCATTTTAATTTGTCAAAAAAATTGAATGTGTATATGAATTAATCTACGACACTCCTTTTTTTTTCAAGTTTCAAGGTCAAGTATGAACCCTGGTGAAACGAACCTTAGTTGTGCTTGATTTTATCACAACGGGTTGTTGAGGTATAAATAATCCCCTTCGTTAATTTGCAAACTTGGAACCTTTACCATATGTCCGAGTTCAGTCATGAACTTTGAGTATTTTTCTTTAGTATTCTGAGGAATTAGTATTGTGGGAATTTCTTTTCTAGGCTAAGTAGTCTCGCGATAGCCTTCGGTTTTGGCTGCCCTAAGTACCTGGTTGAGTTTTTAAATGGAATCCGAATGTGCCGCCCTTATTCCTTATTGTTGTTTGGTCATAGAATTCTTCACAGATTTGATCATCTTCTGTATACTTGTTAGCTTGTGTAACTTCTTCCAATTCCCAGATCTTAATCAATTGTTTGACTTTTTCTGATTGGGTTACCAGGCTAAAGACTTGTATTGGTAGTCTTTTAGTCTGAGCTAGACCTGATACTATCTATGAAAGTTCTGTGTTATGCTTAAGAAGATCGTCTTCAATTTTCTGGAAGCCATCAAGTATGGCGTCTATGGGACCGGGCTTCATGGAGGTCGGATCTGCTAGTAGTTCATTTTACAAAGATTCTATTCCAATAATTTGGACTTCCTCTGCAGGTGTTGTTTGAGTTAACTTGGCCAGTACCATTATGTTAACTAGCATAGTGAATTTGCTAGAAACTCGTGGTTTAAGGTGGATATCATACATTGTCATTAGATACAAATTGGTTTCTTTCTGCTATCGATAGAATTAGGAAGCTAAAACATTGGTTGATGACATGCCGTGTTCGATTGGTTTCCCAAAAAATGAAATCTTCTTTCTAAAAATTTCATGAACGTATCAAACAGTATCAAATTCTTAGGCACTATCTGGTTAGGCAATCTCAATCACGTGATTTTATAATGGCCGTTCGGGTCAAATATTGCCGTGACAAGGGTGACAAGCTGGTGACGTTCATAAGGAGAGCATTCGTGTTCTGTCCCTTGTTGCTTTCGAAGTGAATTTTATAGTCTTTGGTGTTTCTACGTATTTTTTATTGGTTTTGGCCATTGTTGTTTTCATAGTGAATTTTATAGTCTTTAGTATTTCAACGTATTTTTTAGTGTTCTGGCCCTTGTTGTTTTCAAAGTGATATTTATAGTGTTTATAGTGTTTCTAAGTATTTTTTAATTTATTAATAAATTCTGAGATGGAGAGTGAATATTTTAAGGTATTATTATTAAGGGAAAATCGAGCCTCTGTTAGATCCTTTCTATTAATTGCAGCAATAGGTTATCCATAAAGCCCTGCGTTGCCAATGATTTAAAATAGCAAGAACTGAATAAAATTTCACATTTTTCCTGTTACCTCGACTTCCACACCCAATTACGATGCAAATCGCTGGCATTTTAATTAACACAATACCTAAACACACAAAAAAATACAAAATCCGATAATTCAAATCTGGACGTTTGTCCAGAATGTGACAGAATCAAGGACATTGCTTGCTAATTTCTCACAAACAAAATTTAATAACACATTTTCGAAAATGAATTTCAAACTGACCCTAATTAATACTCATTTTTCAAACATTTATTATTTCAATTTGGAAAAACATCAACAACGTTATTTATTTCACCCTAATGAAATAAATAGAATCGGGGTATTTCATTAGGGTGAAATAAAAAACATTGTTGATGTTTATTCAAATTAAAATAATAAATGTTTGAAAAATTAATCTTAATAAGGGTTAGTTTGAAATTCATTTTCGAAAATGGGAAATTGAATTTCGTTTGTGAAAAATTAGTTTTCCTACGAGCGTGCGCAAAGTAGTACTTTTCCGCACGCATTTCGGTTCTCAAAGTTGCACTTTTCCGCACTCAGTGCGGATACAGGCCTTATCCGCGCTGAGTGCCGAAAAGTAAAAATAATTGTCAAGCAACAATAAGTGCACCTGTCGACGTTGACACATGATGACAAATTTTTCCTCTGTTTCTATATCAGCCAACATCTATACAAACACCAAATTTAATTAACTTTGACACATTGTCAGATTTGTTCTCTATTGATATGCAAGAATCTACAAACTTTCTCATCAAATTTAAACGTTTTAAGATAAAGGGCTCTGACGATGATTTTCTGTTAATTTTTTTTTGTTATGTAATTTTTTGATAACTGCATAGTTTCGCTTCAAGTTAATTAAAAATAATTGAACAAATTATTGTTTTTTTTTTCTAAATTTTTGTTGTTGCCTACCTGATATGAATCTCGTAGGAAAAATTTAGTTCCTAACACGTGCGCAAAGTGTCTTTTCCGCACGCAAACACTTGTCCGAACTCCGCTTCGCGTCGTTCGTATAACTTTGCGCACTTGTTAGGAAAATTTCGTTACTTTGAACAGTGTGGATAATGTTACGGAACTTCCGGTCGAATATTTTTTTTATTAACCCGGAATTTCCGAATTATTATTTTATTATTATTCGTCCGGAAAATAATACACCATGTACCCCTGCAATGACACAATCATTACTCCCCAGGCCCCATTGTGCTGGCGCTGGCGCCGCGCCGCCAATTTCAAATTTGAATTTTCTATTTTCTCCCGGATGATCAAGCAGGTTCAATATCAAAAAAAGGATTCCGCCACGCATAATATTTTTTCCAAACATTTCAAGTCGTGTAAAAAAAAATTGACATCTATGACTGTCAAACCTCAACATTTCCCATTTTATTTTTTTTCGGCCTTAAGACGTACCGTAGCGAGGAGGGTCAAATTTACTTTTTGACGTATTTTGTGCTCCTCTATCCGATAGATTTTTTTTTTTTTTTTTGAAATTCGATATTTGAATTTTTTCGACAAAAAAATTCAAAGGGTTATAGCCTTCGAATTTTTTTTTTTAATTTTCAAACCGTCCTAACTCGAAAACGAGAAGATTGGCACGGGGCACCGTTTTCGAGAAAATCGACCTCGAAAATTTTAACAAAATTACAATAAATTTCAACTTTGACGGCCAATATCTCAAAGACAAAAACGGCCTGGAAACTCCATTAAAAAATATTTTGTAGGTAATTTCATCCTCTCTCAAATGAGATATGACTCGAAACGATCGAGAAATAGCGGAGTTATAGGCGAAAAAGTGGTCTCGTGTCGGATACCCACAATTTTTTCTGATCAAAATCGAAATTTCCTTTTTTATTTTTTTTCGGCCTTAAGATGTGCCGCAGCGAGAAGGGTTAAATTAACTTTTCGACGTATTTTTTGCTCCTCTATCCGATAGATTTTTTTTTTTTGAAATTCGATTTTTTTTGAAATTTGAATTTTTTCGACAATGCAAGGACTAGTACGCATTACGTGGACGGGTTAGTTTGCATATTTTTGGTTAGTTTCGTTGCAGTTCATTCAATACTGGTTATAAGTGTACTGGACTACTAGTTATTAACAGAGCGCTAAATTCAATACATGCAAGGACTAATACGTATTACGTGGACGGGTTAGTTTGGGCTAGTTTGCATATTTTTGGTTAGTTTCATTACAGTTCATTTAATACTGGATATAAGTGTACTGGACTACTAGTAAACTGGTACACAAGTAAAAAACAATCCGGACGAATAATAATATAATATAATCCGGAAATTCCGGGCTGATAAAAAAAAATATTCAACCGGAAGATCCGGTTGATCAGGGACACCCTACTTTGAAATCAATTTTCATTTGAGCGAAATAGATAGATAGATAGATAGACAGTGGCTTACCCACGGGGGGGATAAGGGGGATATATAACATAAACACACAGAACATAAACAGCAAAAAATTGAAAATAAATAAAAATTCAATTTATTCTATAAACCGCCACCGTAAACGGCGCGTGCTGATTGGTGCGCTTCATTTAGAAAACGTTCTAGAATCAAGAAGAACGACGAGTTGGCGGCAGTGTGGTTATGAGATACATGCCGGTCTGGTAGCATTGATCAACACCCCCGCTTTTGGTGCGAAAATCCATACAATATTTCTCATTCAAGTCATAGTCTCATGGTAGATGATTGATTAAGTATAAATTTACGTAAATTACACAATTACAGTATGTGCCGAGGCGGCGGCCGACTGGGCGAAACCGCTGTGTGTGTTTTAACCCTAAAGCCTAGTTCTCATGATGCGGAATTCCGGATTGCGGGTGCGGAATTTTTGAAATAATTCCGTTGGCGGGAAAACGTCAACTTTTTTGCGGATCCGCAATAAAGTTGAACCATTTTCAACTTTCTTGCGATTTTTTTTTCTGTCTTTGTCTAAACATTTCTCATCTTTGTTTGATTTCTACATAAACAAATAAACTAACAACTAACCTCAAACAAAAAACAATAAAACAATTAATACCTAACAAAAATAAATTGATCTGCTTGCTTGTGTGCTTGTTTTATTTTCAAATACATATTATTACGGCAAACCCCTTGTTCATGCCTTTTCAGAAGAATATTTCTGAACAACATCTTCCTTTTCTTAATATTCCTCTGCTATTCTGCTTCTTTGATGAAGTTTCATGCATATTATGGATTAATAGCAAACCCAATACTAACGTATATTGGGTGGTAGTCTGAATAAAAACGAAGTAAAGTACGTTTTTTTTTTAAAGATAATTCCCCAAGTCAAAAATTTAGTAACTTTGTTAGCAACATAAGCCTTTTCTGCACAAAAAATTTGAAACCATTGACAATTTTACATTGTATTGCCAACATAATGTCATTTTGACTTTTATCTTTAAAAAAAACAGATTTTACTTGCTACTTCTACAGGTAGTAGTATATTCTACGAAGTATTTACTTCACAACAAAGGATTTACTAATTTCCGGTAGTTTCGAAATGTAGTATCTACTTCATTTTAAAGTAAACACTACGAAGAATATACTACTACTTGTCGTAGTAGCTAGCAGATACTTTGTTTTTTTTCATACCTCCCTCTGTCTTTTCCATTGATAATAATTTAATTGTGCAATATAATTAGCCATCCAGGCACACAGGAAAACAAAAACAAAAAATATGTTAGGTTAAGATTACATGTATTTGACATAAAACCGCATCCGGAATTCCGTTTCATGTGAACCATCAAAAATTACGATTTTCAAAAAACTGCGATTTCCGGATCCGCAATGCGGAATCCCGCACCATGAGAACTAGGCTTAACTCTGGACTAGTTGCTGGAAATCTAACCTCCGCTCTTCGTTGCCACTAATGCCACTTTGCTATTGCGATTCGCGACGAAACGCAGTGCGCACCGCGGCGCGCAGAGCAGTTTTGTATCTACATGACGCAAAAGGTTGTGAATTGTTTATGTTTTAATTTAATGTATGGTTTTTAAATTTTTTGCTATAAAAATACTCAACCAAAACCTAGTTAAGTATGAGTAAACAAACATCTTTGGCATTTTTTTTGAAGAGAAGGAGAACTGATGCAAGCGATAGCGAACCATCTAGCTCATCGTCCCTGAATGCAACAGCTGAAACTTCCGCAAGTAAAAATCAATCTGAATATATATCTGTATATCCCAATGATATTGGAAACTTTATAAACAAAAATCAAACCACAGATACATTATGTTATTAATTCACTCTGGGTTCCACCACATACATACATGTTTCCTTTACTTGACAAGTATAATGCCAAGAAAGTGAAACTTCGGTTTCAGCATAAGTGGCTTACAGAGTTTAGTTGGCTAGTCTACTCAGCTAAAGAAAAAGGGGCATTCTGCAAATTTTGTGTATTCTTTGCAACAACAGGAGGAGTTAATAGTCAGACATTAGGTGCTTTGGTTAAAACCAAAATGGATAATTGGAAAAAGGCAAAAGAAGTAAGTACCTACCTATATTTATTTAATTTCATCTTATGCCTTGCGCTAAAGTTTACTTTACCGACCACAAAACGCATTTATCCCTTTTATAAAAAAAGTTATTTTTGATGTGAAACATCTATTGGCGGATTGGCGCGCCATATTGGCAGTAAAATCAACCTGTTTGCCGTTACTGCGCATGCACGGCGTGGATCCCGTGTCGGCCAACTTTTTTTCATATTTTTCTATTTCAACTGAAAGAATTTAATTTAAAATAAATTAAGTACATTAGCAAATTTGAAATTTCTTACAATTTTATAGTATTTTTTTTTAATACTTTTTGAAATTAGGTATAGGCGCTCGTAGGAAAAATGTTGTACCTATTACGTGACACGTGCAAAAAGCGTCTTTTCCGCCATTGACGGCTGCTTCACGTCGATCGTGCAGTTGCCATCGCGTGCGGAAAAGTATCACTTCCGCACATGTTAAGAAAATAATTTTTTTAGATATTTAATTCACACCAAAGCACTCAATTTCATAAGGAATCTATTAATGCTTACGGAAATCTGGTAAAAATTCAAGAGGGCGGTCAGGAGAAGGTAATAGACTTGATAGATGAAAACAGAAAAAAACAAGTGGCAGAAAATAGAGCTAGAATTAAACCAATTATATAAGCAATATTATTATGTGGTAGGGAGGAAATGTCACTTCGAGGACATCGAGATTCCGGAGAATTGAAAATAGATGATAGTTGCGTAAGAGAAGGAAAGTTGCGTGCAGTTTTAAAATATAGAGCTAAAGGGGACGCAGCATTAAGAGAAACACTTGAAAAATCAAGTAAAAGAGAAACCTATATTAGCCCAAAAATTCAAAATGAAATTATTAGCAATATAAATACTATAATGCTGAATAAAATGGTATCAAAAATTAATAAAGCAGGGGCGTTTTCTGTTCTAGTAGACGAAACCACCGATATATCGACAACTGAACAAGTAACGATATGTGTAAGATATGTCAATGAAAATAAAATCCACGAGGATTTCTTACAATTTGTTCCAGCAGAAAGTTTAACTGGTGAAAGTTTGTCTAATCTAATTATAAATAGTCTAGAAAAATTTGGATTAGATCTTGACAATCTTGTCGGGCAAGGTTACGATGGAGCAAGCAATATGTCGGGGCAATTTAATGGCGTACAGGCGGTTATTCGTCGTAACTACCCGAAGGCTATATATGTGCACTGTGCTGCCCACTCTTTGAATTTGACAATTTCAAAATCTTGCGAGATACAGCAAATTAGAAACTGTCTAAATACCATAGAAAAATTATATGATTTCTTCAATACTCCAAAGAGACAGAATATCCTTTTAAAAAAGATTGATGAGTCTGATAATAATCCTTCCAGTAAAACTCTTAAACGATTATGTGCAACACGCTGGACGTCTAAGTATGAAGCAGTACAAGATTTTTTAGAATTATTTGGTTACGTCGCCGAAAGCTTAGAAGAAATCTCGGGCTGGAAAGAGTCTGGAGATGCAAATATGTTGCGAAACAGTCTAAATGATTCCGATTTTCTGGTAGCTCTCCAGATCATAAATCAAATATTTAGTTTTGCCTTACCTCTTTGTCGTTTCCTTCAAAAATCTGATACTGACTTAGGAGAAGCCATAGCTATGACGGAAAATACAATTTCTTGCTTAAAAGTTATACGTCAAGATGTTACGAAACAGTTTGAAACGATTTTCAATAAAGCTCAGGTAAAAATTTAAATATAAAACGTGTGTGTATAATTTTTTTAAAAAAAATTCAAAATTTTAGGATATTGCTTCAAGTATTGACACCAACATTCAGATGAAAAGAGTCATTTCACGCCAAAAAAATCGAGCAAATCCTGTCATACAAAATTCAGAAACACCAGTAGTTGACTATTTTAGGATTGCCATTTATATACCATTCATCGATCATTTCATTAGTCAGCTAGAGGAAAGATTTGCTAACCATAAACAAATTTTCAAAGGTTTTATGTGTTTGCTGACGGGAGAAAAATCAGAATCTGATTGCAATGCCTATGACGAACTTTTAGATTTGTATATTCCTGATGTGCCTAAAGTAATTTCAAAAACAGAAATTAAATTATGGCACAATTATCTGAATAGCTATCCCGATGTAAAAAGTTAGCGTCAAGCTTTAGCACATTTGGAATTATGCAACCAACAAGCTTACCCTAATGTGTACAGACTGTTGTTGATATTCTGTACAATACCAGTTTCCACAGCCACACCAGAGAGGTCATTCTCAACATTAAAAAGGATAAGAACCTATCTTCGAAATTCTACTTCCCAAAACAGACTTAATGGTCTAGCAATGATGTCTGTTCATAGAGAATTATCTGTTTCCGAAGATGAAATAATCGATGAGATGGCAAAAAAACCTAGGCGACTAGATTTTATTTTATAAAATAAAATATCCAAATTTGCTCAGTGGCGTATTTATTTTCAGTTTTTTGACTTCGAAGTGCATTTAAACATATATTTGTAACATTGTAACATGGATGTTAATATATGAACACTATTATGTATTTGTTATTTTGTATTGAAATAGTGGGAAAGAAATCATGATCGCTTGTTATGAAGGGTTCTGGGGTGTCGCCTCCTGCAATAAATGAAAAACAGCAACATTTTTGTTTTTCTCAAGATTCCGAAAATGGTTTTTATACAAAAACCAATAAAACGCTATTCGGGCAAGTTTGCAAGTTTCATCGAATGGAATGAGTATTTAAAGTTTTTCGATATTTCTACGGTTTATTTTTTTGAAAGCTCAAAATAATTGTTTTTGGGCGTGGCACCCGAAAAGAATTTCGCGCATCCGGCGGCGCCTGCGCTGGGCTTTCGCCTCCTCCTGGATTACTCTCTGGCAATACACATGGACCGTGGTTCTGGGCTAGACCCCCCCCCCAGAGGTAAATCGTAAAGACGCCACTATTTGCTGTACAAACCTATATTTTTTAATTTTGTTAATTTTTATCCCCCCCCAGAGCCAATGCCTGGGTACGCCACTGTAGATAGATAGATTTTTATTAACGAACAATGGTCATTCACAAAAGATACCTAGCTTAGGTTAAAGTTACAATGGTTAAAAAAATTTCAACTTAAATACATTTATAAAAAATATCACATTATGCAGATACATAGCCTAGGTTAAAGTAACAATGGTTAAAAAAAAAATTTGTTTAAAAACATTTATATAAGATAAAAATATCACATTATGCAAACATTAGCAGACTACACAGTTAAAATCACAAGATAAAAGTCACAGAGACAACATAAATTATTATAATTCAGTCAGCTTACGTTTTAGTGTATTATAAGTTATAGAGAATAAATCTATATTATCAGGTAGTTTGTTGGCATTTCTGGCCATTCTACTTAAAGGCGAAGAGTACCCATAATTAGTGCTATGAAAATTAATAGAGAAAAGGTTGTTATTCCTCAATCTTCTAGTTGTATTAAAACTGAAAGAAGACAATAGTTCTGCACAATCTATTTCACCATTTAAAAGCTTAAATAGGAAACATAAGTCAAAATTGTCTCTCCGTTTTTGTAGAGATGTGATGTTTAGAAGATTTTGCAATTCGTTGTAATTTATTTCATCTTTTGGTATTCTAAGTAAATACGCAATAAGTCTGAGAAACTTTCTCTGAACTTTTTCCAGCTCAGTTTGATAAGCTTGGTAGTGGGGAGCCCAAACAACGCAGGCATACTCCAATACAGATCGTACTACTGAACAGTACACATTTTTAATTATATTTATGTTGTTAAAATCTTTCAACTTTCGGAAAATGAAACCAAGGAGTTTGAGTGCTCTGTTCGCTGTAGCATTTACATGGTGATTAAAATTCAGCTCGGTATCAAACCATACTCCAAGATTTTTAATATGGGTTTCTCTTGTTAACTGACAATTATTTATTTTGTAGTTGAAATGAATAGGTTTTTTAATTCTAGAAAAGGTTACAATTTTGCATTTATCTGTATTCAAAGCCAATTTATTTCCATGACATCATTGAGCTAGCTTGTCAAGGTCTCTTTGAAAATCCAGACAGTCCTATTGACATTTTATTTTTTTGTAAAATTTGCCGTCATCAACATAGGTGAGAGAAAGGGAAGTTTCAAGCGAGCTGGAAATATCATTAATAAAGATATTGAAGAATAATGTAGACAAATGTCCACCACACAAATGGGACACCTGAGTTGATCTCAATCTCGGATGAAACATGATCACCAATTTTTACAGCTTGTCTTCTTCTGAAAAGATAACTTTCCATCCACCTAAGGAAAATGGAATGGACACCAACGGCCCGAAACTTAGAAAGCAGAATTCCATGATCAACCCTGTCAAAAGCCTTGGAGAAGTCTGTGTAGACAGCATCCATCTGTTCACGATTCTCCAAGGCTTCCAACAGGTGTTTCTCATAAGTGAGGAGATTAGTGACTGTGGACCTAGCCCTTATAAATCCATGCTGATGGGGAGAAATTAGATTCTTGAACAATGGTGAGATCTTATCAGCAATAATGCACTCAAACACCTTAGAAATGATTGATATTTTGGATATTGCCCGGTAGTTCTCCACACTAGACCGGTCTCCACTCTTGAAAATGGGGGTAATATGGCTGCACTTCCAAAAATCTGGAAAAATTCCAGTTTTTAGTGATTTATTGTAAATTTTACATAAGACAGGTGTGAGAATACAAGCTGTATTCTTTAGGAAAATGACAGGTATTTTATCTGGCCCAGTACCAAGGTTATTTTTTAGTTTTAAGATGTACTCAAATACCTCAACCTCCAAGATATTCAAATTTCCCAAGTCAGTGGTTAACTTATAGTTAAACTCACCTGAAATAGGACCACTTGTTGTATACACTGTGGAAAAATAGTTTTTAAATAGCTCAGTAGACTGTTCCAATTTAGTTGAAGTAGTATTTTGGAAGTGCATTTCAGAGGGATATTCCATATTTCTTTTTTTGGCATTAACAAATTTCCAGTAATCATGCTTATTTATCAAGGTATTTTCTAGACTGACGATATATTCATATATAATATCACAAGAGAAAAAATTTTGTCGGCAAAATTTTCGAAAGGTATGAAAGTTTGTTGCTTGGCAACAAACGCAAATGACATTTTTGACGAGTGATTTTATCAAAAATGTCATGAGCGAAATTGCCGAAAAGCAACAAACTTGAATAAAACCTTGAGAACAATTTTGCCTACACAATTTTTTCTCGAGTGGTATTCGTCATGACTATTTCACGTAAGTTTTTGAAATAAATAGAATGCAAAATTATGAATAAAAACTTCAAATTAAAAATACCAGTTTGACAATGTCAAAAGATGGTCGCTGAAATACCATGTTGTTGGTATTGTCCAGGTAGCGTTATTGTCAGGTGAATACCGAATTTATTGCTGGTGTAATACACTCTAGTGAAATAGTCAGAGTAAGACGTCTTAGAGTACTGCCTGCACTCCCTTCGTAGTTCAGAGAAGATCTCGTAATCTCTGAAAGACTGTGTTTGTTTAAATTTTTTATGTGCAGCTTTTTTTGCAATTATTAATTGTTTCAATTTTTGATTTATCCAATCTGGAAATTTTTTCTTTTTAGATTTACATTTTGGCACAAAAATATCAATTGACTGAAAAATAATGTTGTAGAAGGCTTCTACCATTTCGTTTATATCTTCAATATTGAAAAATTCAATCCAAGGAATATATGATAGATATAGATTCAATTCTCCATAGTTTGCTCCCTTAAAATTATAATAAGTAGGTACTCTCACAGTTGCTAAAATCACAGATAAAATTATTGACAGGTACACATATATCAAGAGCTGGGTGCGGCTTGTCCAGTTTCAGTAGTGGAAAGTCGGAAAGAGAGATCCCAGTTTCCAGTGAGTTTGTAAAAACCAAATCAAGGCAGTTACCATATATATTCGGAAAGCTGTTTATTTGATGTAAGTTGAGAAATGCCATGCATTCGACTAAACATTTAGTTTCTTCAGTGAGTGAGCCTTCCAAGGAAAAGGCTTGTGTTCCCATGTTGTCATTCACCCACTGGACTTTGGGCAAATTATAGTCACCACACAACATTACATTGATGTTGTCCATCTCTACCGAGGTTAAAACTGATAAAAGTGAGGTGCAATAATTTTCATATTTCTCCAGTAATGAGTTAGGAGTTAGTTATACACGTTTCCAATTAGGGATTCTTTTGAGTTGTGAGGTTTGACACTAACAAAAAGCTGTTCTACACTTACAATTGGTGTGATAATTTTGTTTGAAGGGAACTTATTGTGAACTGCAATGATAACTCCCCCTTGCGATTGGCAGTTACTAGTTTCGCTATTTCTGTCCATTCGGTAGACAATATAGTTATTCAGCCCCAGTTCCAGGGTACCAATTGAACTGTCCAGAAAGGTTTCAGTGAACAACAGTATGTCGTAACTTTCCAGTGCGACTGCCTGAGCAAGCTCAGCAAGTTTAGTTTTAAGACCTCTTACGTTTTGGTAGTAAATATTGAGATTAGTGGGTGAGGATATTTCTGTAACTGTAGCTTTGTTCTGTTTTTTATTGTTATATTTGATGTTCTCGTCAAGAGGAGAAGTTATTTTCTGTCTAAAAAATTTCTTCCTAGAACAAAGTTGAAACGGCTAAAGGAGACTCCGCGTCGCCAGAAATTTGTGTTGTAAACCATTTCTTTCAAAAGTGGATCCACACCAATCATGTAATATCTCTTATTTTCAGACATTAAAGTTTTAGGTTCACATTTCGTAGCACTAACATCTTTTTGCGCATTAGCGTGTTTTGTGATATAGTTTTTTATTGTTTCTTCTGTACATTGAATTTCCGTGCCACCAGCCTTAAAACTGAGAAATAGCCATATTTTTTTGTGTTCATTATGTGTGCTAAAACCGGTAAAGTCATTTTCATTTTGTTCGCGGGATCCCGAAAACATTTTATTTTCTACTTTACTATTATAGATCCATAATAACTAGGAAACGAAATACGTTAACACACCTATAACAACCTGATCCATAACGCCCGCTTTTGCGGGCGTTATGATCTATAACGCCCGCTTATAATACCTTAAGGTGTTTTTGTTGTTGTTGTTCTATTAATTTGCACTTTACCCTAGGCATGTCTGACCGAAAATAATTTTCGGTCTAGCCAGGATTCGAACCCGGTCTACCATCAATGTTTCCCATGTAGTCCAGCGCGTTAACCCACAGGACCACCACCGTTGCCTTGCCTTATGAGATGTTTATAGATATATTAATTTATTTCGTTTCTATGTACAGGTCGCAGGTACAGGTACAGGTCACAGGTACAGGTACATGTCAAAATACAAAACAATATTCTGTCACACAAGTTTAACTGATTTTGTTAAGTACAAATTGATGAAAAAACATTGTGTTGAGTAGAAAATAAAGCATTGTATGCACCACGGGGATTTCAAGATTATAATGCCCTTCAGGCGAAATATATCCCTCGGGCCATAGGCCCTCGAGCTAGTTTCGCCTTCGGGCATTATAATCTACATAATCCCCTTGGTACATAAATAGCTATTCTTCTTGTTTTTCAGATTCTTTTGTTGTACTTTCTCGTTTTTGTTTTTGTTTATGTCAGGAGCCATAACCTCACTATTTTGACTTTTGATGGAGAGTGCTCTTCTTTTTCTTCTGCGTCGTTGTAATTCGAATTCACCTTCATCATCTAGGGCAGGTGCAGGTGACCAATTTTGCTGCTCGGTCAGCTGTTGTTGTTGTTGTTTCGCTTCGGCGGAAACGGTGGCGGCGGTGTTCGGAAGATTTGCGGATAAATTAGAAACGCCATTTGGGGCTGAAATTCGGGCGGATTCCTGTTGTCTTTCCAACTGGAGGGCCGTTTTTCTCCCTAGATCACAGTTTTCCACCAGAAGAGCGTTTTTTTCTTCCAAAATTTGGATTATTTTTCGAAGGTGACTAACTTCGCTGTTGTTTAGATCAGGTATTGCGGAATTTGCGGAAACTTCCGCCATAACCTCTTTTGTTGCAGGAACGTGTTTGCAGGTAGCTTTCTTTTGTTCGGCACTTTGAACTAAACAGGAAGGGTGGAAATGCTCCCCGCACTTGCTGCACTTTGATATATCCACTACTACATATTTTTTACAATGTTTACATGGTAGATTTTTCACATTTTCGGAGCGGAATTGCGCCGCGACTTTCTCGGGCGCCATGTTGATGACGGATATACTGAGATAATTGGATTTCACAGATGTGAATTTAGTTTTCATTAATTTGAAATCAGATTTCACTAGTGTGAAATAATGCTGGAAATGGTATAGAAATTTTGAAACGAGAAGTCTGTAACATTTTAATTTTGCTCTTCCCATTAAATGAGTAATTCAGCGTTTTAACTGGTAACACACAAATATTATTTTAGAGCTGACTTAATTGATTGGATATTAATTACCTTACTCTGCATCTTTTTAGATAATTTCAGGCACAGCCAGACAAGATTTTGCTCCTTATCATTTGTCTAATGATTTAGTTGACCATTGCAGATGAATATTTATTGAACAATGCCTGGTTATCTTATTCTTGTTGTCCTTAAAAGGAATATACATAAATTATCAATTTCATTAGTCGATAGCCAACATTGTTTTGATTTTCAAATAAAAAGGGGTTATGTCCAGTTAATTGTCATTCAATTTTATTTTCGCGCCAGCTCATTTTGAAGGATTAATTCCTTTAGTTTTCACTCCCTCTCTGTCTCTCTCTTACTGGAGGATTTCATTTCTTTTATTTACCTGTTATCGAGTACCTATATCGATCAATTTGCTGGTACTTTGGTTTTGATCGCGTAGGGTTGGGTTTTTCTATAAATGTCGATATAATTGGTGTCGTGTTAGAGAAGGCATGGACAATATTATTTAATAAGTGAAGTTATTTATAGATTTTAACGAGAATAGTGTTTTCCTGATTTGTGTGGATTGAGTCGGTTCCATTTGTTGAGTCCCTTTGGAGGTTTCGCTGACGAGTATCGATATCTTTGTCGTTATCTTTCAATCCTTCCTAAAGTGTGGAATGTGGAATTCGATAGAAAAAAATGTAACATAAAAAGAAGTTAGTGCGTAGTAATTTCTGGTTTAGGGTCCCAAAAATCGTACAACGGTCTTTTCCATTTCGTCCAGCGACAAGAACACTTTGGCTTTGGCCTGAAGGATAGTTTTTTTTATCCGGTTGACCATAAAGAAAATTAAGTGATTTTCTCTATTTAATTAGGATCCGGTCATCCAGATAATTTCAATTTTGGTTTTGCCAGTCTAGTTTTGGTTTTTGTTACCTTTTGGCAGCCAAATCACCTTTCTAAGGGATTTATCTATTTCTTCTAGTCGGTAAGTCCACCATTTTGTGAATTTGTATTGTTGTAAATTAATTAGTTCTATTCTCACAATAGAATATCACATCACGTCGCTTGGATTGAATTGTTTGAGCCTAGACTCTTAGAGCCTTGATTTTATTGTTGCTCGTTATTGTGAACTTCCAAATTGGATCAGCCAGCGTAGGAGAAATTAGAGTTCCATGACCTTCCGTTCACCTTCAACCTTTGAGCTGTGACCCTCAAAAATCCACGAGGTAATTATAATGGCAATTTTCCATTTTAATGTTTTATTGGGGGACCATTCTATGCCACATTGATTGGTAGACTTATAGTTTTTTATTTTAATATTTTTTTTTGGCAATGCAACTTAATTTAATGAATTGAACTCATTATATTTGGTAAATGGGTTAAAACTGGGGAATTGAAATGTACAATTTCATATCCCAAGTGGCATAATTTCAATGGGGATTTAAGGGTAATTTATTTACTCATTGGTGCTTTCTTTAGGGTCTTATGGTACGGTTTTATGCTACCGTTTTCGATAACGCAACTCAGTGGATGTTTTGATGGTATGCAGTACCCACCACTGTATCTGAATAGCAAAGACTCGGCGAACTAGTTTTCATTGATGAGATAGATCATCTGGTACGAGTGTGAAATCCCAGACCCATTGTTAATTGTCGGCATAAAGCTAAGTAGTTTAGTGTAATTTTTTTTATTAATTATTTAAAAATATCGTATATGGCTTAGGTAACCTTAGTTACTCACATTTAAGTAAACATTTGACCCCATTTATTTGCGGAGTGATCACTGACGCTGGGTGTGTGTTAATTCGCACTTATTGGTTATTTTAGTTTTAAGTATAGCTCTCTGCTTACATAGGTATTCATACATATCAATACCGACAGACAGTTTTCTTAAATCTGACTATGAGGAAGCCTTTAGGTTCTTTATTCCTGCTAGTCGTCATACTAGCCTCTGAATACTTGTCATAATCATTATTTAATCACCATAACTTGTACTAAATCAATACTTAATATTCAATAAATACTGATTTTGTTGTATTGCCAATTACCTGCTTTCTTTGTCTTTTTGCTTATCCAATTATTTCCTTACATTTCAGGCATAATAATTTGGTTTGTACTTTAGTTCAACCTGCAGTCATCGCAGGACTTTTCCGATTTAGTTTCAAAAATTGGTGGCGCACGAATCCACGAACCGGGCACGTGGACACTTTAACAAACTCTGTTGAACTAAGGTCGCAATCCCAATAAGGTTACATTTTGGTAATTGATTTTTCTTACGTAAAATAAAAGTGTTACAACTGGCGCCCAACGTGGGGCAATTGAAACTTGAAAAGGGGGGAAAGCCATTGACTGTGTCTGTTTATACTTGCGATGTGGATCAGGAGTTTGCTTATATTTCTGCAACTCTCCAGGATATTTCTACTGCAATTAAGTCTATGGCTCCAGAAAATGCAGTTGCCAAGTTCGAGCGTAATCAAACTAGATTAGTACATCTCCTCAATAGGACTGATCGTATTCCCCTAAGGGATTTGTCGGAGCAACAACTGCAGCAGAGAGGTTCTTTTCTTGCTGAAATTTTGGGTTTGTTGGATCGTCTTGAGATCGTTTCTGTTACTGATCCTAATGTTAGTGCTTTGTTGGCCGAAGGTGCAAATGTTGGCCACACTTCCTCTTCAACACCGGTTAAGGCAACTCCAGTCGGTATTTTGAATCAAACTTCCAGTGTGGTACGGAAGTCACAACCTGTTCAGAAGTGGAATCTTAAATTTAGTGGTGACTTGAAGGTCAAGTCAGTCCATTCTTTTCTTGAGGAGGTGGAAGAATTGAGAATTGCCAGACATACAACGGAGGAAGAACTTTTCGACTCTGCTAGGGACTTGTTTGTAGGAAAGGCTTTGAATTGGTTCAGAGCAAATCGCTCTAGATTTTCCAACTGGAAGGAATTGTCTGATTTGTTAATATTGCACTTCCAACCACCAGATTATAAAGCAAGATTATTCAGGGAGATCCTGGACAGAACGCAAGATCCTTCCGAGGGTATTGTTGATTACTTGACCACCATGAATGTTTTGTTTCGTAGGTATCTCAATGTTCCTGAGGAGGCTCAGTTGGAGATTATTATGAGGAACCTGGCTCCCTTTTATACAACCCAGCTTCCAGTTGTTAATACTTTGGAGGAATTGGAGGTTGAATGTTTGAAACTAGAGGCTAAGAAGTACCGTGCCGAACATTATGTTCCGCCACCTCGTAGACGAGTAAATTTGGTTGAGCCGGATTTTGCTTTTGTTGAGACCTCCGATACGGTTCCTGATGTTTCCGCATTAAGGTTGAACGAGGGGTCCGGTGCAGAAAATTCCAATCGTTCGCGTTCCTCTGCACTGTGTTGGAATTGTCAAAAGCCTGGACATCTGAATAGGGAGTGTAAACAACCCAAAAGGCTACATTGTTACAGGTGTGGTCATTCTGGCTCGACAAGTCGTAATTGTCCAAATTGCTCGGTTTCGGGAAACGGATTCCGGGGGAATCGAAGTTAGGTCATTTGATATCCACCACCAGTTCAGATTCATTGGCCTCTTCTAACAAAATTGTACTGGATTTTATACTTTCTCATGCGCAGGGTGACCAAAGACCATTTTTAGAGTTGTCTATTCTTGGGCTCCCCATATTAGGTTTATTGGACAGCGGTGCATCTCGCACGATAGTTGGATTACCGGGTTATGAGATTTTAAAGGGTTTGGGTCTTAAACTAATACGACAAACAGTTTGTTGCACTGTGGCAAATGGCCAATCCTCTACTAGTTTGGGTTATGTACAAACTCCGTTCACTTTGAATCATAAAACGAAGATTATTAATGTTTTAGTGTTACCTGACTTGGCTCACAAATTGATCTTGGGTATAGATTTCTGGACCGCCATGGGCATTGTGCCTGATTTAAGGCAGGATGTCTGGCATTTTGCTAAGACTGATGAGTTACCTTTCATTTCCAGTATTCAGGATGCTTCTACACTTACTGATAGTCAAGAAAAACAGCTCAATATGTTAGTAAGGTGATGGGAACGGGTTTAGGTTGCTGTAAAGCTGCTGAACATATCATAGAATTGGAACCCGGTACGAAGCCCATTAAACAGCGGTATTATCCTGTTTGTCCTTTCAAACAGAAAATTATTGATGATTCCTTGGATGAAATGTTGAGTTTGGGCGTTATTGAACCGTCGAAAAGCCCTTGGTCTACTCCAATTTGCTTGGCTCGCAAGAAGGATAATTCCTATAGAGTGTGTTTGGACTTTCGAATGTTAAATAAAGTTACTAAAAAGGATAGTTATCCTATTCCCTATATATCGTCCATTCTTGACAATCTACGCAATGCTCGTTACCTGAGTAGCATTGACATAAAATCTGCCTTTTGGCAAGTGCCTCTGAGTGAAAATTCTCGTGAATTTACTGCCTTCACTGTACCTGGGAGGGGACTTTTCCAATTTTGCCCAATGCCTTTTGGCTTGACCAACGCGCCAGCTACTTGGCAACGTATCGTGGATAATGCTTTGGGGGCAGATCTTCAGCCCAAAGTTATGGTCTACTTGGATGATGTGATTCTTATCAGTGAAACTTTCGAGGAACATCTTCGTTTGCTGGGAGTTGTGTTGGATAGATTGCGTGAGGCAGGATTGGTTCTTTCTTTGGACAAGTGCAAATTTTGCATGTCGCAATTATTATATCTTGGTTATGTTGTGGATCGTGATGGTTTGAGGCCAGATCCGGAAAAGGTGCAGGCGATTTTAAATATCCCTACCCCCAAAAATGTCAATGAGATTCGTAGATTCATCGGTACAGCTTCTTGGTATCGTCGTTTTGTTCCAAATTTTGCTTCCATATTGGCCCCGTTAACTCAATTAATGAAAAAAAATGCCCGATGGTCTTGGAATTCCGCTTGCGAAAACTCATTCAGGCTCATTAAGGAGCATTTGGTTACCGCTCCCGTCTTGACTTGTCCAGATTTCGATCGAACTTTCACTCTGCAAACTGACGCTTCCAATTATGGAATCGGAGCAGTTTTAACCCAACAGTTTGAGGAGGGGGAAAAGGTGATTTCTTATCTTTCACGTTCTTTGACCAAACAAGAACATAAGTACACCGTGACAGAAAAGGAATGTTTAGCTGTCATTTGGAGTGTGGAAAAGCTGAGGCATTACCTTGAACATTCTCATTTCAAGGTCATTACTGATCACCATTCACTTCATTGGTTGCATCGATTGAAAGATCCTCAAGGACGTTTAGCCCGTTGGGCTTTGAGACTTCAACCATATGATTTCGAGCTTATTCATCGGAAGGGCAAAGACCATGTCGTACCTGATTTCCTGTCACGTTCAGTTCCTGTAGTGGAAGTCATTGATTCTGTGGATTATTCTGATTCCTTTTCCCACACTGTGGATAAATGGTATTTACAGATGTTTCGCAACTTAGAAAATAGCCCTAGAAAATATTCTTCTTGGAGGACGGAGGGTAACATTCTTTATAAATATGTCAAAAGCGTGAATGCCCGTGAGGCGGAAAATTGGAAAATTTTGTCCCTAAGGATAGGCGTTCCGAAATTCTTCGACGTTGCCATGATTTGCCCACTTCTGGTCATACTGGAGTTTTCAAAACCTTTTGGAGAGTTCATGAACGGTTTTACTGGCCCAAAATGAAGGCTGATGTAGCTCGGTATGTACGATCATGTCAAGTTTGTGCCCAGCACAAGGTCGAGCAAAAACCTCCATCTGGTCATATGGGTACTCGTCCTGATGTTTCGGAACCTTTTCAGTGTGTGAGTTTGGATTTTATTGGGCCGCTGCCACGATCATCGCGAGGTCACACTCATGCTTTGGTAATTTCTGACTATTTCAGTAAGTTTGTTCTAATTTTTCCGTGTAGAGCCGCAAATGCCAAGGTTTTGACGAAGAATGTTGAAGAGGGTTTGTTTCTGACCTATGGGACACCACAATATCTTATGTGTGATAATGGAACTCCAATGAAGTCGAAGGAATTTCAGTCCCTTTGTAATAAATATCAAACCAGAATATTCTATACAGCCCATTATAATCCTAAAGCCGATCCAGTAGAACGTGTGAATCGCGTTGTTAAGACCATGATCAGAACCTTTATAAATCAGAATGACCATCGCACTTGGGATGAGAATTTATCTTCGATAGCTTGTGCCATCCGAACCTCGAAGCACGAAACAACAGGTTATACGCCCTATTTTGTAAATTTTGGTAAAGAACACCACCTTTTTGGCAAAGACTACGAAACTATCTTGGCCAAGGATGGCGTCACAGTTGAGAATTACGTCAACAAGAAAGTTGGGAAGCTTCGCCAAATTTATATTGAGATTCAAAAGAAGATATTGGCTTCTCGTACAAGAAATGAACGTCATTATAATTTGAGGAGAAGACCAGCCCATTCATTTGTAGTTGGTCAGGAAGTTTGGCGTAAAAACAAGTCGTTATCGGATGCGGCAAAACATTATAGTGCTAAATTGTCCCCAGAATATCTTGGCCCATTTAAGATCAAACGTAAAACTGGTTATTTGACTTATGAATTAGAGGATTTTTCAGGACGTGGTGTTGGTGTTTGGCACGTTGAAAATCTGAAACCGGTAATCCCGTAATTGTTGTCGTGATGTCAAGGCTATATTATCTTTCTTTATCTTTGTTCAGTAATTTTTTTTTGTTTAACGCCCTGCAGGGTGGGCGATTGTTTTGATCATGGGCGGTTGTCTTGGCGCGAAACAAGATAACTGTTCACAATCAAGGTACAATTAGGTAGAATAATCCTGTACCGAGAACATGGTTGTGGTAAGAGTCCACTAAGTGCTGTGGTGAGGTAATCCTTCCGATACCTTACTTCTATTGCATAACCTCAATATCTCACAGTCACTGGTATTGATGGTTAAATTTTTTTGTTTTTTTAATTTTTTTATCTATTGGTGCTTTAGCCAACTGACTGGGCACATTCAGCTTGCTCGTGACTGGGTGTTTGTGCGTAGTTTTGTTGGTCGAAGAATTCAATTTCTCTGTATCTCACCTTCATATAATTTTTTCTTTTTTTGCCTTGACTGACTTAAATTGCGTATTGGAGAGTGTATGGTCGGATATGTACCTATATTTATATTTGCTGTTCCTTTTTGCCCTGTAACGAAGTTGTGACTTACTGTTCATTCGAATGGTGAATGACATTTTGCTGCAGATCCATTTTTTTTTTCTCTTTGAAAGGCTGAGGGGTATTGGGTGCTGCCGGACCAAGGTTCCGACGTTGCTCTTGGTAACAGAGTTTCTCTGTTGTCATGGGCAACAGACAGAATGGAAGGGTGGGCGTCGGGGGGTTTCTGCCTGACTGGTATTCCTAGTGGGACGTGTTACGTCACCCCCACAACATGTTGGGCAGCTACTACTGCGTTCCACCTCAGCTCCATTCTGCCTATCAGGTCCTTGGGGTCGACAGCAGTGGTATCTCTCGGAACACCCTATAAACTTTTAATTTGTTGGACTGCAAGTGCCTACCTAGTGTAGCGGCACTCTTCAGCCTGGTGGAGCTATATCCAACCGATCCTTTGTGTCCCAATCCTTTGTTTTTGACTGTTTTGGTTCCATGCGGTGGGTTTGTCTGTCGAGGAAATTCATTATAGAACCAGTGCACGAGGTTTCCCACACGTTACTGGGATTACGCAACTCTGGACAATTTCGCTGTTCCATCAAGATTTTGAGCGAGCTAGGGATCAGCTGCATAGTTCAATGTCGGTAGGGGTATTTGCTCTCGAAGTAGTTGTTCCAGATGATTTCTATTCTTTCATATCTTGCGAAATCTTTCTGTGTGGTGTCTTCGTCGGTCATTTCCGTCGCGGGGAACTATAGCAATCCGAAATATCCTTTCGTACACCTTGTTTATATATGCCTTTAACTTTTATACCTTCAGTTTTTTTTTGTTACCCTTGATAATGTTAATTTTATTGATTAGCTTTTATCTTTTTGTTCATGCCTTCTGTCGACTTTACAATCTTATCGTCGAGAATCTTTCAAGAAAGATTTTCTCCTGTGAAAGAGAGGGGAGAGTTGTAACATTTTAATTTTGCTCTTCCCATTAAATGAGTAATTCAGCGTTTTAACTGGTAACACACAAATATTATTTTAGAGCTGACTTAATTGATTGGATATTAATTACCTTACTCTGCATCTTTTTAGATAATTTCAGGCACAGCCAGACAAGATTTTGCTCCTTATCATTTGTCTAATGATTTAGTTGACCATTGCAGATGAATATTTATTGAACAATGCCTGGTTATCTTATTCTTGTTGTCCTTAAAAGGAATATACATAAATTATCAATTTCATTAGTCGATAGCCAACATTGTTTTGATTTTCAAATAAAAAGGGGTTATGTCCAGTTAATTGTCATTCAATTTTATTTTCGCGCCAGCTCATTTTGAAGGATTAATTCCTTTAGTTTTCACTCCCTCTCTGTCTCTCTCTTACTGGAGGATTTCATTTCTTTTATTTACCTGTTATCGAGTACCTATATCGATCAATTTGCTGGTACTTTGGTTTTGATCGCGTAGGGTTGGGTTTTTCTATAAATGTCGATATAATTGGTGTCGTGTTAGAGAAGGCATGGACAATATTATTTAATAAGTGAAGTTATTTATAGATTTTAACGAGAATAGTGTTTTCCTGATTTGTGTGGATTGAGTCGGTTCCATTTGTTGAGTCCCTTTGGAGGTTTCGCTGACGACTATCGATATCTTTGTCGTTATCTTTCAATCCTTCCTAAAGTGTGGAATGTGGAATTCGATAGAAAAAAATGTAACATAAAAAGAAGTTAGTGCGTAGTAATTTCTGGTTTAGGGTCCCAAAAATCGTACAACGGTCTTTTCCATTTCGTCCAGCGACAAGAACACTTTGGCTTTGGCCCGAAGGATAGTTTTTTTTATCCGGTTGACCATAAAGAAAATTAAGTGATTTTCTCTATTTAATTAGGATCCGGTCATCCAGATAATTTCAATTTTGGTTTTGCCAGTCTAGTTTTGGTTTTTGTTACCTTTTGGCAGCCAAATCACCTTTCTAAGGGATTTATCTATTTCTTCTAGTCGGTAAGTCCACCATTTTGTGAATTTGTATTGTTGTAAATTAATTAGTTCTATTCTCACAATAGAATATCACATCACGTCGCTTGGATTGAATTGTTTGAGCCTAGACTCTTAGAGCCTTGATTTTATTGTTGCTCGTTATTGTGAACTTCCAAATTGGATCAGCCAGCGTAGGTGAAATTAGAGTTCCATGACCTTCCGTTCACCTTCAACCTTTGAGCTGTGACCCTCAAAAATCCACGAGGTAATTATAATGGCAATTTTCCATTTTAATGTTTTATTGGGGGACCATTCCATGCCACATTGATTGGTAGACTTATAGTTTTTTATTTTAATATTTTTTTTTGGCAATGCAACTTAATTTAATGAATTGAACTCATTATATTTGGTAAATGGGTTAAAACTGGGGAATTGAAATGTACAATTTCATATCCCAAGTGGCATAATTTCAATGGGGATTTAAGGGTAATTTATTTACTCATTGGTGCTTTCTTTAGGGTCTTATGGTACGGTTTTATGCTACCGTTTTCGATAACGCAACTCAGTGGATGTTTTGATGGTATCTGAATAGCAAAGACTCGGCGAACTAGTTTTCATTGATGAGATAGATCATCTGGTACGAGTGTGAAATCCCAGACCCATTGTTAATTGTCGGCATAAAGCTAAGTAGTTTAGTGTAATTTTTTTTATTAATTATTTAAAAATATCGTATATGGCTTAGGTAACCTTAGTTACTCACATTTAAGTAAACATTTGACCCCATTTATTTGCGGAGTGATCACTGACGCTGGGTGTGTGTTAATTCGCACTTATTGGTTATTTTAGTTTTAAGTATAGCTCTCTGCTTACATAGGTAGGTACCTATTCATACATATCAATACCGACAGACAGTTTTCTTAAATCTGACTATGAGGAAGCCTTTAGGTTCTTTATTCCTGCTAGTCGTCATACTAGCCTCTGAATACTTGTCATAATCATTATTTAATCACCATAACTTGTACTAAATCAATACTTAATATTCAATAAATACTGATTTTGTTGTATTGCCAATTACCTGCTTTCTTTGTCTTTTTGCTTATCCAATTATTTCCTTACATTTCAGGCATAATAATTTGGTTTGTACTTTAGTTCAACCTGCAGTCATCGCAGGACTTTTCCGATTTAGTTTCAAAAATTGGTGGCGCACGAATCCACGAACCGGGCACGTGGACACTTTAACAAACTCTGTTGAACTAAGGTCGCAATCCAAATAAGGTTACATTTTGGTAATTGATTTTTCTTACGTAAAATAACAGTGTTACAAGTCTTGAATTTTGATAAGCTCCATGCTGTTTCGTAATTGACTTCTGACGTTGACAGATGTTGAATGACTTTACTACTGGCTTCACCTCGTAAATATGCGTCTTCAAGAATTGTATCTTTTGGTACTGATTGCTTGATTTTCCTCTATCACTTGCTTGAATATGTCATAAAATACAAGCCAACTGTCGTAATTTCCATGAAAGAGTGGAATTGTTACTGCTGGAACCGTATGCTGTCTGGTAACTGTAGGTGCTACTGGAAACGCAGGTTGAATTGAACAGCAGAATAAAAAGGAAAAGTAAGGGTCATTTACATTCACTAAAGGCTCATCCTCAATCAATTTACTAGCGAAGTGGCACTTCGGCACGCAAGCTAGGAAAATGTTGTTTAACGTTGGCATCCTCAATTCAATTCCGTGCTGGCATGCACGTCGACTCCGAAGTGAAGGTTGCAAGCTGCCAACTTTTTCGATGCGTGCCGACTTATGTCATGCGCAGTACAGTAAAAAATGATTTAGGTTATCCTTGCGTTCGGTATGTTGCTCAAAGAGCAGAGCGGAGCCGTAATCACGTGACCAGCGTGCGCACAGAGCAGTTAAACGCTGTATCAGAGGGCTCGAAATTTTATTAAACGAACGTGAATGTGCCTGCACCGAGTACACTTTTTGAATAAACGAACGGTAAATTCATGCTCAGAGAACTCAGATCAAAATACCGAATGCACGGTATGTGACCGTACTACACGCACAGCAGACTGAAAATTGACAGCATTGAGGATGGGTATAAATTTTCCAGCACGCGTGCCAAAGTGTCACTTCGCTACCAGATTGATTGAGGATGTAGCTTTAACGTACGGGAAATTATAATTGCATTTCTTTGTCCTTGTTCATTGCCTGTGGTCTGACAAGGATAAAATTATGCTTGATATTCAACTTGACGTAGCTTGACAAGTGATCGATATTCAATTGTTTGTGTTTTTGATTGACAAATACGTTGCATGTCACGCTGTTTTCCTCCTTCCTTTTTTATCCCGTGCAAATAATAAGAACGGATTGCTATACGTATGTCTAACATAATTTGGTACGTTTTGCCTCGTCTTGCGCAATAAGCGTTCTGTGTCTTTTTCTATCTAATAAAGTTTTCGTATTATTACCTCTTTGTCTGGTAAAATAGATAGGTCTCTTACAACGCACAGAAACATAAGTATATCGCTACATCGTTAATTTTCAAGTGGATAACTACATAATATAGTGCATGATCGTTAACTCTTCTTTATTATTAATTTTCCATACGTTAAGTGAAGTGAATGTAATTGACCCTTTATACAGCCACTCGATTCGTTTTATGTGCAATAGGGAATTTTCATATTTCTCAAATTATTTTTTTTTAGATACTTCTAGTCATCAGTTATAACATAATTTTCTTTTTTTCCATTTCAATTTATACGTTGTACGAAAAAAAAATTATTGAAATTCAAATGAAATACTTTGGCGCGAAAACACGGAATTTCAATTTGACAGCGCTTGTGACGTTGAGATTTTGTAAACATAAAATACGCAGCAAACGAACTCTTGCTGACTTAGTGCTATTTTTGTGTTATTCAAGTATGTTAAAGTTTGCTTTTTGTGAAAATTGTCGCAATGGATGAAGAATATTGTGAAGGACTGCTTTTGTATTTTTTTTACGTGCAAATTCCCTATCACAGATTTCCCTATTGACGGGTTTGTTTACAGAATCGTGACGTCAAAACAGGTATTCATCATAGGAGCATTTTTTTGGCGGGAAAATTTTTATTTCAAATTTGATATTATCTTTTGTGTAACAAGGACGGTATCAGTTAAATAAAAACTGGTCATATGAATATTGTGCAGCATAAACTATCGATTTAAAACAAATTTGGAAAATTTTACCTCACTTGCAAGTTCCCTATTCAGTGTGATCGGTTTATTACGATACTAACCTATTTCAAATTTTTGCTTTCTGTAGGTCATTGCAACAAGATCAGAGTGGTCTGAAAATGAATTTTTCGGTTTTTACAATTTTCCGCGGGACAATTAAGCAGAATGACTGCACTGGATTTTTTTTGGTTAGTTTCACTTTGAGTTATGTGAACCAAGCGAAAAGTTTTTGATATTTTTCAAATTACCAGAAAACAGGCCAAAAAATTGATATTTATTAAAAATCCTTGTACCTTTTTAAAAATTCACACATAGACGTAAAATCGAATCCTGAACCACTTTTCTCTCTACAATTTTTCGATTTCTGGTCATCTAACCCCACTTTTTACATATTATTTAAGGCGAACTTTTCAAATTTCCCGCCATAACTGTGGTCACATGACATCTGTCACAGTGCTTTTTTTTGTTGACGGGTATGCTGAATCGATCCCACGTAACATTTTCTTTGATATCCTAATAATAAAATATTTTCCCATTTGTTGCAAACTTTTTGGCGGTCACTGTATAAAGTCAGAATTTGTAAGATTATCCACTTTTTGTCAATTGGCCTTTTAACAGGAATTAGTAATGTTACTTTACTAAACTAGTACAAGTTATTCAAGTACAAATAAGTGGATTGTTGTGGAACTTATGGGTGGACTCAGCCATCTATTCACCAATATGTTGTTCAAGTACAATACTAACCTGATTCACTCAGTTGTGAATTTTTCTCATTAGTTCAAAAACTACACGTTTCAGATGAGTGTCTTATTTGAACAGTTCAACAGTATATTGGTGAGTAGATGGCTGTGCATTGTGCAAGATACGGTTTTTCGAAGGAATGGCCCATACAAATATGGGAATAGGGGAACTATTTAGGAGAATAAGGTGATTTTAAATAGGTAGGCACAGGGTGTTTTTTTATAAATTGACACTCCACCTACACTTTTACCTCTACAGGTAAAAGAAAGGTGTAAATACAAAAGTTGTATAGTTTCGTCTGAATTTTTAGAAACCATGGTCAGAAACAAAATTTGAATGTCAGAAATGTGAAATTTTGCATGCTTCCAACTTTTTTCAAATGGGATGCCCTATATTTCATTCTATATTATTGAAGAGCACAATGTCCCGATCTATATTTGATTGAGCAATCTCTCATATATTTGGCTCCAAAAATTGTAAAAATACTATCCTACTACTTACTGATTTTGTGATCCATTCTACTTGTACAGGTGAAAGCTGCAGGTAACATTTGAGGTACCTACTTGGTTTCTCTGATAAAGTATGTTTTTTTTTTTAAAGATAAAAGTCAAAATGACATCATGTTGGCAATACAATGTAAAATTGTCAATGCTTTCAAATTTTTATGTAGAAAAGGCTTGTGCTGCCAACATAGTTACTAAATTTTTGACTTGGGGAATCATCTTTAAAAAAAAAACAGACTTAATAATTTTTAAGATTTTTAGAACCAAATATGTTGGAGACGGCTCAACCAAAATCCAAATATAGACAAACTATATAGTTTTGGAATCGAGAAATTATGTTCTTCAAGAATATAGAACTGCTGAAAACATACAATATTTCACATTTTTGTCATTCAATTTTTATTTTTGACCATGGATTTTAAAAATTTAGCCAATACTGTGTAACTTTTGTATTCACACCTTTCATCTACCTGTAAAAGTAAAGGCTGTAGAGAAGGTGGGTTGTCAATATATAAAAAAAACACCCTGTACATTATCTTATTGATTTTGTATGAATATTTGCCCCCCCCCCCCCACTATATCCGCCACTGCTGCATTAAGTGAAAGTTCACGTACTTAGGTACAACAGTAAGAAATTATTTAATAATGAACCTCTCACAATAAGAAAAATTAATGAATATAGGGTTTTTAGGCGCAAGGTGAAGGGCTGGCTAGTTGTATACGTGTTTTTTAAAGTGTGGAGGGGTATTTTCTAGCCACTTTATCTCAGTTTGTTTTTTGTATTGATGTAATGTTCATACGTAATATACGTACAATTGTTTTATTCTTTACCTGTTTTTAAATTAATTTACTGTAGTTGATGATCGTATTTATTATTTATATGTGAATAAATATGCATGTACTGGCTATTAGGTTTTAATAACAACTTTGTCAATGAAACTTTTGTGTACCTACTTCTGACAATAAATAAAGCATATTTGAGTTTTGAGTTTGGTATCTCTACTCAATTAGAAACAATAATTTATTTTTTAGAAAAGTGTATTCTCCGCCCAAAATAAATTGGTTTTATAACTTCTACTTTTCCCTATACAGGGTGGGGCACGAAAAACTTCCCACCCAGGTTTTCTCAGGTGTTAGGTGATTAATAGAAAATCGCTCGGACACATCATTTTTTATTTTTCGGGGACATATTTTATTGGTATTTTCACCCCCTACCTGTCAACCCTCAGACGGGGGTGACAGGTACCCCCAAACTCTCAATAGGAATGGGGGGTCGAGTGATACGCGATTAGATAGCTATTTTTATTAAGATTATATTCCCAAAGTTTCAAGTTGCTACTATTTACCCTGTCGAAATGACAGCTTGTCAAAGTTGTGTGTTTTTTACCCCATAATAACACAACAGATTTTTCGAGTGAATAAAAACAAACCATTTTAAGCTGAACTGTTGAATGACAATACATACTTCAATTAAATACCAATGGTATTTCATTACTATGGATAGATACCCTTGAAAATCTGTTATTTTGTTATTATGTGTTGAAAACCACACAGTTCAGATACCCGGAAAAAAGCATTTTTCCTAACTTTGACAAGCCACCATTTCGGCATGGTAAATGGTAGCAACTTAAAACTTGGGGGATAAAATCTTAATAAAATTATCTACCAAATGACGTATCACTCGGCCCCCCTTTCCTATTAAAATTTTGGGGGTATCTGTCACCCCCATTTAGGGGTTGACAGGTAGTGGGCAAAAATACCAAAAAAAATTGTCCCCCAAAAAAACAAAAATTGACGTGTCCGAGCGATTTTTGATTAAACACCTAACACCTGAGAAAACCTGGCTGGGAAGTTTTTCGCGCCCCACCCTGTATATATACGAGATAAAATAAAACATGAATTTCTCTATAGTTACATATATAGCCATAGTCTTATGCAATAGCTACTCTGACACCATGGACACTTTCTTTCTAGCCTTGTTTCTTGGCCTTGCAGCTTATTATAACATTTCCGTGTGCAATAAATTTATCTACCCATACCCCGTGGGTCGATTGCCGGTTCGTTCACCGCATTTTATGGCAGTGAAATTGTTGATACGACCGTAAGATACATTACTGCAGCTTTTTTCCGCCGGACGTTTAATAAGTATGTATATAATTATGGTCAATGGATATTTAGAGCAGTAAAATATCTACACCAGGAAGGCCAGTTTTAATGAGGCAATAGATATAGAATTAATTTCTCCGGTTGGTATTTTATTTGAAATAAATTTTCGATTTCAATTATTAATATAATAGCTAAGTATGTATGATCATTTGGCAAAAGTAGGATTTTCAAAGGAAAGCACATTTTTTTCGATATGCGGAACAAGCAAGTTAATTTCTAACTGTCAACAGATGTCTAACAGCAAAAGAAGAGACTGCAGTATCACTCTTAGAGATTTATTATCATTAGAGAGTTATTGGACGTGCAATAAGGACAAGCAGTATTTAAATAAGCCTTATTTTGACATCTACGCATGCGCTTTTGGGTCCGAAAATACGGATTCCCTTAATAAGGTTACTGCTTGTCTTTATTTGTGTATGGTTAGTGCGAGGCAGTAAACTTCCCTTATTTCAAATTTCTGACATTTTGGACGACTTTGACGTTTTGCTTTTCGACGATGACGTAATTTTACTTAGAAAATTTATTTTTTACAATAGTTTTCCATTTTACTGTGGGTAACATCAAAAAATGAGTATCAGCAGAAAATCACAAACAAAAATAAACACTTTCTGAGGCTGAAATTTATTAACATAGCTATCATCTGTCAAAGTTATAAATACAAAATAAGGTAATACTCTAGCACCTACTACAGTCTTCCAATAACTGTTTTTTTCTTGGAAAAATAGTACTGATGCACTAATAAAATAACGTAGATCCTTAATACCGCGAGGCAGTATTTAATAGTTCCAATAACTCTCTATTATCTAATAATTTCCTTAGCGCTTTATTATTATGTTATTATGTAAAATTTGAATATTTCAATAAACAATTCGGGTTTACTCGATGAATTCTGCTCATCGCATTAGGTAAAAATATAAATAATTTCCTTACCTATCTCATCTGTATCAAGAACATTTTAATGAAAAAAACAATTTTGTATTTGTTCTTTTTGATAAAAATCATAACAACATCAAGGTTTTTGAATGTTTTCCTCGTTTTAATTTTGTTTTTTCAACATAGATCATAATAATCCAAAATATAATAAATTAAGTAAATAAATAAATAAATTAATTAAATCACATTACAGCTACCTAGGAACTATTTAATGCCATTCGAATTCAGCATTTCTAATATGGCGTACAACGTGGAATTGTAGACAGTGAGGTTGCCCAAAATCGGATCTATTTGTGATGGACAATGCTTGGGCCTGGTATCCATTTTTTTATTTCCACTGGTGTCCAGATTTTTTTCCAAACTGGTACGTATACCTGATAGAAACAAAAATTAATTCAAGGCAATAAAAGTTTCAGTTTGATGCTTACTTTTTTGACACTCCATTCTTTTACCCATCGATATTTCCATTTTTTGTTTAACTTCCATACTCCGTCTAATGAATGATGATGATGAGAAGAATCAAATGACCTAAGTTATAAAAAAAGGATAGAGAATATAACTGTATCATAAAAATAAAGATTTCTATAAACTCACTTTGACACTGGATTGCTGTGACTAGTTTTAACACAAATTGCAAGCAAGGCTAAGAATATGAAAACCTAAATAATATGACAAAAATCAATAAATACAATAAGTAGGTATGTTCTATTAGGACATCAATATTTTTTTGAAGGAAACCAAAGAGTTTCTAGATTTCCACAAAAGAAACTTTTTTGTTTCCTTTCAAACTTTGTAAGCCTCTCCATCCAGTATCGGCTTGATCAATCTCATAAGATATAAGTATGTACTTACATAAATTTTCATCCTATATAACAGTCGATATAACTAAAACAACCAACGCATTGTCACATTATCATAGAAAATCTTGTATGTGACCAAAGTAAAATAATCATTGCGTTTTATATAGGCTTAGAAAACGAATTTGCATCCGAAAACAATGACATTGAAAGCGATACGAATTTTTGTGTCTCATCAAAATTCTTTGGATGAAAAATAAGATTTTCGTTTTTATAGGAATCATCGGTTGAATACTAAAGATTAAAAAGTGAAAACTCAATATGTCGGTCAAAATAACAGGGGTCAATACACTCTAAACTCTTTTTGTTTCTCAATTATTATAAATACTGCGCCTATTTTTGAAAACTCGAGACATCAATTTATTTATAAAACTCATTATCAGTTTATAGTCAAGGCAACATATAAGTGATTTGAATTGCAAATGCAAGTACGTGCTCTATTTTCTCACCACCTGCATCCTCATGATAAAATAAAATATTTGATTGCAACATTATAATCACATAATTAATTTATGAACTAATAAGACAGCTTACAAGATAAATGTATAATATTAAATAAAACACTTGACCCAGAACCGAGCATTGATATACCTAAGTAAATAAACACTCAATAAATAAAAATATTAATCAATAACATATTGACGTGACTATTTCACTAGAGTGTATTACACCAGCAATAAATTCGGTATTCACCTGACAATAACGCTACCTGGACAATACCAACAACATGGTATTTCAGCGACCATCTTTTGACATTGTCAAACTGGTATTTTTGATTTGAAGTTTTTATTCATAATTTTGCATTCTATTTATTTCAAAATCTTACGTGAAATAGTCATGACGAATACCACTCGAGAAAAAATTGTGTAGGAAAAATTGTTCTCAAGGTTTTATTCAAGTTTGTTGCTTTTCGGCAATTTCCCTCATGATATTTTTGATAAAATCACTCGCCTGACGGCTCGTGATTTTGTCAAAAATGTCATTCGCGAAATTGCCAAGCAACAAACTTTCATACCTTTCGAAAATTTTGCCGACAAAATTTTTTCTCTTGTGATATTATATATGATAATCATTTTCCTGGATGGATATAGTAGATCCCCTTCAAACCTTTCCATAGGTATCCGTCCATTTATATAGAAGATTGGATCCAGCTTAAGCGATATTTAATTTCATCATTCGCTGTCGTCTGTGACATCTACAACGTACAACTTGGTCTGTCTCAGACGGCAAATTAAGAACCTGTTAGGCTGCTCATGTCTTAAATTATCTTGCTATATAGCCACTTAAATTGTGTGTAGTGTTACAGTTACTTTGGTAATTTCACCACTTTGTCGCTTTATAGTCTGCTAGCTGGTCTTTCAAGCTGATCAAATTCTGGAACCATTGCAGATAACTGTAGTTTCTAGTACCTATGATACCTGCCTATAGTAGATATTGTACGATCTAAATGGCTCAAATTTTTGTTGGATGTTCAGCCTGCAGACACTGCATAAAAGACACACGCAGCAGTGAAAATATTTAGGTTTACAAAATTCAAGCGACAATAGGCTATAGGCTTTATATTTCCCAATCTTCATGAAATTCCTAAGCAAAAAACGATACTGGGTCAGCTTCTTGTAGAGATGAACAACAGCAATTAGACCATTTATAGAAACGGGTATTGATTGCTTTGGACCAATTGAAATAACTGTCCAAAAAAGCTACGAGAAAAGATGATATTTAAGTATGGTGACTAGAGCTGTACATTAGAGATATGATCTTACCCTTACCACAAATTAGTTTTTGAAAACATGACAGTGCCATATTCAGATTAGGTACTGGACACTGCGACACTTTGTTGTATCTGCAGAGTCTCCATATGAATCATATGATACATCACTGTCAACATGAATCGCAGGATTTTTAGTGAAGTTGTAAATCACTCATGGAACCTTCAAGATATTTGAAGATCTGTTGAAGCATTTTCATATGAGTTTCTGTCGGGTCAGTTTGAAACTGCGATAACTTGTTCATAGCTGCATAGGCTGTCAGATCTTATTCGCATGACAAGAAATAGAAGATTTCCAATCTTTAACTGATATAGCTCTTTGTCTCCTCTTTTATCTTGCTTCTTGCCTTTAAAGCCTTGGTAATAGGATCCATTAAAACAGAAGCCGTCTCAGTTCATCATGTCATATTATTGCAAAAGTTTTTCTAGGTATCTTTCTTGATTTAAGGACACATATTAAGGATTCCATAAAATTTGCATCGATAATAAAAATTTGGGTTTTCGTAGGTAGGTGACCTCAAAATTCTTGGATTAAATATTTTGCACTTGTTGAACATCTTTATAAGTTTTGCCTATAGACCGTTAGCTAATGACATATTTTGCTGACCGATTTTTTTTTCGGGGATTTTAACCACTGGAAATTATCTCGGTGCTGAGCTCAAAAAAATGGAAATTTAGCGACCGGACGTCTGCTATGCATGTGGAAAATTTACTTTCCTTTTGTAGTGGCCGTAAAATATAATTCAACAGCTGACCGACCAATGGAAATTATTTTTCTGGTTCCGAACGATATCAAATTTGATTCTGTCGATTGCCAAATTCGAGAAAACGATCAGCATCGCATCGGAGTATTCTTTCACAAGATCGCGTCCTTATTTCAACTATTTCAGTACGTGCAAACCTTATGGCTTTGGTTTTTCACTATTAGATTGTTCTATAATGTTAATGTGTTAAAATGCCATGAAAAAGAAATTGAAAAAATAACCTTTTTTCTTCTGCAAAAGGAAAATACATTTTCCATATGCCTAGCAGAGGTTCGGTCGCTAAGTTTTCATTTTTTGAGCTCAGCACTAACATAATTTTCATTGGTTGAAATCCTCGAAGAGAGAAAATCGGTCAGCAAAATCTGTCATTAGCTGACGGTCTAATACTTTTCTTCAAATAACATCAACTGGCTCAACGTCAACACCTTCTGAAATTTTTATGTAAATTTCAATATCTAAATCACCAATGAGCAGCAATGTTCAGCAATCGTATCATTATATACACAGTGTGCCAGTAAAATTCTTATTGTCTCATATCTCACAAGTGGAGAGAAGGTTTTCTTAAAATCAATGCTTTGAATCATTTTCTGGAATTTCTCTTTTGAAAATATATTTGCTTCCAACAGCTCTACAGTTTGGAGATCCTTCTACTATCTCCCAAACTTTATTATTTTCCATGGACTCAAGTTCGTCTCTGATTGCCAAACTGGTTTTGTCTAAATCAACACAGGAAATAGGTAGCTTCTTTGTAGGACCGCGGTTCATAACGTATAATTAGCACGTAGAAACTCATCATACTGTTTTGGTGGTTTCCTTGATCTATCACTTCTTTTTGACTCAAAATATTTCAAAGAAAGAGTAGTTTTTTTTTTCATAATATCTATTCTGCTTCTTTATGTTAAGCATATTTATACATTGATTATTTTCGATGGACATTTAAATTAATAGGAATCAAATTATAAAAAGAATTCATTCAGCAGCATATGAAAGCGTCTAATATTGAGATTGGTGGTTGCTAGGGTATAACTAGTTGTTTGTTATTTGTATTTGCGGCAGATTCTATACTGGCAGAGTGACTTAAAAGACCGAGAGTGAGTTAATAGTTATTAATGATATTAGTTCGATATGAACACCATAATGAAACGCGTGTAACGTTGAACCACGAGGCGTCAGCCGAGTGGTTTAGTTACAGAAGTTTCATTAATAAAGTTCATATTGAACATGTATCATTCAAAATTTAATCTACGATGGTCCAAATAGATTTGATTTGCCTTGAAATAGCAAAAACTTTTCAAATTAAAATTCATTTGATTTTTAGAATTTTGACTTTGGCAGCTTCAATATTGGAGTCCATTTTCGTTCCATAAATCCAGTTTTGTAGTGGAAAATGATATTAATATTGGTGATTCTGAGTTCGGAAGTGTCTCTTCAAATATCGAGACAACATTAATGAAAAGGTTTTTCTGGTAACTAACTTTTTTTTTGTATATTTTTCATTTCATAATTTGGGTGATTTTATGAATTGTTAAACGCACTACTGCTATTATGAAGGACCTAATGACATTCAAATGACAATGCTAAATGTGTCATAATAACATCGACGTAGATTAAAATATTTTAAATCACTGAGGTGATAAACGTCTACCTACGTACCTTTGTTATTATGCGTTCAATAATGTAATTTTTAAACGTCAAAATGGGATAAAACTATATAAAAGGGGAAAAACGTAGAAATAGTTGCGGAAATGAAACACGATGTGACTTCGTTCACTGCAATAATGACAACAATTTTATTTACTAGGTAGGGTTGCCTAGTCAACAACAATAGAAAATTGATAGGTGAAGGTAAAATTAGATGGAGTGGCAATACGATATTTCAAACTTAATTCAACGCCCCAAGTAGTTCAAAATCATCAATTATCAAAATATCGGGCCTTCAAAAAAAAAAAAAAAAAATCAAAGATTGCTATGGTTTTTTAAACGTATGTCTTATTTTTAAAATTTTAAATTTTAAATTAGTAATATTTTTCTTAAATTTTGTCAATGAACTTTAATGTCAAAATGTCATATCAGAAATCCTGACCAATGATGAAACAATAATGCGACATACGTTTTCGTATATTCAAAGCAATCTTTGATTGGTTTCTTTTTTGAAGACCCGATACAATAACTATTTATAAGTGATACCTAACATTCCAACAAATATACGTAAAATGCTTTGTACTACCTCAGGATTTTGTTAATATATCAGCCAGTTTTTGAATACTCTAAAGCAACTTGATTATTCGCAACTGTATAAAGTGATATCGCACATCAATATGCTTTGAGCGTTTGTGATAAAGTCGATTGTTTAAGTTTCTGTGTGCTCTGACTATCATTATAAAGCATAATACACAATAAATTGCCAGTTAATTCTTCTATAAAATTCCTCAGATAGATAGCTTTTTTTAATGCCTCAGTTAAGGCCATAATATTCGGCCTTGGTCGGTACTAGATAATGCCACAGTCTTTTGTTTACAGCTATTGCATGAAACAACTGATCCAGGTAACTTGAAACAAAAACCTGTGTATGATCTCCTATCTACAATATTACTCTCCCTACTCCCTCCAAATTCAAATTGTCTTTTTCAAATTTTAAACACATACTTTTAGCTTTTTGCAAATATTTCAAAATACGTTTAGCATGATTCCAATGAGATTCATCAAAGGAGTTGTTAAACTGACTCAGGTAGGTTAAACTATATTTATGATATATCTGACCTAGTCATGACAGCAAGAAACATAAGACTACCTTTCAACTGCTGATATGGCAAATTACACGTTTCTTGACTCTTTTCCAAATTTAAATTAATTCCCAAAGGCGTATTCACAGTTTTCCAATGTATCATATTTAATTTATTCAAAATCTGATTAATATAATTTTCTTGATCCAAAGTCAAAAAACCTTCAGTTTTATTTATATTAACATTCATGCCCAAGCATTGCTTGACTTGACCTGAGTCTTTTAATTTGAAGATAGAACCTAACTTGCCTTTTAAATTCCCAATATCCTGTCCATTATTTGAAAAAATGAAAAAATCATCTATACCTTTTCAACTTCAAATTGGGACTAAGCAACTTTAAATTGGGAACTGAAAATATCAAAATGGGAATTAACAAAATCAAATTGGAACTAATCGTTTTTAATTTGGTACTAATCAACTTCAAATTGCGACTAATCAATTTTGATTTGGGAAGAAACAAATTCAAATTGGGAATAGACCCATTCGATTTAGGTATTAATATAAATGAAAGATTGCTAGTGAAGAAAATCAATATACATTAATGAAAAAGGGACTTTGAACAGTAATGGATTGAGATTTTGATAAAGTTTGCGAGGCTTTCGCGGTCCGGGTTTATCGAATGTAATACCACAAGAGGTTACAAGATTACCGGATAATACTTTTACCTGTCACGAAACGCGTTACGCAGCAACACCACGACTCCGAAGGAGGAGTGGTGTTGCTGTTAACGCGTTGAGTGTCAGGTAAAAGTATTAGGTAATCCTGAAACATCGAATGGTATTCAAAAGGTTATACAACGAACTATACCTTTTCAACTTCAAATTGGGACCAAACAACTTTAAGTTGGGAACTAACAAAATCAAATTGAGAATTAACAATGTCAAATTGGGAATAATCATATATTATATCACAAGAGCTTTAAATTTAATCGATTAAACTATCCAACATATTTTGAGCATGATTTTGCTTGGAAAATAGTTGAATGCACAATAACTAATAAGCCCGAGACCGCGAAGCGGTCGAGGGCTTTTATTTAAAAGTTATTGTGCATGAAACTATTTGCCAAAAAGCAAAATTATGCAAAAAATATTTGGATAGTTTAATCTATTTAAATTTATAGGTCGAGTGGTATACGAGTTATCAATACGTAGGCCGATAACAAGTTTTTAAAAAAACAATTTATTCACTAAATTACAATAGAGAAATACTTTCGCGTTCGCGTTACAAAGTTTCAAATAAGAAATATAATTACAATTCAACTGACTGACTATTCTAGGCGGGCAGCGATATTTATAATAAAGAAAAGCGAATTAAGCAGTTTATATGAATGGTCAGCAAATAGAGCTGACATTACTCCTCCCTTCTTGAGATACAACTTCATGCTAAGCGAGGAAGTTGGATTGGTCGGGCTTCTTCTTCGGGGTGGTTGTCCCCTCTTCGTTTCTTCAACTTCGGTGCTAGTTTCTTATAGCCAAGAACAGCACACCCAGCAAGGATCATAGCATATATCAGAATGGTTCCCAAACTTGGTAGTCTTCTGATTTCAGTAAACGTCAAACGGTTTTCGACAATCTCATTAGCTAGTTGGTGGAGATTGTCCAATTTTATGGTTTTCAAGTGTGTACCTAAATTCAGGGAATGCATTAATTCAGGTACATTTGGAAGGTCAGGAAATAGTATAGGTTGTGCATCTGATTTCAGAGGCTTCTTTTCGTTGATAATCAGTCTCGAAGAGATAGTTATTTGGCAACTGGTTGGTATACGAACTAGAAAGGTTCCAATAACTTTTCTGATTTCTTCTTGTCCAAAGCACTTGAGTTTTATAGGTACTTTAGCCGGAAGTACAAATACCCATTGATTGGATTTGTCCAATCGATTGATTATTGGTTGTGTGATTTTGACTTCAGTTGGCTTGCAAGTAGAAGTGTCTTTTTCAGAGTTCAGTAGCTTTACTTCACATGGACTGCTGTCTTGAAGTTCGTGGAGTTCTTCTTTTTCGCATATGTGGAATTCAGGAAGGATTTCCTGGCATTCTTGGCCATAATGTGCGTAGTGCAATCCGTTTTTTAGAAGATATTTATTTTGTGGAAGGACTACCTTAAACTGACTCTGACTTTTGATTGGTATTGAATATAGGTGGAAATAATCGAAAGATTCAGGATACATTATAGGTATATGGACCAAATAAGTTATTTTATTGTTAAGAATAAATGATTCTAATTTGATGATTTTTTCATACAAAAGAATGTTCTCAACATTAACTGCTAAAGGCATTTGTTCATTACTTAGTTGTTTTTGTAATTTGATAAGTTCTGTACAGAGATCTTCAGTTCTCATTATGCTAGGATGCATAATTTTTAACTTGGAAAAAGTTAAAGAGTTTTCGACATCTTGTAATATTGAATCTATTATTTCATAGACATTAATAATTTGATTAATTATGTCCTTAATATAAAGAGAATTTTCTCTATAAGCAGATTTCTCTACTATGTGTGCGATTTGATTGATTTTTGAATCTAAGAGTTTCTCATAATAATTTATTTGTTTTATCGTCGTATTGAATTTTTCAATAACAGTTAAAGAAAGTGAATTTTGTTTCAAAATATTTGCTTGCAAATTCTTTTGATTTCCTTGCAATTCCCTTATAAGATTTTCATAACGTTCGCTATCGTCAGCGTCGAGGTTTCCGGCTACGGATTTGAAAATTGACCCTAGGCCGTTAATCAAGCCTCTTTTTGTTCTTTGTGGCTGGGGAATTATTTCTTTAATTTTGTTATCTACTCTAATTTGTATTAGTTGAATTAATTTGATATAATTACTAATATCTTCAGAATACTCTTTGTGTCCATTAAGCATGTTAGTGATATTATTGGATTTAGAGTGTAGTTTGTTAATTTCGATAAGTATGGGATTTAGGTCATAGTAGTGTATCAATGTGTAGGTGTAGTCTCTAATTTTTGCATTTCCAAGTTTCACTGGGATAATTCCAGGATTATCGTCCAATTTTCTTATGGAGATTTGCTCTTGGTTTCCTAATGCGTGGGTTATAAAGCTGAAATAAAGATTAGTAAGCGTAAGCGTGAGGTTATCATATTCATATTTATTAGTACCAATATTATTATTCTTATTACCTATTTATTAAAATTAACTTAAGTATCGAAACTATATTTGTTTCTTAGAGGACGTTTAATATTGTCCATATGCACTTTGCCTAGAGTGTCCGTTGTTATTGTTTTCCGTGTGAGGTCAACGGTCTCTATTTGTGTGGCTGGTCGAAATTTGTCTCCTAATTTTTGGCGTGTATGTTTCTTTACATATATTTTCTGTTCTGGTCTAAATAATGTTGGCTTATCACGATTTTCATTGATTTTGCCAATTATTTTATTTTTTGTATCCATAAGACGTTCATTTATGTTGGAATACAAGAGTTTTGTTTTATTTTTGTGCTCGTTGACGTAATCTGTAATTAGGAGTTGATCTAACTTAAGATCGAATGGGTCATTGGGACTTATGTGTCCTGTGATTATGTCAATGGGCTTGTGTTTGGTTACAGAGTGGATCGTATGATTGTATGCTAAGATTGCATATTTAATTTTTTGGGTAATTGGCGTTTTCAGGAATCCTTGATTGTTGAAAATTCTTATGTGTTCAGATAAGGTTGAGTGGAGCCTCTCTATTACGCCATTAGATTGGGGATGTTCAGGAGAACAAAAATGTATTTTTACTTTGTGAAGTTGGAGTAGTTCAGTAAGAACAGTATTCTTGAACTCAGTTCCATTGTCTGTGATTATCTTTGATGGAATGCCATGATGTGAAAAGAAGGATATGAGATTATCACATATTTCGGTAGCGGATAAAGATGTAAGGGCATAAGCTTGGGCATATTTAGAAAAACTGTCTATTATAGTAAGAAATTTAACCTTATCGAGAGTATATGTATCAAGGTGGATGATGTCAAATGGTTTTGTTGCAGAAGGCGTGATGTTCATTTCCATATTTATTGGGTGACGTTCATATTTGCTACGTTGGCAAATTTCACATTCATTGATAAATGATTGAATGGATTCTTTCAGGTTGGGCCAATAATATTTTTCCTTAATTCGTCGCTCGGTTTCTTCGATTCCTCGGTGATTTGTCTTGCTCTCATGGTAATTTTGAATTACCTCTGCTATTTCTGTTTTGTTGACGACATCAATTAATTTTATCAAGCATCTTTTAAATTTAATTGAAGGCCATTTAAAGTTTTTCCTTATTATTTCGCAGAAAGGTTCGTAAGTATCTGGATTTTCGAAATAAATGGAATATAACTTTTCGGGTACTATATTTTCTTTCACAAATTGCATGACGTCATTTTCAAAATTATTTTCCGATAATTGGACTAGAAATCTTCTTTTCTTCTCGAATAATATCAAGCGTTTTGTTTTTGCAGGTGAATGCAAAACGCTCGTAATAATCACTTGATTAGCTCCGTAATTAACTGCTGATTCTATAATAGGGACTCCTACTATAGGATCTTGTTCGTTATTTGTATGTATGGTTTCATTGTCGTCTTCATTTGCTGGTGGGTCAAGGTCGGGTTGTGCCATCGTTGAAATTAGGTCTAAGTTATCTTCGTTTGCATTTATATTTTCGTTGTTCGTGTTCGACGATGAGGTGCCTTCTTGTTCAAGTTGCTTATTAAATTCCTCGATGTATGAGACTAAACTCGAGATGTTGGCGGCGTCTTTTGTGTGTAACTCAATGCGACTTAGCGCGTCAGCATTTGTGTTAAGTTTTCCTTTCTTATATGTTATTTGGTAGTCGAATTCTTGTAATTTTATTCGCCATCGTACTAATTTTGAAGTGGGATCTTTATAGTTAAACAGCCACTGTAAGGGTTTATGGTCTGTTATGATGTTAAACGTCCATACAGGTATGGCCTAAAATATTTTGTCGCCCACACTAGGCACAAACATTCCTTCTCAATGGTAGAGTAGTTTTGTTCCGAGTCGTTCAATGTACGGGATGCGTATGCTATTGGCAGGTCCTGACCTATGGGCCCTTGCGACAGTACTGCGCCTAGCGCTACGTTGCTAGCGTCACAGGTCAAATTAAAAGTTTTAGAAAAGTCCGGGTATTGTAGTATCGGTTCATTTGTCAATAGTTTTTTACATTTTTCGAAACAGTCAATGAACTCTGGGTTATGTTCAATCTTGGCTCCCTTTTTCAAACATTTGGTTAGTGGTTTTGTTAATTTTGCAAAATTGTTTATGAAGCGTCGATAATAACCTAATAGTCCAAGAAATCCTTTTATTTGCTTCGTTGTTTTTGGTATGGGATATTTTTTGATTGCGTTGACTTTATCTGGGTTAGCACGTACTCCTTCAGGTGTTATAACGTGTCCTAAGTAGGCTACTTCGTGCCTTAGAAACTCGCTCTTATCTAATTGGATCTTAAAATTCGTTTCTCTCAATCTTTGGAATACGGTTTCTAATCGCTCCAAGTGTTCCTGTAATGACGACGAGAAGACTTTAATGTCATCAAGGTAAACTAGGCACTTCTCGTTTTGGATTCCTCGTAGAATGCCATCCATGACCCTCTGGAATGTGGCGGGGGCATTGGATAGACCGAAGGGCATTCTGAGAAACTCGAAATGGCCATTTTCTGTACTGAACGCCGTTTTTTCAATGTCCTTTTCATTCATTTGAATTTGATGGAACCCACTAGCCAAATCTAAAGTTGTGAAATATTGACACTTCCCTAGCTTATCCAGAAGGTCCGTTATGTTAGGAAGAGGGCATCTATCTGGCATGGTCTTTGCATTGACGCCTCTGAAGTCAATAACGACTCTCCATTTCTGTTTCCCAGAAGCATCTGCTTTTTTTGGGACTACCCAAATAGGGGCAGACCAAGGAGAATTGCTTGGGCGTATAATATTCTGGTCCAGCATTTTCCTTATTTGTGATTCAACCTCTTGCTTATGAATGAATGGGTACCTATATGTTTTTGTATATACAGGCTGTTCATCTGTTGTTTTTATAGAGTGTTTTATTTCGCTCGTGAATGTCAATGGCATATTTTCCTGGTAAAATATGTCCGAATATTTTCTACATAATTCAATTATTTTGGCTCTCTCTTCTGAATTAAGGTGATCTGTGCGAATTCCAGTATAGTCAAAAATATCAGTATCGTAATTTGATGCCACAAAATTATTTAGATCAATTTGTTCTATTTCTTCTCTATTAAATGGTTTCACTTCAATTGGTCGTGAAAGATCTAATATAATTGGCTGACATGTATTGTTCAAGTTTGTCGTTAAAGCGTATCCATTTTTTGCAATGCTTAGGGAGTTCGGAATCTCGCAATTATGCATTTTCTGATATGGAATTATAACTTCGCCATCATGTATGCTGGTTTTAATTTTCACAAGCTGTTCGGTACGTGGTGAGAGAGTGATATTATATGCTTGGTTTATGTTCATTCTTTGGAATTGTAACTTGATTTTTGCAAATGGAGTTACTAAGAATTCTGTTTCATAGTTTATGCTAGCTTGTAACATTTTTAGATTATCAAGTCCTATAAGGCCGTCAAAGATGTTATGAAATTTAAATAAATAAAATTTCAAAGGTTTCCTATTAGGTAGATTAAAAATTTTTGAAGCGGGAATTTGAGCACTGTATTGATGTGCTGATTGTTGGAAAACAGTTGAAACGATGAATGGCTCATAGCTTATGTGATTTGGAAAGAATTTTTGAGTCGGGGTCTATGAACGACTTGGTGGAGCCACTATCTATGAGAAATTTGAGATTGCATTCAGGAAAGACGATATAGGAGAGCTCACTTGCGTTGACGTTATTGAATGATATTATTTCAGGTGATTCTAGGGTGCAGGGTTGGTTGACTGAATTTCCTGAAAATTTGATTGTTCCGAAGAACCAGCTGTGTCGTATTCTACGAGTTCAGTGGTTTGGAATTCATTATTTGAATCGTTATAATTATCGGAATAATTGTAACTTTGTTGAGGGTCAACTTCGGTCTCATAATAATATGATTCTTGATCATTTTCGGTGTAAAACCCGTATTACATCTGTGTATTTTTCCGTGTATTTATTCATGTAGTTCAGGGTGCCAACATTATTTTGTTTTTCATAATGTTGATTTATGTTGCGATTGAAGTTTTTTGGTTGTCACCCTGAACTACATGAATAAATACACAGAAAAATACACAGATGTAATACGCGCATAAGAAAGGTCAGTGACATTCGTCGTATTTGTATTATATAATTTTTCTGAAATAAAGTTACGTGGTTGCGTAACTTGGAAATAGTTATTACCAGAAGTTTGTGGTGCATTGGTAGCAGAATAGGTTTGTCTTGTCGTTGTAGACATTGGGGTAGGTCTAGGAAAATTTTTGTTTTGACCTGGTTTAAATACATTGGTCTGATTTCTATTTTTGAAGACCTGTGAGTTAGTTGGGAATTTTTGTTGTATTTTATTATAATCAGGTCTCACATGAATAGGTTGAGATGGAAATTTTTGTTGAGTGAACGTGTTATTTGGTGTATTAGCATTAAATGGATATATTATTGTTTTCTGAAACATGGTTGGAGGAAAGTAATGCTTTTCTGTATGGGTTAGATAACTATAGTGCAGTGCATTCATGCAGAGTTGGTGCCAGAGGTGGAGGGTCCTCAATCTACATTAAAAAATCGATAAAAAGTCGTCTCATCGATCAGTCGAATCCAAGCCAGGCAATCAACTGGGTGTGTGTAAGTGTGGGTGAGAATAATTTAAAAATAAGCGTTTTATATAGTTCACCAAATTATAACATTGCAGATTTTTTTGTAGATATAGAAAAAATTTTGTCAAAACATCCTAAAAAACATGTTATAGTTGGTGATTTTAACATCAACTTATTAGAAGACTCTAAATTGGTTCATAACTTTAAAAATCTTCTCCAATTAAATAATTTTAAAATTATTAATGAAATTTCAGTTGAAAACGCTACCAGAGTTACACAACACAGCAAAACTCTTATCGATCATGTTATGTCAGACTACGGCTCAAAATTTATTTCCTCTTTGAATGTGCAACCCAACTGCTTATCTGATCATAATTTATTGATGTTCAAGATTCAAGAAAATGTAAAGATATTTAAACCTAAAGTTCGACATAATATTAAAATGATAAATTATGAAACATTTAAATCACTGTTTAGAGATGAGATCAACAATAACAATGTCGTAGTTTCATCATTTCAGGATTTGATAAAATTAATTATAGATACTAAGACTGCATCGGAATATGTCAAAACTATTAAAATTAGAGAGAATAATACCTGGATCAATCAAGAACTTCTTGAAATGATGAAACAACGTGACATAGCATATAGAAAAAAAGTTAAAAATCCGGAAGTTGTTATGTATGATACTGAATTTAGAAAGCTTAAAAACAAAGTTAACAATAAAATCAAGTCATTGAAAAACTTATATTTTCGTAAAAAATGGGATCAGGCAGGTGATAACATAAAAAAGCAGTGGGAATTTGTAAATAGTTTCTTTAAAAATAAACACAATTCAAATGATATAGAATCATTGATGATTGAGGGAATGGAGGTAAAAAATGGCAAAAATATTGTAAATAGTTTAAATAAGCATTTTGCAAATATAGGTGAAAAAATTGTAAGAGATTTGAATGAGGACATTTTGCAGAAGGGTTTGAACAGACAGTTTGAAGAGATAAAATGTAATAAAATTATAAATATAAAAGGTACAAATGAAATTGAAATTAATGAAATCATGTCGGAACTTAAAAAAAACTCTGCACCCGGGGATGATGAGGTAACGGTACTTGATGTTCTAAATTTACGGGAATTTATTTTGAAAATTTTAACAAAACTGGTAAATGATATACTTACCACAGGAATATTTCCACAAGAACTGAAAATAAGCAAGATTACACCAATTTATAAATCTGGTGACTCAAAGTGTATGAGTAATTATAGGCCGATTTCAGTGATAAGTATATTTTCAAAGATTATCGAAAAAGTTATAAAAAACAGGATGATAAATTTTATTGATGACAATATAACTTTTGACAAGTTCCAGTATGGTTTTATTAGAAATAGTAGCACTTTAGGCGCTACTTTTGATTTTGTCAATTACACCTGCAAAGCTTTAGATGAAAAAAAAATTGTTATAGCTGTTTTTATTGATTTGAGTAAGGCTTTCGATGTGGTCAGCATAGACATACTTCTGAGAAAACTTTTTGTGATGGGCTTTAGAGAACCTATATTTACCCTTATTAAATCGTATTTAGGCAATAGAAAACAATATGTGAAATTAGGTAATGTAAAGAGCGAGTTACTAACTAATATGTATGGGGTACCTCAAGGTTCTGTCCTCGGTCCTATTTTATATTCTTTGTATGTTTTGAGCCTTAGATGTGCAAACCTAAAAGCTCAGTATTTCACCTTTGCTGATGATACAGCTTTGGTATACACGGGTGAAAATGAGACAGAACTTATGCAAGAAGTCAATGAAGATCTTAAACTATACAGTAACTGGCTCTACTTCAACAAATTGAAAATCAATGCAGATAAAACCAAATATATGCTCTTCAAGCAAAAAAATAAACGGATTGAAAGTACAAATATTGAAATTAATGATACAATTTTGGAGATGGTTACTGAGATTAGATATCTTGGACTAATTATTGATGAGTCGTTAAATTGGCAAAGCCACATAAACAAAATTAAAAATAAAATTGTTCCAATGATGCCCATTATCTTTAAATGTCGAGATTATCTATCTATCAAAACAAAAAGGAATATCTATAATGCCTTCTTTTTGTCCCATTTGCGTTACCTACTGCCAGTATGGGGTACCTGTTCTAGAACTAGGTTTGATGAAATTCAAATTTTACAAAATAAGGTCTTAAAGATTTTATTCAATTATGATATACTTACAAGCACAGATACCCTATACAGTGAGTTAGGTCTCTGCAGGTTAGAGAAAATATTAAATCTTGAACAGGGTAAACTAATGCATAAAATTATCTTACAACAACAAAAAATAAATACAAATATAACCTTTACCAACGAAATACATAGTCATAATACGAGAAATAATAATAATGTATATCTGAACTATAGTCGAATAAATGTAGGTCTTTATAGCCCAATTCACGAAGTATCTAAACTGTATAATTCGTTACCGGAAAGTCTAAGACTGATAAATAACTACAATGTGTTCGTTAGGAGACTGAAAACATTCCTAGGAATAGAATAAAAAATAATTAAATCTTGTTGCTAGTTGCTAGAAAAATAAATAATTATGTTATTTTAGTTTTAAGTATGGTTAATTGTTAAATGTTTATTAATTATACTCTCGAGGCCAGCGCCTTCAGCACTGATTGGAGAGTCTGTTAAATATTGTTAACATATTATAAAGAAATAATAAAGGATTATTTTCAAAAAAAATGTGTTGGAATTATTGTATCTTTGGTGTGTATTTTGTTTGAAGTGCTGTGAGGGATGTTTTTGTTGAGTTTTAGCTATATTCTGAAATTATTGTGTATTATATTCCTGTGTGACAAACTGTGAAGCTTCGGGAAGGTCTTTGGGACGCATACACCTAATTGTTGTTCCCAATGGTTCCCTTAAGCCTGATAAGAAAGTTTTAAGGGCAAGATCATTGTATAAATTTCGCTTTAAATTTTTCGCATTTTGATCAACTTCATGACTATTTACATAAGAACAAAGCAGGTTTAAAATATGCATAACCCTGTCATAATATTGACTAGGCTTTTCTGAGTTTTGTTGTCTCAACATTACGAGATCTCTGTTTAAACATGCCTCGTCTCTTTGATCTGCAAAATGCCTGCTCAAAGTTAGTTTCAAATTATCCCAAGTAGTAACATTTTCTGTACCTAGGATCAATTTTGCGTTCCCAGTTAATTTTCCAATGAAGCAATTTATCAAGTAAATATTTTGAAAATGGTTTGGTTGATTTGCATCATAGAAATTATCAATTAAACTTTGGCATACTGCCAAATATCTATTCAAATCGTTAGGGTTACCATCGAATTGTGGTACGCAATTTAAGTACTCAGGTTTAAATTGAGCCATATTGTTAATTGTATTAATATTATTTAAAATTAAATTATTTTGATTAGTGCTTGTATCAGTAACTGCAGCACTGTTATTTAATGTTTGATTAATATTTCTTATAAACTCTTCTGTATCAGAAGGTGAGTCAGTTGAAGGTAGAGATAGAGATAATAATATTTCTGTTAATTCATCAATATCAGACATTAAAGAAATTACAAATTGCACATTGCACTTACATGAAGATTATTCCGTCGAGCAACATTTATAAGGCCAAGAATTTCTGGTAGGCTATGTTTATCCTTCCAAATTAATCCTGGTCTCGCGAATATTGGCTATTTTGGTCCAATAATCCGATTGCTTGAAGGCAGTTCTTTGGTTTTCGATTTCGTAAAGCCACTCCGACACTTCTCGCAAACACTTAACACGATTTTCACACAAGGGTGTAGATTCGAGTTCCCGGTTAGTCCGATTTCCGAAAAGTTCGTAAACCAGTTCCAAAAACAAAAAATCCGGACGACTGCGCCAGTTATCAATACGTAGGCCGATAACAAGTTTTTAAAAAAACAATTTATTCACTAAATTACAATAGAGAAATACTTTCGCGTTCGCGTTACAAAGTTTCAAATAAGAAATATAATTACAATTCAACTGACTGACTATTCTAGGCGGGCAGCGATATTTATAATAAAGAAAAGCGAATTAAGCAGTTTATATGAATGGTCAGCAAATAGAGCTGACATTACTTACGGCTAGATTATTTCCTGAATAATTAGGATTGAATTGTTGGCGTCAATCCTATCCAAAGAGTTCTATTTATTATAAAATGCCAGAATATTCCTATCAAAATTCTGTCAAAAAAGGTAAACAAAAATTTAGTCGCTGATAAACAAGGTCTTGTGAAATAATCACTTATTTAACCAAAATTCATTCAAAAAATGACGTTGTCTGATGGGTCTATTTTATAATGAATGAAATAGTCATTTTTAATTTGGTACTAATCAATGACCTATTAACACAGATAGACAGAACAATAAACAATAATATCGGTTGACTACATGCCAGGAACCGCATCTCTCCCCACTACTTATTAATCCTTGTGTTATTTTGTATCTTTCTCTAACACGTGGAAAGCGATTATTTTTCAATGAAAATTAGCAACGCTTCAAAAAAATAAATCCCACCTCGAATTCCACCTTTCCACCAATCAGCGGCTTCTATTCAATTGTCATGTCAAAATGCGACGAGCAGGTATTTTATGACAATTTCCATTTGTCAATCAGTGCGCAGTGAGTGTATCCGCATCTTTTTCTAAAATTATGTAAAATATAAGGATAAAGATACACTTTTGTAGCACTAATTCTGGTTTCATTTTCAGAGTTGCCAAGTATGCGGTAGTAAAATGGGGGCGGAGTTAGCGGAATCATTTGAATCCCTACTCCTAGCCGCTTTCGCAGCTCACCCCCCCTGGCCCATAAACATGTAGTCAACCAAAACAAAGCTATTTTATCAATGAGATGTTCTGTCTATCTGTGTTAATAGGTCATTGGTACTAATCAACTTCAAATTGCGACTAATCAATTTTGATTTGGGAAGAAACAAATTCAAATTGGGAATAGACTTATTCAATTCAGGAAATTATATTTGAGACTTTGACTTTGAGTTTGTTTTTCCTTCGGATAACATTCAAGTCCCTTAGAGAATCATGAACTATTTCTTCGAATTTGAGAAAAATATTTGTGCCAGACATGTAGCTCATATTCAGCGCTTTATACCTGATGCGTTAAACATGGCTGATTAATGATTTGCAAATTGGGAATGAAAACATTTCATCAAAATGATATTTTGTTCAAATTTGTCTTTTATTTTAGCGTAATTACAAGATTTTCCTCTATTTATCCAGTCATTTACACCTTATTTTCTTCTAAAATGTTTGCTTTTCCTTGTCCCCCACGTTTCCTTCGAACAACTTCTTGGGCACCTAACTACCCATCGATAAGCTATAGATTTTTTTATACCCAGTGAGTTAGCCAATCCTCTTCAGTCGCTTTCATATTAAAAACAGCACATATTTGCTTTTCAGCATTTTCTGCATCAGGTGCTTTAATTGAAGGCATTTTGTTAATTTATACGGTTTAAACGCGTAACTGTCGTTTGACTTGCAAAACTTTAAATATTATTCAACAATTCCAATTTGAAGTTGATTAGTACCAAATTTAAATTGTTTATTTCCAATTTGACTTTGTTTATTCCCATTTTGAACGTGTTAGTTACCAATTAAAAGTTGATTAATCCCAATTTGAAATTGCTACGTTCCAAATTGAAATTGATTGATCCCAATTTGAAGTTGAAAAGGTATAAACTTTAATATTTCAAGATTTGAAAAAAATTCTATAATAGAATTTGCCATAAATGCCACCAAGCGCGATAATCCCAAAAGGCTTATCACTTATTAAGCCTCTCCTGTCATATGGGAATAATGTACAGTGAGTTGTATAATCGATGAAATGTTTTCATTCGGGCCTAATAGCTGTCCTAAGTTGGAATTTCTTCCTGAATCCTGACGTTTCGCTAGCACGCGAGGCTCGCATCTTCAGAGGTGCTTCCATGTCCGATTCTGATGGCAGTTTGCTACCAGACGTCAGAAGGAAATTCCAACTTACGACGGCCATTGAGCCCGAATGAAAATATTTTTTCAAAATGAGATTTTGTTCAAAAGTTTCTTTTATTTCAGCGTAATAACAGCATTTTCCTCTATGTATCCAGTCATTTATACCTTATGTTCTTCTGAAATGTTTGCTTTTCTTTGTCCCCCACCATGGGCGCCGGCAGCAGGGTGCAAGGGGGTGCACTTGCACCCCCCTATCAGAAATACATTGAAAACAATATTTTTTATTTTATTATTATTTTTTTTAAATAAGTTACTGTTTGAATCAAGTTATTGAACTCAAACTTCTAGGCGGCGTGATATTTGGACGACAATAATAGAGAACTTGCACATTAAATTAAATATGAAATAAATAATAAAACACAACAACAATCATCCTAATAAATGATGCAATTAGGGAAAGGACATAATATCTTATCTCTGGTGTCCAAAATCTTCAATTGAAAATACCAAATAATTTGAAATTCTTGACGCGATCAAAAACGTATTTCTATGGGTCCTGACGTCACAAGGCAGTAATAATCGGGTCGCGCCACTGCCAAGCCATGTGCTGCCGGTGTTGTCAATGTCAAATCTATCATAAACGGCCAATGAACTATAAACTACACGTACCTGGAACGGCCCGCCGATCCATAAATTTGCGGCAAATTGAGATGGAGAATGTGGGGTAAACCTATCTCTATTTATCTTATCGGCGAATTATGGAAATCTTTCTTTATCTAAAAAATAATATATTTGAGGTTAGGAATATACTAAACGTAACAGCAATGAACTGAAGAGAGAAAGGGATCCCCCACTATGTAGCTTTTTTGGACGCACTAAGCGAGATGACAAATGCCATACAAATACCATATGCGACAATAGTCGGTGCCATTCCAGATACGTGTAGTTTATAGTTCATTGTAAATGGCAAACATAACAACATAACCATAATCTAAATCTACCTGCTCGAAGGTCACTGTCAACCAAGGACTGTGAACAGAATTTTGTTGCTGAGTGACGTCACACTAATCGGTCGTTTCAAATGGCGATGTTTCGAGCGAAACTTCAAATATTTATAAAAAAATTAACGGCTGATTTTTAATGCTTGATATTTGGCATGACTATGTCTTTAGTGTAGTACAACAAATTTTTGAAATAAAAAAAAAAATGTGCAAGTTCCCTATTGTATTTCTTTCAAGAATTTTGAACACTGGAGCTACTCGCTCCGGTGTTACTCGACAACGGTTTTAAAGGGAGAGATGCGGGGTGCAACCAATGAAGTTGGTGCAACAAACACTTTGCGAAAGGAATAAACGCTTAGCGCCCCGGAGCTGTTCCGGAGCTCCTCTTAGGTGTAAAAGGAAAGCAACTAATGTAGAGTAATTTCAAATACACGTTACGGGGAAATTTCGTTACTCGAGAGAGAAGAAGGATAAACGTAAAGAGACGGAGAAAGACAGCTATTGATTAACAGAAACCAAAGATTATAAGCGTAAAAACGATTGCCTATTATTGACCAGCGCCGATACTGTTGTGATGTCACGTTACTATATATGCGCGTCTTCCTTTGTTATACTACTATCCAGGGTTGGCAGGATACATATCAATGATAAATATCCTGATATATATCTTGATAAATATCATGATATTTATGCTATAAATATCATGATATATATCAATATTAATTGCTTGGTCATCTTTTCGTACTTTATAGTTTTATTATTTTATGTAGAGAAGTTTAACGGCCGTAGAAGTATATTTATGAGGAGGAAATCACAAGGATCTCGGCCAAAACACTCTATATTACATCATTTATCAATTATTATTTTATTTATTTTTATTTGTGTATAAGAAATATCATGTTTTTTAGGGCGGTTATTATGAAACTATTTTGACAGATAACTAAATGTCAACTTCTGGAATTACTATGAGAAGTACCGTCATTCCAGGAGTTAACTTCTAGTTATTCTGTCAAAATAGTTTTATAATATCCACCCTAAGTTGTAGTTTTCTTTTTGTTGTTGAGTTCAGCGTTGTCATTTTTGTTGTTGAACCCCGTCTTAAGGCAAACATAAGTAGTGTAAATGACATAAATGTTTTCATATTAAATTCGAATTTTTATTTACCTACTACCAGAGATCGACCGATACCGATATGGCATATGGGTATATCGGCCTTTTTTAGGTATATCGGTGTATTGCCATTTCAGCCCTTCATTAGCCGATAACTTTCGACCGATACAAATCATATTTTAAAAGATCAGCAATCATCACTAAGGCTTTTCTGAAGCTTAATGTGCCTATTCTGTAAATCGCCTTACATCACTGTAAATTTTAAAGCGCGTAAGTTTATATCGCGATGTAAAATTGAAACTTACATTGAACGCCAAAACTCGTATTCTGTAACGCCTGGTGTAAAGTACATAGTTACAGCGCTTTATTTATAGAGCTCCTAACATCGTAGTAATAAACGTAACCATATTTTTGTAATTTGACAATTTTTGAAGTTGAAATATTTTGGAAAAAAAGTTGTCATATCCTTACCGTCTTTAGTCCTCCTGGTATAAATCAAAATACAAAAAGCCTTTACGAAAACGCTGAACTGATTGATCCATTAAGGTAGAATTGCCGATCACAGTCTGTTTGTTTTGCACTTTTTTTCAGTGAACGTGATTCAAAACAGACAAATTAAAACAGCTGGGTGATCGCGTTAATCCATCGTAATCGGATCAACGTTTTTGTAAAGGCCTTGGGTGTTCCAAGACTATGGAAGAGTGTAAGGCTCCAGAATTCGATTATATAGCCATCAAGAAACGCACAATCGACGAAGAATAGAATAGAAAATAATCATACTCGAATGATTGCCTATGATGATGAAAGGCCCAATCTGTATTAATTTCATAATTAACTAATCAGCCATATAAATAAAGTGTAGCAAATGCTTTTACTCTACCTCCATCACTTTTTGCTGCAGTAAAGCTGATTATGTTTATCTTAAAAATTTTACTGAAAGCATTTGCTTCTGTTTTATTCATATGAGCCAATATCTCACTCAAAACGTTTCTTTTTGCGATTTTGTGCAACAAAAAAAACCTTTATGTCCCATACCGTCAAAAATGTAACAGTATGTCTCCATTTCCCGTGACGTAAATTTACAGTAGGTGTAAGAATATTTTACAGCGCGATGTAAGTTACAGAATTCCTTTTTCATTTATTATCTAAACTCAAATTCAAAATTATTTATTTATTTAAAAAAAAAAAAAAACTAAACTTTCTGCTTATCTGAACTCGAACAAAGAATATTAAAATTAGGAGAAAACAAATAAATAAAACATTCAAACTAAAGGAAAAGTGCGAGAAAACAAATAATATATCGGTATCGGCCTTCTATAAAGCCATATCGTATCGGTATCGGCAATATCGGTTTTTTTATAAAAAAAAAACCGTATCGGTCGATCCCTGCTTACTACACTTATATTCCTATACATATGTATAGGAGATTAGGAGCACTTAGGCCATTTGCACCAACATTTTAAGACTAACTTAAGTCGGACTTATCTTTAAGCCGAGACCTAACTCTAAATTTTAGTTGCACCAGCACTCAAGCTAGATTTAAAGTAGCCTTAAATTGAATTTTCTTAAGTCGCCAAAATCCAGGCCTTAAATTCGACTTAACATAATATAAAGGTGGGTTCTAACAAAAAATTGAATCTAACTTAACATTTAAACTAACCTAACCTAAGAAGTTCGGAATATGCAGGCTAACGACGGCGTTCATACAGCTCCACTTAGCTTAAGATATAACCTAACTTAATAAGAAGTTCGCCAACGTTTATCTTTTTCTTAAATTAATTTTTTTGTTAGAACCCATTAAGGGCCGGTTTCTCAATAGCGAGTCACCTCCAGTGGTTTTAACTCCAGGGTAAGCGTGTCGAGTTGCTATGTTTACTCTGGAGTTATGCTTAACCCGGGGGTGACTCGCTATTGAGGAACCGGCCCTAAGGTGGGTTCTAACAAAAAATTCAACCCGTAATAACCTATAAATTTATCATATATCTCATTTTGTTTCTGTAGATCCTCTTTTTGATTCTTATAATACTGTTTCGAAGAATCCAAACTTCTCTTTCTCATGCCCGGTAAAGCAGCATTGAAATTCCTGCATACATTCTCCCAGGCCTCGTTTTTTTTTCATGAATGGATAGAGCATCAGTTTTTTTATTTTTAAGTCTTGCCACTATATTAATTAGGGCCTCCTTTTATGCTAATGTAAAATTCGCGCCCTTCCGCTTTTTAGAATTTGGTTCTTCCATTGCTCAAACACCCAAACACCGAAAAACCACAATACTCAAGTCTATTTGTCAACTTTTGTCACACTTCTGTCTGTTTACTGAGGATTTCGCAACGTTGCCATCGCCAAAAATTATTAAGTCCGACTTTGCCAAGTCGGCATAATTTGTCTATGGTGCAAGTAAATTAAATTAAAGGCTAACTTAAAACTAAGACCTGACTTAGCTAAGACCAATTTAAGTTGCGGTTGGTGCAAGTGGGCATAACTTGTTATCGCCATACCAACTTTACATGTTTGTAACATTTTATTAAATTTACCATAAAGTTATTTTGAATTTCAAGAATATAGATAACAGAAAACAGATGAACTAATTTAATTTAGGTAGGTAATTAAAAATATAAATAAATATCCATGGATATTTATATAAATATCATGATATTTGCCAACCCTGCTACTATCATTGCGTTTTGTGATTATTTTCGTTATTTATACATTACATATTTCTGTCCTGTGCTTTTTTTTATTTATTTAAATAACTTCAAAAATAAAGAAATAACGACAGTTTAAACTGTTATCAAGATAAAAAGAGCACACTGTACATACTGTTGTATTTGCCTTTCACTTATTATTGGCGTAGCATTATCCATGGAAATTTGACAGGTTGACCCTCGTATAATAATGACAATATATGTCAAATTCCAGACAGTTTTAAGTGTGTTTCACATAATTTCGTAAATGTCGCATTATTGAAATTCTCTGGCCTATCTGGCCAATCAAATTTGACACATTTGTCAATATATTTTTCAATAGTGCAACATATAAACGGCACCTTACTATTCTGCATACCTGCAAAATCCATTGACATTGTTCAAAATTCGGCATTGTCAAATTTATTTCATATTTAAGATGCCAAAATAATTTCTCAAAAGAAAATAATAGTCAACCATCCAAGGACCTTCAGTTATACATGTAAACCCCATACTTTGTGAGTGGCTTGCTTACATCAAGTCCTACAACTTTTCCTCTACGACTTTTCTCGGAAATGGCACGTATGCGCGCAGGCGACTCGCAAACATTTTAGGGGTATCGGACTCCCCCAATTTGCCATTATTTTTGTCGGCCAAGTTGATTTCCGTGATTTAGAAATAAAAATCAAACATTATTCGTGAAATTAGATTTTCATGTATCAAGAAACATAACCACGTCAGATCGACATTTTGGGGGTATCGGACTCCCCCAATTTGCCATTATTTTTGTCGGCCAAGTTGATTTCCCTGATTTAGACATAAAAATCAAACAGTATTCGTAAAATTAGATTTACCTACATGTATCAGGAAACATAGCTACGTCAGATCGACATGTTTGCGAGTCGCCTGCGCGCATACGTGCCATTTCCGAGAAAAGTCGTAGAGGAAAAGTTGTAGGACTTGATGTAAGCAAGCCACTCACAAAGTATGGGGTTTACATGTATAACTGAAAAAAAAGGTCCTTGGATGGTTGACTATAAGGGAAATGGGAAATAATAAAATGTTACGGCTATTTCGAGAAAAGAGAGGTTCTTCAGGGAATAATAATTGGAGCCCAACTACCAGATACATTTGGGGTAGGTATAGTTTAAATATATAGATGTAAAGCCATTTCTCATAACCAGCAACCAATATTTTTGTTGGACGAAACCCGAGAAAACAGTTACTGCGAAAACATATTTATGCTGTTAAGCTTATTGTTATGGTTACGTTGGATTTATTTTATTTCAAATAAATTTGATAATTTTACTTAAGTACCCATTTTTTTTTTTAAATTAATTTGGAAACATATTTTGGAATTGAATCTACTCAGATATTTTACACATTCTGGCAACTCGGCTTTCTGTTTTATAATCCTGAAATTTAAAAAATACATTGTCATCAAATGTCATTATTATACGAGGGCAACCTGTCAAATTTCCATGGATAATGCTACGCCAATAATATCTGAAAAGCATATAGGTATTTCTTTTGAAATTTTCTCTCTTTCCCTCTCTCGCACCTTCAATCTCCCTCATTCGGTTTTTAAGAAGTTTCATTTCTACCACGTATACGGCGCTTCACATGTTTTTTTTTTTTTTTTCGTGCGCAATCAACCTGTAGAATGGCGGGAATTTCGAATTCACTTAATTTCTAATTTCTTGATATAATTTTTTTTCATTCCTACGATTTGATATCCCGAAAAAAGTATTAAATTGCCGAGGTGAAAACATCATATAACTTTCCACCAAGAAAAATTTATTTTTCTGAAAGCTCAAAATAACCATTTTTGGGCGTGGCACCCGGCAAATTTTTCGGGCATTTATTCAACTTCTTAAATTAGTAATTTGGACCAATATAACAATCCACGCGCCGCCATTGCCTGTATGCACCCCCCTGAAACTAATCCTGGCGGCGCCTATGTCCCCCACGTTTCCTTCTAACAAATTCTTGGGTACCTACCCATCGATATGCTGTAGGTATATAGATTTTTTTTATACTCAGTGTGTTAGCCAATCCTCTTCAGTCGCCTTTGTTATTAAAACAGCTTTTTTACTTTTTAGCATTTTCTGCATCAGGTGCTTTTTAATGTAAGGCATTTTGTTAATTTAATTTACGGTTTAAATATAACTGCCGCTTGACTTGCAAAACTGGAATTTATTCAACAATTCCAATTTGAAGTTGATTAGTACCAAATTCAAATTGTTTATTTCCAATTTGACTTTGTTTATTCCCATTTTGAACGTGTTAGTTACCAATTAAAAGTTGATTAATTCCAATTTGAAATTGCTACGTTCCAAATTGAAATTGATTCATCCCAATTTGAAGTTGAAAAGGTATACATAGAGTGCTACATAAGTCAAAGAATTGTCTAAGCATTTCATAAACACAAAAGATTCAATTTTTGTTAGCTTATAGCCTATTTCTAAAAGAAAATCTGTAACTCTTTTCTTCCATGCTCTAGACAATTGTTTCAAACCATATAGTATAGCGCGTTTGAGTTTGCATATCTTTGAACTTTTTTCTGGATCAACAAAACCATCTGGTTGAGCCATTAATATAGGCTGTTCAAAAAACCGTTCAAAAACAATCCCAGTACAAATTTCTAAATGTACAATATTTGAATCAAGTTTTACAGAAGGAGCAAACAACAATCTCAATGTACTATATCATACCACAGGTGAAAGTGTTTCATCAAAATCAATATCCTTTTTCTGGGTAAATCCCTCAGCCAGTAATCTAGCTCGATAACATACTGCCTTCACTAGTACCTTTTTTTTTGAACACCCACTTGTTACCCACTACAGTATTTTCTTACGATGGATCCACCAAGTCCCAGGCATCATTTGGGAGTTTACTAACCATGGCCTACTTCCATGATTGACTATCTGGTCTTGAGAGAGCTTCTTGTACACTAAGAGGCTCATCACTACCCGTTTCTGTAGCATGTCCTCGATTATCTGAACTGGCGCAGGCGTATAGATGACTCAATCATAAAAATTCTTCTTTTTTAGTTATCTAGTTGATTTTTTAACTGGTTTTTATTTTCATTTTGTGTTGGCATATTTTTTTTGGTACGTATACATTATCGTCCGGGCTGTTCAACTCATCAGGATTATTTTCATCCCCCACTGAATCTGAGAAAACATTTTGCCCAGAATCTGAAACATTTTCTTCAAAAATTTCAAATATTTTCTTATCAGGATGATTAGATGGTTGCTGTTCAATCTGAACTACAATCTCATTGTTATTTTTGATATCTCTATTATCACAACGTATCTGCTTGTAATAATTGAGTTCTGGTGCATGTCTCAATCTTCTATGTGATAAAACTATCGGGCCTTCAAAAAAAAAACAATCAAAGATTGCTACAGCTTTTAAACGTCTTAGCAATATTTTTCTTTAATTTTGTCAATGAACTTCAATGTCAAAATGGCATGTCAAAAATCCTGAGCAATAAAGAAACAATAATGCGACGTACGTTTTTGTAATCAAAGCAATATCTGATTGGTTTTTTTTTGCTTCCTACCTTGGCAAAGATTGTGGAGAAGCTGGTTAAGAGGAGAATACTTTCATTCCTCAATAATCATGATCTTCTGGACCCTCATCAGTATGGGTTCCTAGAATCCAAGAACACAGATGATGCCATCTTTGGTTTTCTTCGACGGCTGTACCTTGAACTCAACATGGGGGATGTGGCAGCCTCAGTGTTCTGTGATTTGTCGAAGGCTTTCGACTGTGTTGATCATCCTACCCTCTTGAGCAAGCTTGAGATTTATGGTTTTCGAGGTATTGCCTTGAAATTGTTTCATTCCTATTTATCGGGTCGGGTGCAAAGGGTAATTTTCAACAACTCTAGTTCAACAGAACAAGCCATCTCCACGGGTGTCCCTCAGGGCTCAGCTTTGGGTCCCCTGCTTTTTTTGATTTACATCAATGACTTGCCTCGCTTGCCTATCAGCGGAAAATTTACCATCTTTGCCGATGACACCACCATCCTTTGGCACGACAAGGACCCAAATAGGTTGCAGCAAGTGATTGAGAGAGATCTTGGGTGTGTCGCGGAATGGTGCAGTTCTAATAATCTTTCTCTCAATGTTTCCAAGACCAACATCTTATACTATAAATGCGACCTGGGTGACGTCGCTCTGAATGACGGAAAGATGTCCCGTTCAAGCACTGTAAGGTTTTTGGGGCTGCACATAGATAGCTCCCTTAAATTCGAAAACCATGTGACGGACTTATGTGGGAAAATTTCTTCTGGCTGCTACGCCCTCAGAGTAATTTCTTGCAACCTGGGACTTTCAGTGTCTCGTCAAACATATTTTTCCTTGATTTAATCTCACCTTCGATATGGGATCTCATTCTGGGAATGCTGTTCGGCGAGCCTGTTCCATACTGTATTTGTGCTACAAAAGAGAGCGCTTCGGTCCATGTGCTCTGCAAGAGTGAGAGACACTTGTCGTCCTTTGTTTGTGCGCCACTCGGTTTTAACTTTGTACTGCATTTTCAATATGGAAACGGTATGCCTTGTGCGCAAAAAGTTTAGAGAAGGCTGTTCTTGCCTCACACTTACAGTACTCGTCAGACTTTCATGTTGTTTTTGCCGATTCCTAAGTCCGATCAGATGAAAAAGTCCATTATTTACAATGGCAAAAAAATGTTCAATCATCTTCCTTTGTGTTTGAGCAGTGTTGCCACAGGTGTCCCCATGGCCAGATCTGGCTTTTTCTAAGACGGAGTGGCCCGTTGGCCACTCTTTTTCGAATCTGGCCCGTTTCTCCATAACAAGCCAAATCATTATTTTTTGATGTAAAATAAACGTTTTTAGGCGAGGTACCCAAAAAAAAATTCTGCCTCCGGCGACGCTGCGGCGAGATTTCTCTCGTCTTTTCAATTTGAAAACGGTTTGCCCAAAATTCTGGAATCTGGCCCCTTTTAAAAATATAGTCTGGCACGAAATTTTCAGAGCCTGTGGCAACACTGTGTTTGAGACGGCAGCGATGTGCGAGGAGATTTAGAAGGTCGGTTAAGAGGCTATTGTTAACAAAGACATATTACACCTTGGACGAATTTTTTACCGATCTCATAGGTTAAGTTTTATTGTATTTGACTACTATTGTCTACGTGTTCCTTATGACATTTTATTTTCCTGTATTCCTGTAAATGTACCATCGTCACCAAAAGTAACTGGGACAGCAACACATTAGCTCTTGTCCTATTACATGAATTTTATTGTCAAATATTTGTCAAACTATGAATCAAATGCATTGAAATGAATGACAGTAGAATTAGTCCAGGAGATTATTATGCATTATTTGTGTCCCAGATACTTTTGGTGACGATGGTACCTACGTATAATATGTTATTTTTTTTTTTTGTATTGTTGTGTCCATAAGACTTTATCTTAGGGATTTAAGTCATGTTTAAATTACCTGTTTTATTCATTTCTCTATTTTTTTAATTTACTATATATCTGATGACATAATTTTATTTTTTTATACTCTTTTTTTTATGTATTTATATAGTGAGTGCATAAATTCATTATATTGAAAATGGTAGAATTTTTGAAAAATCGCTCAGACACGTCAATTTTGTTTTTTTGTTTGAAATTTTTTGATATATTTTTTATCATACAGGGTGTCTCAAAAATAGCTCCGCTGGAATCAACTTTATTTTTTTAAATGGTACCTCCTGTATATTATGACATTTCTGGATTTTAAGGAAAATTCTAGACATATTTCGTGTACAATGTCATATACCTATCTTCAACTATTTCGGAAATATTGACACTTGAAAATTGACTTTTTTGCATCTTTGACAGACTCTAAAACCTCAACGGTTGATTTAACAGCAAAATCGATTTTACATTCCTATAGTTTTTCATAAACTATCATTTGACAACTTGACATCAACTTTGAAGTTAATTCATGATTGAAAATTCTGGTTAAATTTAATCTTCGCTTTAATTCAAAATCGGTGTCATATGATAGTTTATGCGAATCTAAGATAGGAATGTAAAATCGGTTTTCCTCTAAAATTTACCGTTCAGGTTCTACAGCCTGTCAAAGTTGCAGAAAAGTCAATTTTCAACTGTCAATATTTCCGAAACAGTTGAAGATAGGTATATGATATTGTACATGAAATATATCTAGAATTTTCCGTAGAATCCAGAAATGTCATAATATACAGGGGGTACCATTTAAAAGAATAAAGTTGATACCAGCAAAGCTATTTTTGAGACACCCTGTATGATAAAAAATATATCAAAATATTTCAAACAAAGAAACAAAATTAACGTGTCTGAGCGATTTTCCGAAAATTCTACCGTTTTCAAAATAATGAATTTATGCTGGACTTTGTGAACTCACTGTATATAGTTTTAGGTACTTATTTACAATTACATTTTATTACCAAGGCTTTGTACACAACAATTATGTTAGATGCGAATAAAGCTATTTTTGACTTTGACTTTAGCGGAAATATTGTGAGAAGGAATAGGGTTGACTTAAATCCTTCGCAGAGCTCTTTTAAGGCCGGTTTCTCAATAGCGGGTCACCTCCGGATTAAGCATAACTCCAGGGTAAACATAGCAACCTGACACATGTACCCTGGAGTTAAAACTAACCTGGAGGTAACTCGCTATTGAGAAACCGGCCCTTAGAGTCACTGATAAATCTCAACTTGATACTGTTGATAACAATACTAGTATTGATATCTCTATCCTTGGCTCCGCATATTCGTATTGTAAGTAAACCATTGAGAATGCTTCAGTTCATCAATCGTCATACTGGGTAGTTTTGTAGCGTCCATCTCAAGATGCTTTACTGGGGTGAAGACCCATCTTGAATATGCTTCATGTACATGGAGCCCTCATTATACTACTCATATCGTCGGTCTCAGGACATAAGGCCCTATCTCGTTTTTTACAAGTTTTCAGGAGAGTTAATTAATTAAATTAATAATTAAAAGAAAACTAATATCTTTACGCCAATTTAATATAAAGAACTATACTGATTTTTGGTCTCTTTTTTTGGAATTATTGTAGTGATTATGTTATGATTAAACTTTGAGCCCTACTGGTGCCACCTTTAAGGTGAATTCAGGTGGCAACAGGTCAGAGGTATCTTAGATGAGTGACACTGATAGCCTGCAGATGGGCAGATTATTAGTGTTGAAAGACAGAATCGGTTCTGTCACTTCGGTCGTCACTTTAGCAGAGTTTTAGTGCCATAATAGCTATTTATACAACAAGTTACGAAATGAGTGTCTTTTAGGCACGCGACGTGAAAATTGTCCAACGAGGCGTAGCCGAGTTGGACAACACGTCGAGTGACTAAAAGACATCGTTTCGTTACGTGTTGTATACAAGATTTTTTCTACTGGCGTTTCATACTGAAAAAAAACATAATTTTATTCCTCGTAAATAAGAGCCGATCACGCCAAAAAAGTTTGGCACCTGCTTTTGATTGACATCTTTCATGAGGTTTTTTTGATTGAAAATTGAAATCCTATTGAAAAAAACAACAGAAATTCTGTTTTGAGTAACCCAAACGTTTACTTTAGTAGTTCAAATAATTGCATTTACAACATTTATGAAAAAATAGCCAAAATTCAAATCTGTGTTTTTTATTTCTGAACAATGAGTGACACTTTTAGGCACTAGTGCTTAAAAGTGTCACTTTTACGCACTAGTGCTTAAAAGAATGCCATTTAAAAACTAAAATGACAATCGAAAAGTCTCTATTATGAAACGTCAGTAGAAAAAATTATTCATTTTATGAAAATCAAATAAGTATTGCTCTCAGTTAGTGTTTCATTGGATTACGAACAGGCCATCGAGTTTTACAGCTACCCTGATTACAACTTCAGAAGTGGGATATTGACCGAAAGTTTTCCAAGATGTCACATGGTGAGGATGAGAATTATGATTATGATGCTAATTATTTCGAAAATTTTGTACAACAGAGGGCAAATGCTCGACAAAATCTGGAAAATTCTCCAGGAAATGCTCCACAAAATCAGCAAAATAATTTTGACATGGGATTGCTTATGAATACTGTCACGGCACTTCTGCAGCAAAATGCACAAATGTTGCAAGCATTGCAACAATCCCAACAGCATTATCAGCAAGTACCTGTTAGAAATGAAGAAACAAATGTTAGAAATTTTAATGTTATGCCTGATTTGTCGAAAACTATTGAAGTGTTCAGTGCTGAAGATGAGTTAGAAAAAGCAAAATCATGGTTGCAACAATTGGAAACAACGGCACTGCTACACAATTGGCCAGATGCATTTATCTTTCAGACGGCAAAGAGTAACCTCATAGGAGCTGCTAAATATTGGTATGCTGGCAGAGCCTCCGAAATTTACGACTGGAACTCTTTCAAATCGGCTTTCAAAAAGACCTTTATTTTCCCGAAAAACAAAACTGATTTATGGAAGCGTATGCAAGACAGAGTCCAGTTAGCTGGTGAAAATATCAGCATTTATTTCCATTCAAAGGCTGCATTATGCAAAGATTTGGGATTATCATTTGAGGAATTGAAAGAACAAATTGTCATAGGTTTATGGTCCAAAGAACTGAGTAATTTTATTATGTCGAAATTACACGTAGATGCGGACAATTTGTTCCAAGACATAATAGCCTATGAGAGGATTGTGAGTGCTCGAAAAACAAGATTGGTTGAAAAAAAAAGTGAGCAAAGTAAGAAACAATTGAAGCCTCCAGATAGTGTTAATAGAAACCACAAAGAAAACAAAGATAACGAGTCAGTTCGTTGCTTTAACTGCAACAAAGTAGGCCACTATGCTTCTCAGTGCCTAAAACCAGTACGAGCAAAGGGATCATGTTTTAACTGTGGTTCAATAGAACACAAGCAAGCAGAATGTCCAAAGAAGAAAGTGAAGGAAGAGAAAACCTCTCTAGTTGTTGAAGATAACATGACCAACCGATTCATTTTACCTGTGTGCCTTGTAAAAGATGACTTCAAAGTGTATATTGATGGTACCTTGGACTCAGGTAGTGTTGCCTCTTTAATAACAGAAAATGTTATTGAACCATTCAATTTTGAATTACATCCTGTGATGGACAGAGAGTTTTCTGGTATAAACGGATCCAAACTGGAAATTTTGGGGTCTCTGATCTTTAAGGTATCTATAAATAGTGACATTGAAGTGGATTTAAAATTTTACGTGGTACCCAATGAAGCAATACCTGTGAAATGTTTACTTGGACGTGATTTTATGTGTAGCAAAGATCTATGTTTTACTTTTGAGCGTAACGAAGTTAGGGTAAGTGCATTAAATCTTCAAACTAGTCTCAATACGGTAGTTGACGAAATCTTGCACATCGATTATGTAAATGCAAATGAATTAGACCTGAATGTTAATCCAGAAATCGATGCTATTGATCGTCAGAGATTAGTTAATTTATTTTTGAATAATTATGTAAAACCTGAAAGACCCTTGAAGCCTGAAACTATGTGTAAAATGCAAATTAAGGTAGAACCAGATCATTCTCCTTTTTATTTTAAGCCAAGACGATTGTCATTCAATGAGAAAAATATTGTTCAAGGATTAATATCAGATATGTTAAGAGATGGTGTTATTAGGGAATCCAATTCAGAATATAGTTCACCAATAGTCTTGGTGAAGAAAAAGACCAATGATTTTAGGTTATGCATTGATTTTAGAACCTTGAATAAGATTATGTTGCGAGACAATTGGCCCATACCTTTAATTGAAGAACAGATTGAACAGTTAAAAGGTAAAAAATACTTCACGAACTTAGATCTGAAAAGTGCTTTTTACCATGTTGATATTGACGAAGCGTCTGTTAAATATACTTCTTTTGTAACGCCATCAGCACAATATGAATTTTTAAAAATGCCCTTTGATTTGAAGAATTCTCCTGTGTTTATGAGATATATTTACACAATTTTCAAAGACCTTATTGATTCCGACAAGCTATTAACTTATATTGATGATATCCTATTAGCGACTAGCACTATTCAAGGAAATGTTCAGCCAGTAATTAAATTAATATTTCACTTATTAAAAAAAAAAAAAAAAAAAAAAAAAAAAAAAAAAAAAAAAAAAAAAAAAAAAAAAAAAAACATTTTTTCGAGAGTTTAAACATTTATGTATGTACTGATTGCGGTACTCATTAGATATTGTAAATTAGGCTAGATAATTTTCTCTAACTTTTTATTTATGTTATGTTATGTATTTAGATTAACTCTTTCATGTTATCCTTATATTAGAAATTTGGATATTTACCTTAAGAGGTTTATGTGCTATTTATGTAATTTAGATTTTATTATGTTATTCTTAGAACGAGGGCGTTCTGTTTTGTCAGGACGGCCGAGTTGTAGTGATTATGTTATGATTAAACTTTGAGCCCTACTGGTGCCACCTTTAAAGTGAATTCAGGTGGCAACAGGTCAGAGGTATCTTAGGTGAGTGACACTGATAGCCTGCAGGTGGGCAGATTATTAGTGTTGAAAGACAGAATCGGTTCTGTCACTTCGGTCGTCACTTTAGCAGAGTTTTAGTGCCATAAAATTATTCATTTTATGAAAATCAAATAAGTATTGCTCTCAGTTAGTGTTTCATTGGATTACGAACAGGCCATCGAGTTTTACAGCTACCTTATTACATTATTAACAACAACTCATGTAAGTTTTTTGTCAAATACTACATTTCAAAATAGAAGTTAACAGTTTTGTCTCAATATTCGCCTTTATGCTGTGATAAAACTATTCATATTTCAAGATAGGGCCATGTGTTTTCTCAGTATTTTAACGAAATTACCTGATTTCAAGATAAGACCCTTGGCTAAAAACAAGTATACACTAAATACAACATATCTTTGAACTTAACTCATTTTGGCCCTATCTCGAGATAGGGCCTTATATCATGAGACCGACGATATATTCTGATACTGTATTTCGATATACTCGATATAAACAGGTACAGAGAAGATTTCTTAGACATATTTTCTTCCAGTTTGGTGGTGCTGCTGTAGTTGACTGTGCTGAGTGCTGGCTAGTGTTCCGATCCAAACCCCTGATTCTTCTCATCCAGAAAGAATGATCCAAGACCTTCATATGCTGTTCAAGAAAGTCAACAACATTGTTAATTGTCCTCAGTTGTTGTCTTATGTTGACCTACGTGTTCACCAAGAGCACCAAACGTGAATTTATTTGTTGTTTAATTGCATAAGATTTGCTACACCTCTCATAAGGCAATTATACCTTCAGACAGAATTATGACTTCGTGCCATTTTGCATTGGTATAGATTTTGTAGGCCCATTCAGGTGAAAGCAGGGTTTCTTCGAGAAATATAAAATAGAAAAAAAATATACATATGCGTGTTCTTTTGCTTCTCTACGAAAGCTGTTCACTAGAACTCGAGGATAATTTATCGACCAAATGTTTACTAATGCACTGAAACGATTCAGTGTTAGTAGAGGATTTTGCACAATTATTTTTTCTGAAATGGTTTGGATTCTGTAGAAGCAGAAAACTATATGGAAAAAATTCATTAAAAGTTGATTTTATTTCGCAGTATATCAGTGGATGAAAAAACTTTACCACCTCCGAGACAGTTTTTATATAGGTATCATTGGTAGCATCAGTTCTGCTACTTAAGTCCATAGTAAAATTTTCCTATACAAAATGAGTAAACTTCAGATAAAGTATGTAAATATATTGATAAACTGCATCATGATTTTAGATGCAAAGTTCAAAATACCAGAAGAAACATTGGTTGGACTACTTGAAACTAATCTAATGAGTCAGTTTCTTTATATAATCGATAATGACATGAACATTGAACATCGAATTTTTAAAAACAAAATAAAAAATATAAAAAAATATCAATCGGCTTTTGAAATTGCTAGGGTGAAGTGTTTATGCGATAGATTAAAACACTTGAAATTTAATGTGTAGGTATACTATAAAAGGATCCTTGCATCGGTTCTATAAACAGAGTGAAGTTTTGAAAGATGAAGTACATATTAGCAGTTTTGTCCGTTGCGATTGGCCTTTGTAAGTGGTTTTTTTTCTCAAATATATTTTTCTCATATTATATTCATTATTGCTAAATATATGATAGCTATTTATGTTGTGAGACACATGTAAGAAACAGAACAAATTCACATTGGCCATATCTACATATTTATTGATAATTAAGAGCAATATAATGTGCCACAAAACTAAACATTAGGTACAGACAATTTCATAATAAAATCGTGTAAAATATGTACACATCCAGTAGAAAGTAATAGATAATAAATAAAAATACGATGGATATCAGTTTTGTTTTGACGCGACTATAATCTTGCAACTAATGATGAGTCGTGGTCGTGGCCTATAACTTTTGAAAAGCCCTATTGGCATCTCCACATAATGAAACTGGCAATTTCTCCAAAGTGTATCATGGTCTGCATCGATTGCAGTAGTACCTATCTTACTAAATTCTCTCATCAAATTTTGTTTAGTAGGTATATAAATGATAATCCTATAACATATTTTCTAGGTGCTGCCGCTATCATTGAACACCAACCTGAAATCGAATTCGTTGAGGGTGGTTTCAGGGGTTCATGTACCACTTCAAGGTACTGGGATTGTTGTAAACCTACTTGTTCCTGGAAAGGAAACACTCACACCAATTTTGGTAAGTACAATTTTCAAAATTGCCTCTTTTTTTTTCGAACAATTTGGGAATCATGTTTTCATCAAATTGTTTTTAAAAATTGTATCTGTTAATCTATTCCAAGATTAAAAGTAAATTTTGAAGAGGTGTATGCTAATGCACATACAGTACAATTTTCAATTACTTCTTAATAATGCTGAGGCACGAAAACTTCTTGAACTTTGAAATTTACTTTTTTAAATTGCACACTGATAGCCATGTCAATTCACAATGATAACCTACTTGCGGGTCTTTTCCGGGTCCCACCCATTATTTCGCTCATCATTTTATTTCTATTTGTTATACCTGTTCTTCTCCAGATTCATCTTCCTTGTCAAGATTTTCGAAAAAGGTGATTGTCCTGGAGACAATTCAGAAATCTTTTTTCGTAGCAACTCCGAGGCCGAGTTAAGCGTCACACAGCCTATCTACTTTTTCGTTCAAAGTTTTAAAGTTTCTTACACCATTTTCGTCATTTCAGACATATTGTACTGTAATCTTACTATATATAGCACGAGCGAAATTGTCTCTTAAATACTGTAGTAGTAGGTAGGTACCTATTGTAGCAACAGAAACTGTAAATTAATAAAAATGTTTAGGACCAGTGAGATCTTGTTCTGCTGACGGATACCACGCCATCGATGGAAATACTCAATCAGGATGTGAAGACGGAAGCGCCTACATGTGCAATAACCAACAAAGTATCATCATCAACTCTACTTTGGCTTATGGGTGAGTTCAGAATAGGTACTTTTATCATTAGTTAACTCCATGACAAATAACTAGAATTGCCTTTTTATACAGGGTGTCACGAAAGGTTTGTTACAAACTTCTAGGGATGGTAGATCTCGTAAAAATAAAACTTTTTTCTTAATAAACATGTGTCCGGAAATGCTTCGTTTTCCAGATATACAGGGTGTCCCGAATTTGGGCCTCATCATTGGTATCTCGGTAACCGTAAGAGATACGGGTTTGGTTAAATTATGGCAAAGTTGCGCAATTTTATGACCAATAGAATACCATTTTGAAACTAGAAAGATTCCGAATACTTCCGGAGATATTCGGAAAAAACTAAAATTTTGTAAAATCGTTTTTATTTTTTCCCGGTCTTATTTGAAAAGCAATTTTAAAATAAATGTCACTTCATCATTGTCACTTCTTCCCCTCTAGTAGATGGTGGTAATAAATTTAAAATTCGATGTTTCGTCTTCAGGCGGCCATCCTTAACTTACGTTTTTTAAATAAGAACCTAGATTTTTTATTTGCGATTTTGTCATCTTTGGGCATCCTAAAACCGATACTGTTTATAATTTTTCAATAACACGGTAAAAAAGCAGGTCCGTATTTGAAATTCATTTTTTTTCCTATAGTTTTCATTTTTTCCTGATTTTATTTAAAAAGATTGTGAAAAACTAATTTCACCTTGCCATTATCACTTTTTCTTCTCTACAAGCTGGCGGTATTAAATTTAAAATACAACGTTTCGTTCCTCTGAAATTATGATTTTTTTTTTTTTTAAATATGGACCTGCTTTTTTTACTGTGTTATTGAAAAATTATAAACAGTATCGGTTTTAGGATGCGCAAAGATGAGAAAATCGCAAATAAAAAATTCAGGTCCGTATTTAAAAAAAGGAAGTTGAGGATGGCCGCCTGAAGACGAAACGTCGAATTTTAAATTTAGTAACACCATCTTCTAAAGGGGAAAAAGTAATAATGATGAAGTGACATTTATTTTAAAATTGCTTTTCAAATAAGCCGGGGAAAAAATAAAAATGATTTTACAAAATTTTGGTTTTTTCCGAATATCTCCGGAAGTATTCGGAATCTTTCTAGTTTCAAAACGGCATTCCATTGGTCATAAAATTGCGCAACTTTGCCATAATTTAACCGACCTCGTATCTCTTACGGTTACCAAAATCACAATGATGAGGCTGAAATTTGGGCCACCCTGTATATCTGGAAAACGAAGCATTTCCGGACACATGTTTATTAAAAAAAAGTTTTATTTTTACGAGATCTACCATCCCTAAAAGTTTGTAACAAACCTTTCGTGACACCCTGTATATCATCACAGATCATATCATGGAGAAATTTACTGTTTTTACAATCAAAAATATCAGTAATACTGGGATTCCGGAGTCCAAACACCTTGAATAAATTACTAACCAGAACGGCGGACTGTAAAGCTGGTTTAAAGTGAAAATACAACCTTCTAAGTAGTTTCCAACTATCGATTGAGACACATTTTTGCACAACTGTGCTCTTTCTACACATCTGCATCAGAGACAGGTCATGATTCTCTTCAACCCAACTTGACCCAACCTTCAATTCCAATTTCTACCGCAATCAAAGATGTTGGTTTGTTCCCACCTTTTTTGTTCATTACTATTCGGCCAGAAGATACTCAGTGAAATGCTGTTCTAGACTTTACTTGCAGCCAAATTAACCCAATCTTCCCCTCGGTTTGCACAAAAAACAATTAGCTCTCTATCTTGCTAGGAATATTTTTTATAAATTCTATGTTCAGTTTCGTCTACGCGCCCTGTATATAGTTGTAGGTTAAATTGCGTATTTAGGATGTTAAATCCTATTTGGGAATGGAAATTGATTAGTTTTTCTTTATTTTTTGTTTTTCTCTTAATCTAATTGGATTGCGCGTGCTCTATGGCCAAGAATGATACGGCTTTGCTAAATTTGGCTTTTAAAAATGCGCGCGTTAAAACACTGAAAAGGGTACCGGAAAGTCCTGGCACTTCCTGCCGACAAGCAGGACCAGTTGCCAAAAACACTTCGCCCGCTTCGTGTGTTTCGAGAAAATAGACCCGCGGTTTTTCGTTTGCCGCAACCAGTTAAATCAAGACGGTTTCGTTGGACTCCTACGCATGGGACCTGAACTTCCTGAATGAGCTGGCCAGCTGAGTGGAGTTTGGAAGTAGAGCAAAGTAAAGTGAAAAAATATCCTTTTCAGTTTCGATATCTTTCAATTTCATTTTGAAATCTTTCATCGATTAGCAACCTGTGGATTTTCCAGTTGTTATTAATTAGATAAAATAGATACCTTCTATAAACATGACAATAGCGCAAATCATTGAATTTTAATCATGCTAAAGCGATATATAGGCAATTACCATAAAATTTTCATTATTCATTAATTAATGAGGGAAAAACTATCAAAAAGGGGTCATTCACTAAAATTGGCTCCGGACAAAAAAAATTAAAGCATTGAAAAACAATTTATGAATTTTCAGAAAGGAGAGTTAACAGGCTATCATTTAAAATTGAAAAGTACAGGGTGGTCCATTTGAAATTTATGCGAAATCGGCCTCTGAAAATCATCAATTTTTTTCTTCCTATATCAGGTAAATTTTGAAACTTGGCAACACTGTTAAAAAAAAACTTTATAAAAATTGATGAAGTTCAGTGAAAACCGCATATCGATATCTTTTTTCGTTCTCGACTTATAAGCAAGTAAAATGTGTCAGTTTATAGATGGACACCCTGTATATTGTCCGTCATTTTTAACCTGACACTGAAAACGAAGTGTGAAGCATACGGCAAAAACAGGTGATCGTTGGCGTTCTAACGTAGGGTAGGGAGCCACCAGCTCACATTCCATTTTTTCGGAGTATCAGATTAAAAAGACGGACTGTGAAGCTATGGTTTTAAGTAAAAATACGATCTTCTAAGTAGTTCCCAATTGTCGATTGAGACACAATTTTGCTCACTGGTGTAAGGCGCTTTTGTTGCGTAATCAACACAGGTTTAGTGTAAGTCGGTTTTATCTAATGGTAATGGTAATTAAAGTGGCTGAGGGCCCACGTGCACCAGGTAGCTTGTTACAGTGGAGAAACGGTAATCCAGGAGTCACAGACGCTTGCTCTGCAAAATTTTCTGAAAACTTTGGTTTAGGGAAAAGAAATACAACAGACGATAGATTTAAATAAATATAACACTCTGTATTACCGGAAAATATTTACAGGAAAAAACCTTAATTAACCCTGTGAAAGAATGAATTGGGATGCGTGAGAGAGAGATAATTAAATGAGTGAAAAATTATGTGCGTTCGGTAAAAGCGTGACCATGCGGGCGGTGAAAAGCGTGTCCGGAAAAATTAACGGTAGCGATAACGGAACGGTTACCCTTCCGGTAGCTCTAAAACTTCCGGTAACGTTAACGCTAACGGCAAATGTTAAATAACAATAAAGCGGTAAAACAAACTCCGGTAACCCAAGCAAATATACGGACACCACTACTACTACATGAGCGTCAGATCTCGAATCGTGCATTTAACGGATTAGAGATACCATATAAGCTTCGGAGAGAAATACCTGTCCTAGGTTCTAGGCGAAAATCTCTCATACAGAACTACCCGTCCAGCGTACCGGGCGAAGTTCTAAGAGCAATAGAGACTACCCGTCCAGGGTACCTGGCGAAACCCCTATTGCAGGAAAAGATTTACCCGTCCAAGGTACCGGGCGAAAATCTTAGTGAAGCTTATAATAGATTTTTACCTTCTGGTAATTCGCGACTAGGGATGACTGCCTAATACTGGAACTGTTCCCGCGGAACTGATCTTCACAGTGGAAACTGATCGATTGCAAAATAAACTGGTCCAAGTTCGAGTTCGAGTCCGGACCACTTTTGCGCTATTCACGTTGTATGCACTCGGATCGCGCCGCGTCGGTCGGCGGAACAGGGAAAAGTGCGAACTCGGACTAGAGACACGGAGTCAGAGACGGAGTACGGAGTACACTACATCGACAGACTCGTTTCGGTCAACAGTTCGGGATTGTCGGGATGACGCCGCACGCCGCACCAGCGCGGCCGCTGGAACGTAGAGAATACGAGAGTGAACTGGCGATAGGATATACATGGAACGGCACAGAACTGATCTAGGTGCTATGATGCTAGATGTTGTCTAGAAAATTTAGCAACCCTCTTGCTATTTTCGCCAAAATAGGAAAAACCAGTATTTCGGTTCGGTTCATCGATTCTTGGTTCGACTCGGCCGGACTCGAACTTGGAACTGATCCATGGAACAGGTATCTGTTTGGACCGGATCAGTTCGGAACTGATCTGTAAAATTTGTTGGATCAGCCATCCCTATTCGCGACCCTGCAGGAACTGACCTCTAGTGTGGTTACGGCGGGTTGGCTTACCTCGGACAGTTCTGGTGGTGATGCTGCTACCACTACTGTCAGGTCGGCTGACTTTTTGGAGACCGGTGGCAGACTGTAGGTACTTTATCAGCAAATTCTGCCCAATTTATAGCCGAAAAGCTGGGTAATGGACGCGGCGGGGTACACGGAAATATGCAAATTAGCTGAAACCGGCCGAGACTCTGCTGGTATCGGTAGATTCCAGGCGAGGTCACGCGAAATCATGATAATGTATTTAATATTTGAAAATAATATAAAGAGGATTTTAATTAATACCGCCGTGAAAATTGAAAATTAGGTCACGCAATTAATAATTAAATTAAGTTGAAAAATACTGAAACTTCGTTACACTGGTTCTGTGGTCTTTCTACACATCTGCTTTAGAGATAGGTCATAATTTTCTTCAAAACCCAACCTTTAATTCCAATTTCTGCCTCAATCAAAGCTTTTGGTTTATTTCCACCTCCTTTGTTCTTTTCTATTCGGCCAGAAGATACCCAGTGAATGCTGTTTTGGATTTTACTTCCAATGTTGCAGCCAAATTAACCCAATCTTCCCCTGGGTTTGCACAAAAAAAAACAGTTAGCTCTCTATCTTGTTGGAATGTTTTTCATAAATTCTTCAAATATTCAACATTTCTGTTGTTACCCCGGCAAGTACTCTTACCACCGGCTTCCTCGTCATTAATACACCGCAAGTAGAACAAATATCTTTCGACTCGTTTTTATGTAGAATCGGAAGAATTAGATTTTACAGACAGATTAGAAGTAAATTAGATGCGATGGTTTCAGAAACATTTATTATTTTCCGAATTACATTTTACAGACTCTGAAACACTATTGATGTTTTTGTGATTAATCTGAAATATGCACTATACAGTGTTTTTTGGATTATTCACAATGCATCACATTTTGAATCACTTTTGATAAATCTGAAATATGCACATCACGTGCTTTTTTGATTACTTTTGTTAAATTATACTTGATGCTTTCTGATTTTCATTTGACTGTTCTGAATACATTTTGATGTTTTCTGAATTACTGTTGGGAACGGTGTATAGAGAGTCTCGGGATTCAAACCAGAGTTACTCTGTTACTTCCCTTCCCCCAATGATGCCTGTCGCAGCTCGGATATTGAATTCTGTTTGCAGATTTTTGCTAGTCTTGATATTTATTCTTAGCGAATTCCATTTGCTACATTTGCAGATCATTGTTGATTTGGTTTGGACAAGAGATGTGCAGTATTTCCTGGAAATATTTATGGACGAACACTTAAAGTTGGTTGGTGATGTAGTAGGGTAAAATCTTTGGTTTCGCATCCATATGGAAAGCACAAACCTAACATTGATGTTGAATAAACGAATTGTTGTCCGATAGCTCGATGGACTTTTAATGAGTGTGTCTGATGTCTCACTTCTTGTAGAAAGTTTTATTATTCTCTTCTGATATTGTAGGATGTTCTTCAGAGTTTTTTCAGCGTGCCATACTGAGTTCCGAAATAGATGACAGTTGTAAGACAAAGGCAATCTCTTCAACATTCTTTGATTACCTGAATCTTTCTAGTGACACAGAGTTAACTTGAATATTTATCCCAACCATGCTTTGAGCAAATGCCAGAAAGTAACTTTTTTGTGTTTTTTTTTTTTGGATAGATTCGCAGCAGCTGCCTTCATCAATCCACCAGAAAACATGTGCTGTACCTGTTTCTTGGTAACCTTCGGAAAGGGTCCATGGGGTAACTGTTCTGGGAAACAAATGGTACTCCAAATCACCAACACCGGTGGCGGTAGCAGCAGCACGAACAGTACTGAAAACAACATTGAATACGCCATGCCAGGAGGTAAGAAAAAACCCAATTTCGATTTCCAAAGTTTCAGTTCCGCATAGGTACGATTTAAAATAAAAATAACAATTTTTTCAAGGTGGTGTCGGTTACTATACCCAAGGATGCAAGAAACAATGGAACGCTCCAGATAAAGGTTGGGGTGACCAATACGGAGGTGTATACACCGAACAAGACTGCAACCAATTACCTCAAGTTTTGCAACCTGGATGCAAATTCAGGTGGGAATTCTTGAATGGATGCTCGAACCCTCCAGCCACTTTCAAACAAGTTGTATGCCCGAGAGAAATTGTTGCCATTTCTGGATGCGATATGGGATAAATAAGGACACAAATGTGATTTTTCAATAAAGATTTTTCTTAAAATTAGGAGGATTGATTTTTCTGCTTGTTTTCCTTCTATTGCAAGTTGGCAATAGTCACTAAAACCTTTACTTTTAAAAGTATGTAATGTTTATTCAATGGTAAAAAAATGACAGTTGTTTCAAAAATCGAGTTAATTAAAAGTATTGTCTCACATATTGTGACATCGATCTGTTGGCAGTTGGATGTGGAATGGTCGACTGTGCAATAGCTGTACTTCACAAGGATGGAGGCTTCTGCTTCGCTGACGTTTAAACCAATATCTATTGTTACGAAATTACCTACATCGGTACGGTGAGGTCGATGTCGCTGTTAGAATATTTACATTAAGAATTTTCTGGTTCTGGAGGCCTTTCTCCTGGCTGATCAAGATTTGAGGGAAATGGCTGCATGAACTAAAACCACTTGTTTCTTCTTGCAGAAAAGTCTTCTTTATTTAAATTCGCAAAACTACTAATCTCACGACTTGACAACAACTTGGTTCTTGGATTCCTCGAAGGAAGAGCCAATGACTAATATTATTTTTAAGTTTTTAATGTGAAACGAGATGTGACTGACTAAAATCTAAACGTTCGTTCCCGATCAATAATAATCTTGCTTCTCTTCTCTTTTTAATACAACACTTGACACTTCACTTGACAGACACATTGACGTAAAGTAGAGATGTGCAAGCATAGGAATGAGCTGATAAACTTGTGTTGGTAATTATTTTTCCAACAGTCGCTGTTGTAACCCGAACGTAAATATTTAGGATAAAATGGTTCTGCATATAAAGCGCGTAGTTTATGAGTCAGTCAGTGGATTTAAATAGGATAATAATTGCGCAATGAAGTTTGTTGTTATTGAAAATAGAATAAAATTAATAATAACTTGAAAATGTCGAATTAAAGTTCTTCAATAATCGATTCAGCCCCTCTAGATGAGGAGCACTTAAACGACGATTAACATTCTACGTAACATTAGCATCAAACAGACATTCCTTCCAAAAGTTCCAAGTAGCATCCTTGAGGATTCATGACGTAATAATTTCTTAGCAAATATACACTTTTTTTTATATAAAATTGAGCGAGTTTCTATCTATCTTATACACCCCCCGTCACAGAGAGAACGTAACATACAGGGTGTCCCACGGTGGATGGCGTATTGGACGTTAATGGAAAACTAAAAAGCGGATCATTTTGAAAATTTGGCAACCAGGATAAACGACCATAATCTATAGGGGAAACTGTTGTATAGTGGGACAGGTTCCTTAGTGGGACAATTCAAATTGTCCGCCACCGGTATCGCTTAAAATTCCAAAAAAAATTGTGTCAACTGCTTTATATACAGGGTGTCCCAAAAAGATACCGACAAACTTTAAGGGGTAGTAGGGGACATCAAAACAAGCATTTTTGTTTATATAAACTTATGTCCGCAAATGAGCCATTTGGGCTGTAGAGCAAAAAAACTGTTTGATACATTTATTCTTCGCAGTAATTAAATCACTGTTTACTTATTAATTTTGCTTATTTATTAACAAATAAATTATGGTTTACAATAATTGTTCAAAATGTTGACCATTTACTCCAATGCAAAGATTACACCGTCGGGTCATTGACTGAAAAGATTAGTATACGAAAAACCTGTTCGTAATAAGGAAGATCTGATAGCAAGGATTCTGGCTAGTTGTACCCATGTAGAAGCTATTCCCGGAATATTCCAAAGAGTTCGCGAGTTGAACAATTATTGTAAACCATAATTTATTTGCTATTAAAGCAAAATTAATAAGTAAACAGTGATTTAATTATTGCGAAGAATAAAACTAGATACCAAACAGTTTTTTTGCTCTACAGCCCAAATGGCTCATTTGCGGACATATGTTTATATAAACAAAAATGCTTGTTTTGATGTCCCCTACTACCCCGTAAAGTTTGTCGGTATCTTTTTGGGACACCCTGTATAAGCACCTTGGCATTGGCCGTTAGAGTCTTAAATATGGCGGGATTTTCGTTAGTGTAAGCATTAAATTCTAAACAGATTTCATGTGATATACCCTTTACCTAAGTTCAACTGTTTTGGAAATATTGACAGTTCAAAATGGACTTTTTGCAACTTTGACAGGATGTAAAACCTACACGGTTAATTATTGATGAATACTGATTTTACATTCCTATCTTAGATTTCCATAAACTATCATTTGACATCAACTATAAATTTAATCCATGATTAAAAATTCAAATTAAATTTAATCTCCGATTAAATTCAAAGTTGGTGTCAAATGATAGTTTATGAAAATCTAAGATAGGAATGTGAAATCGGTTTTTCTCTAAAATTAACCGTTCAGGTTTAACAGCCTGTCAAAGTTACAAAAAGTCAATTTTCAACTGTCAATATTTCCAAAACAGTTGAACTTAGGTATAGGGTATAACGCACGAAATCTGCTCAGAATTTTATGTAGAATCCAAATATTCAATCACATACAGGGTGTTCCATTAAAAATAGCATTGTTGCCACTGGTTTAGAGTATAAGCGGCAACACCGCATGGTCAAAAATATTTTTTTCTGCACGCATTTAGGCACTTGTGCGGAAAAGTAAAATAATTATGCAATGTTTAAGTCACCCTGGTACTTTCATATCCTGAAATCCGCCTGGAAAAGTACTTCTCCGCACGGTCGTGAAAAAATAACGTTCCTTAATCATGCGGAAAATCTCTTTTCCTCATTTAATTGCTACGCACACCGCACACGCCCTAACTGACGTTTTGTTCCATTTTAGCCGCCTCTGTCAACTGTCAGACTGTCACTGTCAACCAATGAACTATTATTTTAAAGTTCCGATACATCGAAAAGATTATTAGCTTTATCGATATTTTTTTCGATATATCGAATGTAAAATATCGATTAAAATATATCGATATAGTTTATTGTTAGTATATATATTTTTTGGGTTTGGCTTTGGCTTTGCACTTTGCACATACTTAGTGCACTATAATAATTTAATATAATATTTATGTAAACTATGATGTATGCAATTACCTATGTGTTACAAATAAAAATTATTAGGCAATCTCGTGACCTGTCAAACAAAATTCAATATGGAAGTTCAGGTCTGACACCGTGTTCTTTACAGGTCTGTTCCCACAGGAGTCTCTGACAGTTTGCAAACTGTCAGAGACTCCTGTGGGAACAGACCTTACATGGTTATTGACAGAAATCAATGAAAAATTATTATTTTGTCACATTCTGGACATTTAGGTTTGACCAGCGTTGCCAACCATACGATAATTATCATATTTATACGATAATTGTGAGCTCAATACGATATACGATAGCAACTAAATTATCGTATGCAATTATACTATAGTTTTGGCTTCTATGATTTTTCTCTTCACGTTTTTCACAATGAGAAATATTCAATGTCTTGACATGAGAAATGGCAACAAGGGAATTTGGAAAGCACAAGTTTGGACTTTTGCCGAGGGTCGCTGTCTTTGTTATCATATGTCATAAGGCCTTTAAGAAAACGCTAATCCGTTTAACTCGATCACCAGCTGATGTAATTTGTCTTTTTTCATATGAGTTCATTGAACAAAAATGAAAAATAAATAACTTGCGATCGGGTTAATCGTATCAGCGTTTCCTCAAAGACTTGTAGGATGATGACTAGATTATAGTTTAAACGTCAAAAATGTCATAAGAATAGGGTTCGGTAATTGCATCTGCGAGCAAAATGAGCAAAATTTGACAGATGTCACGTGATTTGACACGTAAAAAAAAGATAAGTGAACTCGTGACGTCCGTCAAAATTTGCTGTTGTTGCTCGCAGATGCAATTTTACTTTAACTGTTAATGTTGAAGTTTGATTTCACAGACGTCATTTTTTTGTTACTTTTTTGTCTGGCCGTGACGTGAGCGTACAAAAAAGTGTACTTTTTGTGTAAAGCTGTGTAGCTAAGAAATCACAAACCAAACCATTCAGAGTGAATTTCATTGGTTGAAACTAGTTTTCTGACTGTTTCTGACTGTTTTGAACCAATGAAATTTGCTCTGACTGGTTTGTGATTGATGTGCGAACAGAACTTAAGTCTCGCTTCAAAAAGTATAATTTTTACTCCTAATAAAACAATATATAGGTACTATTTTTTTGTCATGGAAACTTGTATCTGCAAAATACGATAATTTTTGACAGAATGCGATAATTTTCAAGTGCTCGTTACGATATTTCATGTAGGCTGGGTTGGCAACACTGGGTTTGACATTGACATTGTCATATTGTCATGTTTGGCATCTACAACATTAAGGCCCTGAATAAAATGCTTTTTTTTATGAACGTCACCACAATTTGACTTGAACGGCCATATTGGAATAGATTGCCTAATTGTCTCATATATAATACCACAAGAAAAAATTTGTTAGCAAAATTTTCGACCGGTATAGAAGTTTGGCAATTTCGCGAATGACCACGAGCCGTAAAGCGAGTGGTTTTGTCAAAAATTTCATAAGCGAAATTACCAAAAAGCAACAAACTTGAATAAAACCAAGAGAATAATTTTGCCTACATAATTTTTTAGAGCATAGAACTGACCACAAATAACGGAAGGACAGATGGACAGAATATCACACACCACACACACACCACTTGTATAATTCTTATACAAAGTTGTGTACATTTAAATTACATGATACTGAATATTACCACATGGAACGGAATGAGCAACACGTTTGTACTTCCGTATTTCCTACGAGAGCTCACATGGGTGCTCCGCACCCATGAGAGGTTGCTCATGGGTGCACCTGCCCCGATGCCCCGATGCCCCGATGCCCCGATGCCCCGATGCCCCGATGCCCCGATGCCCCGATGCCCCGATGCCCCGATGCCCCGATGCCCCGATGCCCCGATGCCCCGATGCCCCGATGCCCCGATGCCCCGATGCCCCGATGCCCCGATGCCCCGATGCCCCGATGCCCCGATGCCCCGATGCCCCGATGCCCCGATGCCCCGATGCCCCGATGCCCCGATGCCCCGATGCCCCCATGTAGTCGGCGCCAGTGAATAGCATCATATCTCAGCGACTGAAACTTCAGAATCAAAACTGAACACGCACTTTCCAGACCTAGAGCCATTCAAGCCGGTGTCCCACAGGGCACCGAACTCTCACCCACACTTTTTAACTTATACATAGCAGACATACCGAAGACAAGAAACACCAGCATTATGATATATGCGGACGACACAGCACTATACACCAGCGCCTTCTTTGCAGAAGACGCAAGGAAAGCGCTGGCTGACCACCTGGACCTAATTACACCTTAATTGAAAACCTGGAAAATAAAACTCAATGCGGCAAAGACAGAACTACTTACAATAAATAACAAGAAAAAGGACAAACAACATCATGGAACCTCCACTCTAACTAAACAACGTCGATATATTGCCAAAAACAACAGTCAAATACCTGGGGGTGGTCGTTGACAAGACCCTTAGGGGCCTCCCTCAGGTAAAAAATACGATAAGGAAGGCGAATGGGGTCGGGCGACTACTCGCCCCCATTATGAAACTGAGCTCCTTCCTTAGCCCACAAAACAAAGTGCACATCTACAAAACAATTATCAGACCCTCCCTGCTGTACGCCGCACCAGCTTGAAGTTACATCAGCAATACAAACAAACAAATACTACAACGATACCAAAACAAAGCATTCAAAACCGCTCTTTCACTGCTCAGAGACACCCGGACAGTGTAAGTGCACAGACTAGCAAAAATCGACACAATACTAGAATACTTCAACGAGGTATCAATGAAATTCTTCAGAAAGACACTACACGGACCAGAACTCACCAGAGACCTCACAACCCTCAAACATGACCCTCTCCACCCCGTAACTCACCGGCCAATCCACCACAGACTCCCCATTTACTACGAACCGCCTTGATCAGAGTGGCAAAACAATTCACGGATAAAACAGCAATAAGCTAAAACCCAGATACTGGACAACCATCCGGCATCCGTGACTAGTTCTGCCAACCTGATAAGGGCAATACGCCAAATGACAACATACCAAAGGAACGAGAAGAAGGGTTTTTAGCGACTTTTCCCTTCAAAACGCACGACAAATATGGATTGAAACGCTGGAAAAGGACCCAACCGGACCGTAATTGAAAGCTGAAACTGAAAACCGACCTATAAGGGGCCAAACTGCCTCAGCAAAGAGTCTCAAAATTAGCCTGGACGCCGCTACCATTCCAATTTTGGAAATAATTGGGATAAGGAAGGTAATGATAAAGGAAAACTGTAAATTTTGTAAATAAACGTTCTATTTTATTCTATTCGAAACGGGCGCCTCCACCATAAACGACCATGATCTACATTTTAATAGTTATTTATGATATAAGTGCTAAAAGTGACATTTTATTTTGTGAAAAGGGAAGTTTGGGACACGACGCCAAAGGCGGAGTGTTCCATCCCTTTGAACAAAATAAAATCACTTTTAGCACGAATATCATACACTATTTTTTCTACAAACGCACTAAAAGTGATTACTTTTAGCACTAGTGCTAAAAGTAATCACTTTGAACACCAGTGTCATAAAATGGCATTTTAGACACTGACAGCATCCGTTAAAAATTACACTTTTAGTGACGTTTGTAGAAAATAGTTATTTATTATATAAGTGATAAAAGTGACATTTTATTTTGTGAAAAGGGAAGTTTGGGACACGACGCCGAAGGCGGAGTGTTCCATCCCTTTGAACAAAATAAAATCACTTTTAGCACGAATATCATACACTATTTTTTCTAAAAACGCACTAAAAGTGATTACTTTTAGCACTAGTGCTAAAAGTAGTCACTTTTAACACCAGTGTCATAAAATGGCATTTTACACACTGACAGCATCCATTAAAAATGACACTTTTAATGACGTTTGTAGAAAAAAGAACTTCTCACACGCTCGTAGAAAAAAAATTTCGCCTACGGCGAGCTTCACCTTCCCCCTATACCTACCTAAACAAATTTATAAAGTTATTCTGCACCCATGAGGACTTTCAAAAGTCGGCGCCTCTGATGCTATTAGTGCTATGTAATGTAGTGGAAATGAGTGTGTTTCGAGTAGTTTGTATTTTAGTCCTTTGTGCCAAACCTTGTCAAACGCTTTTTCAATATCTAGCAGTAGCAGAAAGGTGCTTTCGTGTTTGTTGAAGGCTGCCGAGGCGTCTTGAATAACTTTTGCTTCTGCCAGGGTGGTGTTGTGATTACGTCTGAAACCAAATTGTTCCGGTGGGAGGTTTTGTTTGTCGATTGTTTCAATTATCCTGTGCTGTATAAGTCTTTCGGCCACTTTGCCAAGTGAGTCCATCAGTAGTGAAATTGGTCTGTATGATTGTGGTAGTGTGTGGTCTTTTCCAGGTTTGGGGAAAACTATTATGTCAGCTTGTTTCCATGGCCTTGGGAAGTGCTGCAATGTTATAATAGCATTTATTATGTGCAGAAGTTGCATAATAGTTTTCCTCGGTAGGTTTTTAATTAGCGTGTTGCCAATTATCTCAGGTCCTGGTGTTTTGTTGTTTCGTAATTTTTTATTGTTTTGGTCAGTTCAGTGGGCGTTACCAGGATCCTTTGCAGAACGGCAGGAGGGATCGGGTATTTCTGCATGACAAAGACGTCCGTTGTGTTTGTAATGTGTCGTTGTGTGTTAGTTGTGTTTGGTTCTTCGTCGAATACTGTGCCAAAGTATTCGGCCAGTATTTCGGCTTTGTCGTTTTCACTGTGGTAGCTGACGCCGTTCACTGGTAGTTCTGTTTTTTGTGCTGCCGATCTTCTCAGATTTTTGGCCAGCTTCCACTAATCCACAGGGAATTGTCTTGAGTCTCCAAAGATGGGACATACTTTATCCAGGTTCTGTTTCTGTGATGCTGTATGTCTCTCTCTATTTCTTTATTCATTATTTTAAGTATTTCGTTGTTTAGTCGGTTTGGGCGCTTTTGCCATGCTCTTTTCACCCTGTTTTTTCTCCTTGATTAGTTCTACAATGGATCCTGGTATATTGTCGGTCCTGTCTTTTAGTGTGATTTTTGACGCCAGTTGGTTCCTGACTGACTGGATGTTTTCCGTGAGGGTTGCGACTTATTTTTCGAGTTCCTGTATGTTTGAGATGGTGGTGGTTATCTTGGTGAGATTGTTTAGTCGCTCTTTGTAAAGTTGCCAGTTGAAATTTATGTAGGAGAACACCTTCACATGTTCGTAAGGCCCCTGGACAGGGCGACATCCATAGTCGATGGATGTAGCCCTGAGCTTGGGTAGTGCGTGTAGTTGTTGGGGTGGTGTAGTAGTATGTTTGGGTTATTATTTAGGTAGTTGTTGAGGACGCTGCCCAGCCCAATTGTTATCATTGTTTCGAATACAACGCCAAGGACTCTCTAAAAAAAAAGCACTGTAGAACCATCAACGCTACTGCCGTAAATCATCAAGAGAAGATTCATTCCCGACACCAGACCTATCCCGTCAAGAACCACCAGAACCCCATCAGCCATCAGAAGACAGAGAGAAACAAACCAATACCATGACCAACACCATCATAACTCAAGCCATGGCAGCGGCGAAAAAGGCGATGGTACCACAATGTATCAGTCCTCAAACCTTCCACCCTTGTAAAACCAGAACACCTGAGTTCATAAGGACGTACGAGAGGTCAGCAATAGCCTACCTCAATGGCAATAGCCAATGGATGGGACGACAAACTCAAAATTGCTTATCTTGAAACATTTTTGGATGGAGCCGCAAATCTGTGGTTTCAGGAATATAAACGCAACTACCAGAACAACAGCTGGGAAGACATTGTGAATATTTTTCAGAAGAATTCGAGGATGCGATGAAAGTGGAAAGCAGAAATCAAGCCGAAGACGAATTAGTCAGGAAGTACTTGTACGAACTTCAAGTACCACAACTATAAACATACGTTAGATATAGAAGAATTCGTAAGGATTTTCAGTGAAGGGCTAACTGAGGCAAACCATTATAACTACTACTGGCTGACAAATTCACCAAACAACCCACCGACATCATTAAAATCATTGAAAGAAATAGCAAGCACCATAGAAAAAGCACCTAAGAAAAGCCCACATGAAAGCACGCACCCAAAGAACCCCAGATCACGAACTACCCTACCACAAGACCAATAATGATATGTTATTATTGTGGAAAAAGGGGACACGTGATGGCCCAATGCAGAAGCCGAATGCAAGCAGACCTGGCGAAAACTTCAACACCACCAGCAACCATTAAAAAGTGCTATAACTGTGGAAAAATGGGACATTTTGCAGCTGTCTGAAGAAGCCAAAGGTTAGGCGGTGACAGTAGTGGCAACTCAAGAAATCAGAGAAATAACCTTGTGTGCCATAACTGTGGGAAACCAGGACACTGTGCCGCAACTTGTAGAAGTCAGCCATAACACCCAAACGAGCGAGGATGGCGAAACTAGATATCCCTGCCATCCTAGCCCTAGGGAAAAACTTTAGTAGCAGGATATTATGCATCACAATCAAGATAAATAACATAGAATACCCAGCCATAGTTGACACTGGAGCACAAAATAACGTTATTCAAACGCAACTAGTAACGGGTCAGCTACATAAAAACGACAACACGGTTCTTATTACGGCAGGAGGACACAGAATTCCAGTCTTAGGAGAAACCAGAGTACCAATAGAAATACCAGGAAGTCCGCTATGAAGAAGCACACTAACAGCCAAATTGATTGCAACTTCAAGTCTGCTAATAATATTGGGTATGGAATTCTGAAAAAAGCACAAAGCAGTTATAGACCTCACACAAAAAGTAATAATCCTGAACGGAAAATACAAAATCCCGCTATGTCATAAAAGTCAACAAAACGTCTGGGCTAATCTCCATACAAGAAGATAGAAGCAAGCAAAATCACACACACGAAAAGGACAATTTTGATGAATTTGTGAAAAACTACAAAAATATAAGTAGGTAAGGACAACTTCAAGAGTGTTTTGACAGAAAAATACGGGGACATCAGAAACTTATCACAGGATGAATTTTTAGCTATGGGAGTCGACCAAAATTACAGAACCAAAAAGGAAGTCTACATAAAATATAGATACATCCTTCCTATGAAAAAGAAACAGGGAAACATTGGAAATTTATCGGTGGTACTAGCACAAGGGAAACACAACAACAACAAGAATTGAGAAAAACGGCACTACAAAAGAATGGCAGCAAAATACTAATTCCTAGGAAAGGATGGGGACTAGATAAAGAATGGTTCAGATTCAAAAAGATGCTTTATTTTATTTTCAAAGACGCCAAAATTAAAATCCGTATATTCAGGGACCAACGAGCAGCAAAAAGTCTAAGAAATTACGCCATTACTACAAAAACAGAGAAACAAGAATACAAAATAGGAGCAACAAAGGATTACACAATAAAACCGGGTGAGGAGGCAATGACAATGGTAGAACTGGAAATCATGGGAGATACGAGCAAAATGACAGAAAACATGGGCTATAGTTGTAAATACAACCTGGATGGATTGGCGAAAAACCAGATCAATATAAAATCACATATTATTGGGGGCGAAAACAACCTTGCTATTAAATTAGAAGCAAAAACAAAAATCCCAGTGGCATTATTTGAGGGAATTACAATAGCACGGTTGGAAGAAGAAACACAGGAAAATCATTCATATAATTTTTTAATACAGGAAGAAATAAATAATAATAAGTGTAACATTAGAAGATCACAAGATAGAAAGTATTAAAGACAAAAGAACCAAGCAGGCACTTCAAAAACTCCTCGAATGCAATGACATTTTCGCCAAATCAGCAAAGAACATGGGCAGGACAAATCTGACTGTACATAAAATCGAAATAGAGAACGCCAAACCAATAAAAAGTCGACCATACAGAGTACCACAAAAAGAGAGACAAATAATAATTGATGAACAAATTCAGAAAATGCTAGAGAGCAGTGAGATTCTTCCTTGTCACTCACCATGGGCTAGTACAGTAGTGCTAGTCAAGAAAAAAGATGGAAAAACCAGATTTTGTGTGGACTACAGAAAAATTAATGACGTGACAAGGAAATCAACGTACCCATTACCCCAAATCCATGATATTCTATCATATTTAGGGGAGGGTTCCTACTTCAGTCCCTTAGATATGTTTTCGGGTTACTGGCAAGTACCTGTCGAAGAAAGCTCTAAACCATTACACTACATTTATAGCACACGGGCTCACGAATTCAACGTACTATTCGTACTAAGTTTCGGATTATGTAACGCTCCAGCAACCTTCCAAGAACTAGCTGATAGAGTATTTTGGGACCTAAAATGGAAGGTAATAATGATCTACCTGGACGATATAATTATATTTTCCAAAAGTATAGAGGAACATCTGAAAAAACTAAGAAAGGTTTTTGAACGACTGCGACAGGCAAATTTGACCCTCAAGCCAAGCAAATGCGAATACTTGAAGCAAGAAATTAAAATCTTAGGCTTTCACGTCAGAGGAAAAGGAATCCTACCAGATGAAGAAAAGATAGATTGCGTGAAGAGATTTCCCACACCAAGAAAGGTCAAAGACGTCCAGAGCTTCCTAGGACTTTGTAACTTTCACAGAAAGAGAAAGTTTATAGGCAACTTCTCAACATTTGCCAGGCCATTGCATGATATTACGAAAAAGAGCACAAAGTTCCAATGGGTTTTAGACAGGAAGAATCATCCAAGGTTCTCAAAGACAAGCTCACCTCAGCACCAATACTAAAGCATTTTGACCCAAATACATCGACATACTGAATCGTAGCAGTACTATTACAAGAAAGAAAGGAAGTGCATATCCAATAGCTTTCATAAGTCGTAGTCTGTCAAACAACGAAAAAAACTATTCAATCAGCGAATTGGAGCTATTAGGATGAGTGGTCTGGGCCCTAAGCTACCTGAGGCATCTAATATACGACCGACCAGTTAAAATCGTGACTGATCACCACGCGCTTTGCTGGATGGATTCAATAAAGGAAAGCAACAGACGCTTAGCCACGTGGGCACTCAAGTTAGCAGAATTCGACTTTACAATTGTTTATAAGAAAGTTTCAACACATAGAGATGCTGCTTGTAGGTCTCGCAACCCAGTACTCCAACCAGAAATCAAAGAGAATGAAGGACAGGAAGAACTTCCAACTTTTGCGTTGAGAACAGAGGAAATTTGCACGTTACAAAAAAATTACCAAGCGGTGAGACAACTTAGAAATGCAGTAGAGAATCCAGAAGACCCAGACATCAACATAGGCATTCGAAAAAGGGCAAAGAATTTTAGATTCGATAATAACCTACTGTATTAAATTAATAAAACGCAAAGAGGCTTAGAGAAAGTGCTAGTGATTCCAAAATCAATGAAAAGTGAAATCCTATGGGAACTCCGTGCTTCGCCAATATGTGGACATTTGGGCTTAAGCAAAACAACGGATAAGATAAAAAGACGATTTTTTTGGGACGGAATGCTGAAAGGCATAGAAAAATATATTAAGGGATGCCAAGACTGCCAAGCAAGAAAGGAGCAGCCATATAGAAAAACCCCAGGATTTTTACAACCAATCCAAATGGGGACGATATTTGATAAAATAGGGATTAATCTTCTAGGCTCGTTCAGAAGAAGTAATCAAGGGAAAACGATGAGAGTAGTGATTACGGACTATGCATCAAGATACGCCATCACTGCTGCCCTACCAAATGGAAAAGCAGGGCCAGTAGCGAAGTTTTTACTGGAAAGAGTATTCTTGATACATGGAATGCCAAGACACTTACTGAGCAACAGAGGAAAAGTATTCCAGTCGGATATAGTCAAGGAATTAGGTAGAATAATGGGTATAAATACAGCGGTACAGGACACAATAAGAATTAGCCCGTTTATGTTAACATATGCAAGGAAACCCACACTACCAGCAGAAGCTGCAGTGTTGGACGCTGACAACGAAATGGACTCTTTGCAAATTAGAGAAAAGGCACTCTTGATAAGAGCCATAGCACTAGAAAATATACGAAAAAGACAAGGAAAAGATAAGGGACGTTTTGACGAACGACATTCAAACTCGTTTGAAGAAAAAATATCGTGTTCTATTCGGAGTAAAAGCCTCTTTTGTGACTCGTCTGTATTGCCGGCCTCACTGCGTTCGGCAGGCAAACTAACAGACTCTGTAACGTTTTAAATTTAGTTAAGCAAATCAATCCGGAAGATGGAATTACATCAATTTACGTCGATAAATGACAGAAATAAAATATTATTTATATTAATAATTATAACCCAAAGTTGGAGGCAAATAAAAACATCGAGAATTTCAGGTTCTGCTCCCTAGCAAGCTATCTCTGTCCAACCCGTCGTAGCGTAGGCGCTTGGTACCGATAATTCAAGTTTTAAAGAAATTATTCTAATTTGCATATTATTTATTGCATTCTTCGGATGGTTCGTGATTTTGCCCTTGTTCCGTGGGTCTATGATCCGTTTAAATTATTAGTTAGCCTATATAAGTTAGAGAGTGTTGAAATTCTGGTTTCCCGTGTCATATTCCTCTATAATATTATGACATTGTGCCTTTTACGACCCTCGAATACTTTCCCAAATAATGTCTCGCCGTCGCCGAAAGCAATACTATTATATGACCCAGACTTTCTGTTAAAGAACCCAAAGATATTGTATGTAAATAAATTAAACATTTGTCCACCATAAACCCCAAAATTCCCAAATATCCTTAATGGTCATTCTTTGGGCGAACAGACTGTCATTTATTGCCAATATTTATTTAGGGTTTTCCAGTTGTAATTATGTAGGTTTTAGAAACGTTTTAGAAGGGAAGTAAAGGTCGATTTGTAAGAGATCTAGTGAAGCAAGAAGACAGTCTTAAGACAGCTTCAGTCGTAGTAACACATTTTGTTAAAACTCTCTCTAAAATAAGTCTTACTTTTGCTGTAGTTCAATTTCATTCTATATTCCATTACCTAATAAAGCTACAAGTTTCAAACCAAAAACAAAAGTAGTTTTAACCAAGGCAAAACACTGAAGGATCACAACACCCGTCTTTCCTTTTCTTGTCTGTATGGACGAAATTGTGACGTCGGATAGTGGTGTAGGAGACTATTAACTTGATCCTTGAGCTGAATGGTCGGTACCGCCATTAATGGAAATTATTTTGGCGTTTTAGTGCTTAATCTCTGGAATTTGGAGGATTTATTTCCCTTTTGGATATCATAGTGGCCGTAGTTATCGTAGTGCTTGTGCATTTTTTTCCTACGGGGCTAATAGCGACAAATAGTCGGATTTTTTATTGGTGCTGGTCGTGGACTGCTTTGGAACCCAACAAGCAACAAGTGTAAGTTTCCTCAATCATCCTAATTAATATTCATAAACGTAGCCTTATGTTGCTTGGGTTTGCCTGTCTGGCATCTCCGGTATCAATCTGGAGAACTGATGGTCGTTCGTTTTATAGATTTTCCTGGATTTTGACTTCCTCAACTCAAGTTGTCAACTGTAGCCTTGACATCGCAGAAAACCACATTCTATGTGTAAGTACTACCAAAGGTACTACTGTAGTTCCGTAATAATTTATCAGTGGAATTTCAAATTCGACTTTCTAAATGGATCACCTCAAGAAAAGCTTACTAGAGAATCGTTTTCTAGGGTTTTTCCATACCCTGGGTCAATCAAGCAAGCTACCTAGGCGTAATTCCACCTATGAAGGCAACGATTGGTGAATCTGGTGAAGCATTCTAGTCTGAGGTTCTACCCACCACCTTTCTAGTTGGGATAGAGGCTCAAGTTTAGTCAAACCCTTGTGTGACGTCATCTGGAATTTATGGGGAACTACACTGCTCAACAATCGAACTGGATAATTGCAAATATACTAAAATCCTCACTTAAAAAAATAGAAAATAAAAACGTGTTTTATATTATCAATAACCAGTTTATTGATAATCAATTAACTGTTTATTGATAATATAAAACACCTTTTTATTATCTATTTTTTTAAATGAGGATTTTAGTATATTTGCAATTATCCAGTTCGATTGTTGAGCAGTGTAGTTTCGATGAGAGATTGCAGCTAAGTAAAACTAAAAGAATTCGTGGGTCTCTGGGTTCTTGATTGCCTATTTAATATTCCTATTGATTGTAAGGCATTGTTCTTAATTAATTTTTGAAATAACCATACACATTTTTTTTATATATTTCCTTTTTAGCTTCCTAGATAGGAAGCTATGGTGATAGCCCAATTTTGACCATGTCAAAATTTCATTAAATCTTGACGTTTTGGATCATTTTAAGCCTTTTTGGCAAGGTGGCACATTTCCGTCTGTGTGTATGTATGTGTGTGTGGACTTCTCGTATCTTATGAGGACACACACCCGTCACACCCACTCCTCACCGACTTTGTAAGGACTGAAAACGTTATGAGGACTAATTTTGGTCCTGGGAGCGTTCGGACCTCATAAGTGACTTGTACGTCTCATTTCGGTCCTAACTGTATATATATCATGTGGGTCCTCATAGCGTACCTTACACCCGAAAACTTAGTTCACCCATTTTGGTCAGTTTAACGTAGATCTTCGAGTGTATAATTGTGTATCAGTGTGGGGCTTGTTTACGGTATAAGGACATCCACGTGTATCTTTTGAAAATAAATCAAATTGATAAGTTTGAAACCTAATTGCTACGAATGATAGGTAGGAGCCAGGAGGTCAACACTTGTCGGATATACCTGAACTGCTGCTAAGAGGTTAGGTACGTTATAAAAGGTTTCCACATTTCCTTGCAATCAATCTAATAAGAAAGATTCAGAACAATACATGAATTCTAAAATATGCTGGGAAAAAAATTTTAGAACTGGGAATTGAAGACCCGCGTAGAAATCTGAATAACTTGGAGATCAAAGGTCAAAAAGTGGAAAATGAGGTGTCATTCTCGTGTTATGTAGTTTTCTAGGAACAAGGAAAAATATACATGCGGCGTCTCATTTAAAGTAAGAAAGTTAGGGTAACTTCCGGTCAAACCAGAAGTGATAATAAATAATTGGATACGTCAAATAATGCACATTTGGGTCATGAATAAAAACAACAAATTTGATTCGTTTATTTTTGGAAGTACAAAAGTTTTAGAGGTGAGCGAGTTCTGGAAAACACTCGGAATACGCAAACTTTAAAATACTACACTGATAATCCCTCACGCTAGTACAGAAAAAAACAAGGTGGGAAGGGGTAAGAAGAGATCATCACGCTATCTCTTACCGGACGTACCAAATAAAGGAGTAACATATAACTGGTGTCCTAACCTAACTACTATTTCTACATGTACCTAACTTCCTGTTTAGTCTTCACTTCTTGCCGAAAGTACTTAGTAACACCGCATAAATATTATTTCGTTTGCATTGCCATCCATTTTACTCTGCTATTTTATATATACGTGAACGCTCACTTTTTCCTACATTATAAATAAATAATTATGGCAACACGGTTAACAACAGAATGAAAATTTAAAAGCGGCAACACCGCGCTAACACGGGCATCAAAGCAAATTCGCCGGCTGAGTTCTCTAAATAATATTATTGTAATAAATTATTTTCCAGTAGTAAAAACGATTCAAATTGTGGAAACTAGCAATTTTATGTGAATAAATAACGCTATCAGGACCATGTTCAAATATCTATCCTTTCCTTACTGACTTGAATGACGCTGAGAGGACCTAGATTTTTCTAGAAGACGTAATTTGGCAACAACAAAATTCAATAGTATCACCAGCAGGATAGGGCCCATAGAACTGTTTTTGATGTGTCCTAAGCGGATGAACCACCCGGTATAATATAACCCCTATTTGTTTAAATACCTACATATTTTCCGTCGATTTTAATCGACGGAATGTGAGCTGGTGGTTCCCTACATTAAAACGCCAATGATTAGGTACCTGACGTCACACCTGCTTTTGCCATATGAAACACCCCCTCGCTTCTCATACGGAAAGTGTCAGTTGAAAATCGACGAACAATACGGAATTGAGATTTTGACACATTTTCTGTGGACATTTGTGGACTTGTGAGGACGCACATTGCCAGTCCTTACCGACGTTATAGGGATGTTTTAATTATGAGAATACCTGGGCTGGCAAAATGAAAAAATGTTAGATCCTGAGTTATTACCGTAAATAAATACCCATGACCATTGCAACTTAAGGTCAAAATAGTTTTTATCTTGTAAATTAAACACAATACCTATTCAATTTTGTTTTAAAATATTTATTTTCATATTATAATTTTTTTCTAATCTACATCTAAATTAAAGAAGCAAAGTACAAAATTAGGTCCATTTGTTCTCGAACTGATGGCTTTTACTTGTCTAGTAGGTGGCTATACTTTTATCTAGTAGAAATCATGTATTAGCGAATTTAGCCATTGCAACACCGAAAGAATATACCGGGTGTCCCACCGAAAACTGTCAATGGCCTATATATATCTTGAAAACGGTAATCGATAAAAAAAAAACCTTTTGGAGGGGTTGGAAGGGGGGGAACCAAAACAAGGTACTTTTCAGGTCTCCCTGAATCACCTCTCCGGCCGTAGCTACCCCAACCTCAAAATGTTAAATGGTACTATGAGTCATGTGATGCCTTGTTTTAAAGGTCTTTTAATTCTCTTAATAGATAATAGATCTGCAAAAAAAACATTATCTAGATTTGAATGGGACTCTCATTTTGATGAAAACCTCATTTGATCGGGTGGAACGGGTAAATGGAATTTAAAATACAAATTGAATTACAGCATGAATATTTGTGAAGAAATCATCAAGATTTTATTTTTTTTGAACCCCTTTTCCTTCACTGTACCTGACAGTGTTCACCTCCTCAAGAAAGCATGCTCCATTTTGTGACAATTTGAATTTGTATCTAGATAATTTCTTTTTGAAAATTTGTTTAAATAATTAAAAAACCTTTCAAAAAAGGTATCACATGACCCATAGTGTCATTCAAGATTTTGAGGTTAGGGTAGCTACGGCCGGAGGGGTGATTCAGGGAGACCTGAAAAGTACCTTGTTTTGGTTCCCCCTTCCAACCCCTCTAAAAGGGTTTTCCATTTTTTTTTTATCGATTACCGTTTTCAAGATATAGGCCATTGACAGTTTTCGGTGGGATACCCGGTACTTACTTTTCTATTATTTGATCAAGCATTTTTCTTCTAATAGTTCTATAATAATTGTTGTCATCAGTTGTTATCCGCTAAAAAAATCCTATGAAAAAAATTATGTAAATATGAAGATCAGCTGCGGAACCACGAACAATCGCTATCGATAAGTTATCGACAAGTTCTCACCTCGTCCACCCATCGCTCAATGTTAGTCGCCAAAATTGCCACCGCAAACGTTCGTTTGCACCGCAAATGTTCGTTGGTGATGGCAATTTTGGACCCTAACGTTGAGCGATGGGTGGACGAGGTGAGAAATGAGGGGAAATTGTCGAGAACTTATGATAGCGATTGTTTGTGGTTCCAGTGCTGGTTGTACAGGGTATTTGATTATATTTGGACCCATACCTACCAGCCTTTACTATTTAAAATAGAAAAAAAATTTAAATAAAAAACATGACAGTTTTTTTCTATATTTTCTTTCAAGGTTATCAGAAAAAAAAATCGCATCGAAAAATGAAGAAACGTAGGCAACTTCGACTTTTTTTAATTGAACACCCTGTATATTTTGCGATAAAATGAAAGATCTTTTCTTCCTGATTCCAAGTATGTAGATATTTTGATCACATTCGCGTGAGCCATTTTGGACATATCTTAGCTTAAGTTATAAATAAATTGCAGAGAAATTTTAAAAAGAATATCATTTCTTAACATCCTCATGAAATTTCTTTGCAAATTATTTATAATTTAAGCTAAGATATATCAAAAACGGCTCACCCAAATGTGATCAATATACATATATATTTGGAATCAGGAAGAAAAGATCTTTCATTTTATCGCATATAATATACAGGGTGTTCCATTAAAAAAAGTCGAAGTTACCTACGTCTCTCCATTTTCCGATGCGATTTTGTTTTTTCTGATAACGTTGAAAGAAAATATAGAAAAAAAACTATCAAGTTTTGTATTTAAAATTTTTTTCTATCTTAAATAGTAAAGGCTGTAGGTATGGGTCCAAATATAATCAAATACCCTGTACAAGCCAACTTTAAATCATAATTCACTGGTACTTGAGCTTTGCCAGCTGTAGCTGAAACGTTAGTACCCAGTCGAGTTCATCGGAAACATGATTTAAACTTGAATTGTATAACCTTCTAGATAGGCTATAATTGATAATAATTTATATAGTTGCCTTTTTTTGGGTGGTAGATATGCTTTGTGTCATTGGTGACCGCTATACGAAAAATAGATCTGGCATTTTTGTAATAATTTTTTCTCCTCAACAACAAAACGTGATTGGATTTTTGATCCGACGTTTCGTTCTTGCTCAACCATTATCAATTTTGCATTGATTGAATATTTCCGGATATTTGTTTTAGATTTTTTTGAATGGAGATGGCGCAGAGGCGTCCTCTACCACTGCAACCTTATCAGATTTATTGTGGTATCTCCTATCTGTCCTTAGAGTGCGTTCTCTAGACCCGTCCTTTTTATTAGACTCCAGAGCCATGATACTAGCCACCCCATGTAGCTTGCCGGATTGGACTTTTCCTCTCCAAGCCTCGCAAACCTAAGCCTGCATAGCGCTTCGCAATGGCACCATACATGTTAGGCAGTTTCTTCCGCCTCCTGGCAGAACCTACACAGGCTATCCTCTGCCAGGTTCATTCTTTCCAGATGCTTGTTGAGTTTACAATGCCCTGTTAATTGGCCTACCGTTATCTTAGCAATCTTGCGGCATTGGCTTAGTAGTTCTGCTGTGAACTTGGGCGAGCAAGATTTGATAAACTGCTTTGCCTGTCGTTGTCCTGGTGTTCGCTGCCACCAGCTCTGGAACTCTCTGTCTATCCAGTTCTTAATAGATGTTTTAAAACTGCCTGCAGAAATTCCGCAGAATGGTTCTGGGCCTATCATCTCAGTGGCCGAGCCTCCTTTGGCCAAATCATCAGCCTTTCCATTTCCTGGGTGTCACTCATGGCCTGGTACCCAGGCTATGGTAAGTTTGTTGGACAGGCCCACCTCCTCTAGGGCACGTACACAGCCTCCAACCAGCTTGGAGCTGATCTTTTGGGAGCTGATTGCCTTTAGGGCCGCCTGGATGTCCGAGTAAGTAACGATGGTTTTACTCCCAACTTTCCTTACATTTATCAGTATGGCACAGTGCATTATTGTAGCGATTTCCGCCTGAAACACCGTGGCGTACCGTCCAAGACTTGTGGATATTTCCACCCTAGGTTTGTCCCCGTAGATGCCTGCTCCGACTCCCTTGCAGGTCTTGGAGCCGTCGGTGTACCAGATGTGGTCTGCTTTACCCGGAAGTGCCTATTGAAAATGAAGATAGTTTTTGTTTTGTCTGGAGTGCATCCTGAACAATGAGTTTACCTCTGGGTCCTCCTCTATTTTCCAGCTCATGGGCGTTTGGTTTTTTCTATAATTGGTCCCTGGCCTTGCTTCAGTCTGTATAATACCGCCTTTACTCCACTCTGTATGTAGATATGTAGTGGCGGCAGGTTAAGCAGCACCTTCAAGGCTGTGGTTGGGGCTGTTTTCATGGCACCCGTGATGCATACGCAGGCTAGCCTTTGCACACTTTGAAGCTGTCTGATTGCTACTGTCTGTGTGACCTTTGTACCCCAGGCAATCGAACCCTAGGTTATCATTACCATTTTGTATAACCATAGATTCATCTTTGGATTAAGTCTCCAGCTTTTTCCACAGAGCCTTCTGCATCTCCCCAGGGAAATTTTGGCCTTATGGACAACTTTATCGAGGTGTAGACCTCAGGTCATCTTTTGATCAAAAATAACTCCTAGATATTTGACCTCTTTTGAGAAGGGGATTTCCGCTACATTGAGCTTAGGACATCGAAGTTTTCTTAGTACTCTTTTCTTTGTGAACGGGACAATTACGGTTTTTTGCGGATTAACCGACAAGCCTTCATCCGGATATTACGCAACTTTATCTTAATTTTTACCCTGAATCTCTAACGATTTCTGAGATGCCAATGCCAATGGTGAACATCAAATTTGTAACACCCTGCATACAATTACAGATATTAAAGATCGGTTACTCACCTCTAGTTCACAGCCTATTTTCTTGGATAACTACCGTTAGTTCACAGCAGCCGCTTGAAAAGCCTTTTGATCCTTACATGGAATTTTAGCCGTCCGCAACAGAAGTAAGGCCTGATATCAGTAATATTGATTCCTAGCCTCAGTTTTCTGCCTCGTTTCAGTCGTTTCCCGGTTTTTGAAAGTATTTCTTCACTTAGCAAGTTGCTATGAGTAACTACGCCGTAATTTTGAAGCTCTCGTAGTATTTATCCTCGGTATTATCCCCGAAAAATGATATCAAAACCTGAAAAAATGTCTAGATTTATTAAAATGAATTCATGGTTTGAAATGACAATTAATGACAATGACAATCATTAATTGGGTAGTTATTTATCTAGGAAACGTCATGTCAAAAATTTGACATCTGGTTTTTTTTTGGGGAACCCAGCCTTCTGCTCAAATTGTAGTTTATTGATTAGGTAGGTTACATTAATGAATGAGTTTTCTTAATGGGTAATCGCTAAAGAGTCAAAAGGGAAACTAATTATTGCAATAGTTCTTTTTTTGTTGACCTACTGATAGTGGGTCCACATACTTGTTTATACGAATAATTTAACTTTAATTTTTTTTATTTACGCGATGTATTTTTTTTTATGGTACCAATAATTATCATTGTTGCAAATATTTGAGATTAATAGGGCGATCCTACAAATGACACTTTATATATATTTTTTTTTGCGTATTTTAAAATTACCGTTTATACAAAACTTTAATTAATTGGTGACATTATGCGAGTGTAAACCCTTGTGATCACAAACGGTAGCTGTGTCCCTGACTACTGGCAGATAAATAAATTAATATAATTATTGCTAATACCTTTATTATTGGTGTGGTAACCGGAGGATTTTGCCTACGAATTTTCATTACAAATTACAACACTAGAGATTTTTTTTTCTTTTGCCTAAGAGTTTAACAGTTTAACAATTGATTCTAGGCATTGGAACGGTGAATTTGGTGTTGAGCTATTGAGGCATTTGATCACTAATAATTATTATGATGTAATAAACTTGGAGCACCTATTGAATTCGAGTTCTTCGGAGTTTTTTTTTTTTTTTGTTGTTTTTTTTTCAGGTCACACAAATAAATAGTTTGAGGATTAATCTCATTTGAGTATTTGAGACTTGTTTTAGTTTAGGTAACTCTTACGAAGTACTTTGTAATCGGGTACTGTGGCGATTGGGACTTTGGCGTATTGTTATAGGTTACTGGCGCCCTTATTTTTTTTTTTTTTGTTAAATAGTTGAGGTTACTGGAGACTCAGTTGACCTGACCGCACGACCACTCCCGGCTGAGGCTTGCCGAGTGTTCCATATTTTCTACCTTACCTTTTCTTTTACTCGTAGGGCGTAGCAACTCGTCACAAAAGTATCACTTTTACTCCTAATAAAACAATATACTATTTTATATAAAACTGAGCGAGTTTCTCTCCATCTATCCACCCTACACCCCCCCCGTCACATAGAGGCCGTGACATATACATAAGTTTTAAATTATATCGTTGGGATTTACTGCCATCTACTCGATTGAACCCTATCGGTGTTCAGGACCCAAAATCCTCAAAACCAGGGACGGATCATTGTTTATATTGACTTTTATTAGCAAAACATAAGAAATTCATTTGACAAGTACCTTCCGTAAACCCAGGGCCGTGCCGTGCTATGAGGCGAAGAGGCAGCTGCCTCAGGCGGCACAATATGGGGCGGCATAAATCCAAAGGAAATAAGGAAATTTTTTTCCAGAGTTTACCAAAATCCTAGACTGACATCAATAGAAGATTTCATTATGAATGACTTTGGCAGAAAGTCGACAAACAAAGACACATAACCTATAAATAGCATTGTCAAATTTATTAATATTTTTTTTCAATTTTGGGCTTAAATTTAATAATTATGGCAGTTTTGGGAGAACGTGATATGTTTTATCGAGAGGCAATGAAGCGATGTGTGTTTGGTGATTGTAAAAGTGATAGTCGAACGAGTTCCATTAAATTGACGACCCCATTTGCCTCTACTGGAGTTTTAGGTAACACAGCACCTGTCACATCATTTTCTGTTAATTTTATCAAACGTTTTGCAACCAAAGAAGCCATAGCGAATGCACCCAATACTTACTGAAGCGTAGATTTGACAAGATGCTGTGTTACCTTAAACTCCAGTGGAGGCAAATGGGGTCGTTGATTTAATGGAACTCGTTCGACTATCACTTTTACAATCACCAAACACACATCGCTTCATTGCCTCTCGATAAAACATATCACGTTCTTCCAAAACTGCCATAATTATTAAATTTAAGCCCAAAATTGAAAAAAATTAATAACATTGACAATGCTATTCATAGGTTATGTGACTTTGTTTGTCGACTTTCTGCCAAAGTCATTCATAATGAAATCTTCTATTAAAAAATGTCTGACGAATTGGATTAAAACTAATCCAAAATAATTAAATTCAATCTTAAAATTAAGGACATCTAGGGAAAACCTATACGACCTAGCGCAATTTTTTAATTCGCCATAATGTAAAGATAAATTTATTGCGTTCATTATCGCGCTCGCAAATACCGTTGATTGCAAATACGCAGGCGCCAGCCCTGGCTGTCGTCTTGCCTATCTGAATTCTGGCAAAAAATGGCTAAGGTTGGGTTATGGATGGGTCCGCCTGTATTCTAGTGCGCGCTATTCTAGCGGTCAAAACTGCAAAAGCAAGTAGGTGAATGTTGTGCGAGTTGCAGCGAGTTGCGTCAGTTGCGCCGTATCGTATTGCAGTGCTGTGAGTCGTGACACTCGTGACTGTCTGTGGATTACTATTAAATCAGAAGTATTTTCCTATTTTTGCATCTTTACTCAATCAACAACTTTTTGTGATACAAGAAAAGTAGATCAGGTAAGGGAAACTGTTAATTTTTTCTTGAATTTTAGTGAATATTCATTTCTTAATGTTTTAATAATTAGTGTCAGTATGGACAAGAAAAGGAAAAAGTTATCAGGAAGTCAATATAAAAACAAACGCTTATTGAAAAAAGCAGAGGAAAGAAAGTTAAGCTATGCTTTGAAAGGATTTTAAACACAAAAATCCAATCAAGATGAACCGCTTGGTGAGCCTTCTAGCCATTCTACATCCTCTTTGGCGACTTTGGATTTGATAGATGACAATGAAAATTCAGTGGTCTTCCAATCGGGAGAAATTGATGAAGAAAGCTTAGGTAGCGAGGAAACGTCATCAGAAATTCATAATGTACCATCCACACCCGACCCGAAACAACCGGGCAGTAGTGACCGTGGCACTCGTGGCAGTGAACAAAGTTTAAATGAAGTGTCTGCTGATCCTGCCTTATGGAATGTTGCCTGCATGGAGGCGAAAATCCGTCAAATACTTGTTGAAAGGGGACCATATCAAATTAAAGAAATCGAATTTCCTCTTAATAAAGACAAGATTTTCACCCTCGCTTTATTTGAAAGTATTAAGCAATGGAGAATCAGTTGAGAGAAGCTGGTTAATGTATTCTGTAAAAAATTATGCGGTTTTCTGTTTTTGTTGTATCCTATTCGATAATTCGTCTTCAGTTAGTGACTGGCGCAAAAAAGGCTATTCTGATTGGAAAAATATCACAAGAGCACTTACAATGCATGAAAGATCTGCAAAGCATAGAAATGCTTTCAAAGCATGGAAAGAACTAGACATTCGTTTAAAGCAGAAAAAAACTATTGACGCTGAATACCAACGAATTTTGGATCTGGAAACTCAGCACTGGAGAGGGGTTCTTAAAAGAATTATGGCAATAGTAAGGCTATTGGCTTCGCAATGTTAGGCTTTACGTGGAACAACTGAACATTTGTTTGAACCAAATAATGGAAATTTTTTAAAGTTGGTAGAACTTCTTGCTGAGTTTGATCCAGTTATGGAAGAACATCTCCGAAGAGTTCAACGCGAGTCTGATAAATGGTCTGTGACTTATCTCAGCAATAATATACAGGATGAGTTGATAAACTTGATGGGAAATAAAATTTTAAAAGAAATTGTGGAAATCGCAAAAAATGCAAAATATTTTTCTATAATTGCTGATTGTACCCCAGACGTAAGTCATATTGAACAGCTCTCACTAACAGTAAGGGTAGTCGCTTTTAACTCTAATGATAATAAATATAGAATTGAAGAATTCTTTATTGGATTATTCTTTATTGGATTTTTTGAAGCTAGTGATTCAACAGGAGAAGGACTGGCACAGCTAATTCTGACACAATTGGAGAAGTTAGGTTTTGAGTTGAAATGGCTTAGAGGACATCAAGGCTATGATAACGGGGCCAATATCCAAGGGCATTTTATGTGCCATGTGCCTGTCATCCATTAAATCTTGTTGTGAATGACGCAGCGTCTTCTACAGAAACAGCAAGTTTTTTCTCCATTGTACAAGAACTTTACACATTTTTTTCTGGCTCCACAAAGCGTTGGGAGGTGCTGATAAAACATGTTTCACAATTAACTCTGAAACCATTGAGTGCTACTAGGTGGTCAAGCAGAATAGATGCTTTAAAGCCTCTACGATATCAGCTTTGCGAAATCTATGACGCATTAATTGAAATTATAGAAGACGCGAACAGAGATGCAGAAACTAAAGTTAAAGCGCAAGGGTTAAATTTGTCAGATTGCGTAAGGATGCTATCAGAAGCCATACAAAAACTGAAAACGTATAGGCAGTTTGGATATGAACAGATGAAAATTGCTGCTAACGATATCGCAGGGGATCTTGAATGCACCATAGAGTTTCCGATTGAAACTGAAGTTAGAGCTAGAAGGAAGAAACGTCAATTTGATTACGAAGCAGTCGATGAACCCTTAACAGAGGAGAAAAAATTTAAAGTAAACTTTTTTAATTATACTCTTGACATTACTCTTAATTCTCTGACTGAACGATTCTCGCTTTTGGAAACCCATAGAAATAACTTTCAGTTTTTATATGATATTCTGAAACTTAGAAATATAGATGACAAAGTGTTAGAAAACTATTGTACGAATCTCCAGTCAACACTTTCTGTCAATAATGATTCAGACTTAAGTGCAGCTGATCTTCAAGAAGAATTACATGATGTATCTCGAATACTACCATCAGAAATTCATTATGCCAAATAAAGCTTAAAAATTTATCAATAATATCAATTGAATCTAAATTGGCTGCCACTTTAGATTACACAGTGTTAATTGACGAATTTGCTAAACTTAAAGTTAGAAGAGTAAGGCTGTAGTTAAAGTGCGTTGCTAAAGCTAATTTTCAAGTACTAAGTTTTGAATTGTTGATATTCTCATAAATAAAACCGGTACCTCAGCATTTCGTATTGATTTTTTCAAAAATTACTTAGGGCGGGTATTATAAAACTGCTTTGACAGTTAAATTGAAGTTAACTTTTTCAATTACATGTATTTTCAGAAGTTAACTTTAATTTAACTCTCAAAGTAGTTTTATAATACCCGCCCTTAGTCAAAGTGTTTAACGGCGAGCGGTGGAGGCGGCATTTTGAAGACTCGCCTCATGCTGAATAAATCTACCGCACGGCCCTGCGTAAACCTTAAGTAATAAATTAATCGATCTAAAAAAACAATATAATTTTTAATTGTTTCTAAAAATTGCTGTACTGGAGTGTTTACACGATTTATCAAAACACTCAAAAACCAATACGTATAGGTACCAATACCACCTCTCGATATAAGAGGTGCCGAAACCGTTTTTTTTACTCTGTAAAATTTTTAAAGATGAAGTACGTCTTAGCAGTTTTCTCCGTTGTCATTGGCTTTTGTAAGTACCTACAATATTGTTGTTTGCAAATATGAGTACCTATTACGTACTCATTATTGTCAAATATCGTTAAAAATGATAGCTATTAATGATGTATGTCATAATAGGAATAAGTTCGATTAGTTATGCTATAGACTAAATTACGATAGAAAGTGAAGTTGACAGTTCGCGTTGACATTTTTAGTAAACTTTTTCTTTAGGTTGTCAGCATGCGTTAGCGCTTCGATTCCGTCAGCTGGGATAAACGACAGGGTCGTATTTAGAAAAGTGATATACATTTCAGAATAAAAATTTATTTTCAATTTCTTTAAAGGAAGTTAAGTTATTAAAATCCAAAAATCCTAAAATTAGAGTCCAAAGTAAACACTTATAATAAGAGTAAACACTTAAATCCATACTAAAACCAGGTTTGAAACGCAACACCGAAACAAAAAGGTACAGAACACTACATAAAAAACCAAAAAACCGATTGCGATAATAACAAATAAAAAAATAATGCAGAAAACGGCAAAAAACTGAAAGATTTCACACAAAAATTCGAAATTCAAAATTCAAAGACCCGAATCTGTTATTTTTATGTGTCAAATCAAAATGTCATGTATCATTATTTGATAGTCAGAAAAAGGGCCAGATCTGGGGATTTTATTTATTTTCAACTGGTGAAAATAACGGTCAAAATTCAAACTCTCTCGTGAATATGACTATACAAGTTTTTATGAACGAATGGGTTTATGGACACAGACCTTTATGAATTAGCGAGCTATGAGTGAGGACAAAAGGTTTCGACCTATAGACTATATAAAAGTATATGAAGTGCCACTCTATGGCCTCGAAACTGTAAGCATTAAGACGATTTTATGATGAATTACACCAAGGAGACTCTTTGAGAATCACAAATGTCCACAAGATAGGTACCTACTTACATAAAAACGCTAATTGATAAATGGGCTATTTCCTCGATTTTGAAGATTATTCTTGATGACATATTTATTGTTTTTGTTTTATATATTCAACATAATATTTCTCATGATCAAGAAGGACATTCCTGTATAACTTCCGCGCACTTGCCGCTTCTCGAGCGTGATAGGACATTTCCTTGCGAGTGCGCATATCCGTAAAAAAAAAATAAAAAAATAACTACATTTTTTTTCAATGAGGTGACCTCTTCATAGGTTTTTGAAATGCTCATTCCATCCATGACTGACGGTTTGCTATACTTGTAAAAACTCTGTGTAATTGTGATAAATCACAATAATTCTACATGAAAAGAAATCTAAATTGTTATCTATTAGGTAATATGCTTGATATCGCTTTCACACGGATTCGTGGATTTCAAAATCAGATTGATTGTTTAGGTATAAGATTCTCCACTCACTCGACCTCACGTCCTCAATATTTACAAATAAATCCTCGTTGAAGAAGTTGTTCACGTTATCCTCTTGCAGTTCAAATGAAACAGGACACAAAGAAATACATAAATTAAATCTGAGAGCTTTCTAATCAACCTCAAACGTAAAGTTTCGGAGCTTGCATTCTGCCGGTTGCATCGTACGGACTAAAGATGGTAACTCTGAAAAAGAAAAGCGCCGAAAATCTCAGCATAACTCCAAGAGCAATGGAAAGTGCTATGTTGAGCAAAAGTCAATATAGCTGCAGAACTAAAATGGCGTTGGGCCAAACACCTTGCAAGACACTACGCTTCAAGATGGACCAAGAAAATAATGAAATGGCGACCAAGAATTACAAAGAGAAACGTAATAAAACCCAAAATGCGATGGCGAGACGACATTCAATGAGTAGTGGCGAGAAACTAGCTACGACTGCTCAAGATAGAACGACACACTGGTGAACTAAAGCTAGAGAATAAGAATAACATGGGCAGTACCTACTGCCTTAATACTCTCGTCAATTTCTTCCAATATATTAATTTTAAACCAACAATTTATTTTCTAGGTACTGCTGCTACCATTGAAAATCAACCTGAAATCAAATTCGTTAAGGATGGCTTCAATGGTTCATGTACTACGTCAAGATACTGGGATTGCTGTAAGCCTACTTGTTCCTGGAAAGGAAACACCGACACATGCATTGGTGAGTGATGTAATAACAATAAACTCTATACTTACTTGGAAGATTATGATAAAAAAAAAATATGCGGTCTTTTCCTGGTTCCTTCTCAATGGGTGGTATGAATAAAAACTGAGTTTAAACTCGGAGTATATACTTGTGAGCATGAGTATGAAGTCTGAGCTTATACTCCATTTCGTAAGAATAAAAAAGATTTCGGTTTGATAAGTACATACTCCTAGTACATAGAGTAGATACTCAACATATTTTATTTTACTTGCCATCGCTCTTTCGCCTCTATATCCTATTCACAATCCGATGTCCACAGGTACAGGTAGATTTATCACCTTTCCCTATCAAATAGCATTGAATGGTGATAAATTTTACCTGTACCTGTGGACATCGGATTGTGAATGGATAATATTATATCCGCAGGACTGCGGGGAAATTTGTTCCACCGTTCACTTTGCTGAATTATCTTATCAGCTACTTCCGATACAACTTTAGACACTGAAGTTTGGTGAACACCAACATCCTTGCCTACTCCTGCCTGAAAGCCCGGGTCACCCACGTATCTTAAAAATATTTTAAATTTGTCTTTGTTGCATAAAGAAACACCTCTTCTTTCTCCAGACTCTCACCCAAAAATTTATTTGATAACCACTCCACAATTTCTTTACCAAACCGGTACAATGTTTTAAAGTCCCGATCACACGTATTTTTTCTAGCTTTGTAATATTTTTCCGAACGCAGGTTAAGACTGAAGAACTCTGCCATAGTTCTGCGTTCTACCGCGGGAAAATCGGTACTGAAATAACTTGAAGCAGAAAGTTGAGTCTACTGCATAGCAGACTCTAAAACTATGGAGTAGATTCTCCTGCCGAAGAGCACAAACAATTTTTTATTCATACCAAAAGTGAGAATCCACTCATACCAAATTATACATAGGAGTACCTACTCAAGCGAAATATCTGCTCGTAGTTTTTATTCATACCACGTGGAGTATTTACTCCAAAATTTGGAGTAGAAACTAAATGCTCATTTTTATTCATACCACCCAATATCTGCGTATCTATGGAAGACTTTATTTTCTCATCATATTATTATTAAGATTTGGTATTTATCTCTATCGTTGCTTTTACTTTGTCGAAACCGATACATGTTTTATAATATTTGATTTTGTCGCTGCATAATGCATATAACCTATTTTATTTCTATTTGTTTCATCTATGCACTTCTCCAGGTCCATCTTCTCTTGTCAGATTTTTGGGGAAAGATTCCCATATGGAAATCCTGATTATCGTGGAGACAGTTCAGTAGTCTTTCTTCTCTTTCATTAGCCATTCCAAGGCAGATATCATTGAGATTTGCTTTGCGTACCTACTTTGAGATTGATTTGATTTTGGTATGATTTTGAAACATGCTTTAGAAATGTCTTCAGATAGTTGTTCTATATCATCTTGCCTGAGAATCAGTTTCTTTGCTATGTTCAATTCTCTACATGGTACATTTTCTATATCTAAGTATTGCGGTGACCCAGATCATTTTCCTACATTTGAGATAATTCTTCTTCCAGTTTTTCCATGTCGTCATTCTATTTTTTTTCCAGAGAATATATTGCTAATTTTTCCCTTTCGCGAAACTGTTGGGATTTACTTTGTAGAAGAAGGTCTAGAATTTTTCTCGTAGAAAGTTAATCATCTCAAATTAAATTTGTACGAAAAGTAAACTTAAGAACACAAAAATTAAAAAGAAAAAATGAGAGCTTAAAAATTGCAGAATTAGAATCAAATTACACATGACTCAACAAAAATATTAAGCATTCGTACCTATCGTTCTTGTTGTTAACTTAAGACGTTGATCTTAATTAAGATCGGATAAATAGGGGAAATAGCTGCAAAATCCCACGATAATCTAGGATCATCATGATTTTGGATCATCACGAATTGAACCTACGATCTTCATGAAAGTGGGATGATTTACTTCCACTCATTTTATAGGTTGGTTGCTCTTCTACTTCTTCTGCCGCCATGGTGTTTCATTTTTGTTGAACATTTTTTCACATTTTCTTTGGAACATTTCTAGATACCTAGAAACCTATATTTCTTTTTGTTGTCATTTCTAATATAGTTGTATGTACTGTACTACTGTAGTAACACAAAGTGTAAATCAATTACAACTTTTCAGGACCAGTAAACTCTTGCTCTGTTGACGGAAACAACGGCATCGACGGAAATATTCAATCAGGATGTGAAGGCGGAAGCGCCTACATGTGCAATAACCAACAGAGCATCGTCATTAATTCTACTTTGGCTTATGGGTAAGTTTAGAATATTTTAGTAAATTCAATTATAAGTAACTGGAAATGCCTTTTGCTACGACTATTATGAAATAGCTTCATTTCGTCATCACTAGTAGAAGAATTTCATTCCGTCACTTATTATGGAATGAATACCTCTGGCATCGTATGAAAGTCACTGTTCAAAACACAGATGAAGAAAATATGCAGCTACAGTACGCAAAGTTTAGGTAACGAATCAATACTAGAAAGCATAAAAAATCCATAAAAATTTGGTTTCCAATATGAGGATGGTTCAAAAGAGATGATTTTCTTTGGTAGAAATAAGTAGGATATGCGCCTCCGCCGCCTATCAACTGAGGAGGATTTTCTGGTTTCTAGATTTCCATAATTTTGTACACATAATACAATAGAAGCTCTTCTGAAATGATGCGATGTTGTCCAAAGCCATTGCAGCGTTGCTCTCTCTCTTGAGTCAGTCAGTCAGCATGATTTTACCCTTCCAGTTTCAAATTTCTTGAAGCTTCACTCGTAGGTAATAATCGTTGTAAGTTTCGTCCAATTTTCTTCCGTACAAGTTTCAAAAATCGAAATCCGTCTTAAAAGATAATATAAATCTGGGAATTTCTGATCTAATTCTAGTCCAATTTTTTGTTTTAAAATACTCAACCAGCGCAACAAATTCTGCATCAGCGATTGAAAAGATCTAATTCCAATTACAGAGTTACCTAACCTAAATACTTATATAAAATATGCTGTGAGCAACAATCAATAAAGCAACCATTTTTGATTTTTTTTTCTCAATAGATTCGCAGCTGCTGCATTCATCGCACCACCAGAAAACATGTGCTGTACGTGTATGTTGGTAACCTTCGGACTTGGTCCATGGGGAGACTGTTCCGGAAAAAAAATGGTACTCCAACTCACCAACACTGGTGGTAGCAGCAGCACCAACAGTACCGAAAACAACATTGAATTATCCATCCCAGGAGGCAAGAAAATATCATCATATACATATTACTATAGCATAATTAGCTATTTAGTGAGTTTATAAGGACCAAGACTCAATTAAGAAAAATGATTTATTTTTGCTTTCAACGTTTTGATATACCTACTTATTTTAAACCATCCGCATTTAATTGGACAGGCGATTTGAAATAAAGATAAATTATTATTTTTAGGTGGTGTGGGATATTATACCGAAGGATGCAAGAAGCAATGGAACGCTCCAGATCAAGGTTGGGGTGACCAATACGGAGGCGTGAGAACCGAAGAAGAATGCAACCAATTGCCTCAAGTTTTGCAACCTGGGTGCAAATTCAGGTGGGAATTCTTGAACGGATGCTCCAACCCTCCAGCCACTTTCCAACAAGTTGAATGCCCGCAGGAAATTGTTGCCATTTCTGGATGCAGTATGAAATAGATATGGATTTTGTGATATAGTCTATCGTTTCTCAAATGAGACAAGGCAAAAATTGGGGTCTCCTCAAATTATCGTATTGCCCGTTAAAATTATTATACTATTATTAGGAAAAATATATTGAGCGTGCCGGTATACATTGGATGCAAATTCACTGGCGAACAACGCATCTTATTGGTTGTTTTATACAGTCAACGTTGACTCCAGGAATATCTCATTGGTTAGAATTTTTAGCGGCGTATTTCTTTGGAGAGGCGGCTTCTTTGGCGGCATATTTCTTTGTAGCGGCCGCCCTTTGCGAATCAGTTTCGTCTGGAAAGACAGTGCAGTAGATAGTTTTTATAAATTTGATTCCTATTTGAGTTGTATCGTGCCTCATGTTTTATTTTATATAAAACTGTTTTAATAAATTTCCCTTACTCCGCCGGTGCTTCATAAAGAAAACGCCGACGGCCAAAGGAATATTATTTTTTTTACTGTCTCATTTGACTATCGATAGACTATACAATATATATTTTTTTTTTAATTACAAGTGGTTAATGTTATGTTTTTTATTTGTCTTTATATGTTTTATTTACCACCACCAAGATCGCAGAGTACTCTTCAGATTGATAGTATAGCCTTTCGATTGCATTTTTCCCGCGTCCACCCTGCTGAAATTATGCGGTCCATAAATCATACATTGGGTCCACGTGGCTTCCAGAAGGGCAAACGAATTTGTGGGGGAAAAACCAAGAGACGACAGCGACAGCGGGAAGAGGCAGCGAGACGGCGAGTACCTATTTGTCATTACTCGCTTCTCCAGTCCCCTTCTTGGTAGGCCCTATACCAGCACTGACAGGTTTCCCACCTTCTAAGAAGAACCGTTTTAAAAAAAATTGAGCACTGTCAGCTCCAAGAATAGTAGGTAAGTCTGAACGGGGTTAGTCGACGACCTCCAGGAACCAGATTAATTCTAAGAAAGGTTGGGCACTGTCAACCAAAAAACGTAACGGTTTAAGCAGTTCCTCAGGATCCGCCCCTTAAAACCCTCGAACGTTTCAGACAAGACAATCTCGAAGGTAAAATCTCGGCCGAGAGGGAGATCCTCATGAAAAGCATGCTGACACAGGACCTGAACAGTTCCAAGACGCCAGTGTTCCGGTCGTGTCTCGTGGACTCACACCTGACTAGTAGGTAATAGAAAGTAGTAGCAGTAAGCATGCTTTATTGTCTAAGAATACCAAAAATCTTACTGACAAAGACAAAACTGACTTCTCGGCTACATGCAATGAATAATGACTCTATGAATGAATGGATAAAAAAAATAGACGCATATATTATAAGATTTTAGATTTCAACTTTAATAATATTGTGGTGCCCATATAGTGCACACCCTGTATAGTTATTATTAACTGAAACTTACCAAACCAATATAGGTAATATTAGTGTGCTGAATGAGCAGATCACACTGACCCAGTTGGTAATTCAACACATATTTTGATAACGAATCTATAATACAGAACTTCTAAGCAACAACACGTCTTTTATTAGGTCCTCGGATGAACAATCCTGCGGGTTACCCAAAATCCAAAGGGTTATAGTAGAAATCCATTACATGGCGATCCTGCCCTGAGAACCTGCGAGTCTCTCACATAAAACTAAACGGTAGCAACCAAATAGTACAATAAATAGCAAAATATCCAAAAATTGTAATTTCAAATGCTGTGCTTGTATCAAACAGATAGAAAAATAGCTGTATAGCTATTAATTTACTGTAAGTGCTAAACCAATATAAAATTAATGTGCTGGATAAGCAGCTCACACTAAATAAGTTGGTAATTCAACACATATTTTGACAACGAATCTAATACAGAACTTCTAAGCAACAACACGTTTTTTATTAAGACCTAGGATGAATGATCCTGCGGGTTACCGAATATCCAAAGAGTTATGATCGATGATGATATGATTATAATGTATCAGAACATGATGTATTACCCGCTTTTGAACGAATTAAGTCCAAAATGGGTGGGAACTGTTTAGGCCGCATACAATGTTGTTGGTATGGTTAGCATTGATCATATTGCTACATTGTGAGTACCTACACTGTCTAACACTAGCTTGCAGAGTGAAGAGTTTCCTTCCAAGTATTTGGAAGATCTCTATTGTTGAGCCATGACCCCAAGTCTCTCAAAAAAAAAGACCTAAATACAATTTATTCATGGTCAAGGGATCATGGTTTTACTTTGAACGATTGAAAGAGTATAGATTATTGAGAGTAGTGCAACTGGAAGGAAACTTAATCTTTTTAACTTTGTTGTGACACTTCATCATCACACAATATGTTAAGGGCCCCATAAACTACGATGAAACACGACGGTTTTCATCGCCACAATGAAACACGTCGTTCTAAAACCGAAGTGTGTAATAGAAAAACACGACGGTTTTCTACAGGGCCCCACATCAGACTACGATGAAACACGACGGTTCTCATCGCCATGACGGAACACGTCGTTCCAAATCCGAAGTGTGTGGTAGAAAACTGTCATGAGTGTTCAGTTTGTTTTGTTAGAAATACGTATTGTTTTATTTGATGTGAATCGACCTTAATGGAATGACATGCGTCATGGGTGACGGATAGGAGAAATGGGGTTGGATTATGAGGTTATTTCATAAGAAAATGTACAATGTGGCAACGGTAGAACAAAAACCCAATAAATGTTTATTTAGTAAATTATTACTAGTGTTTTCTTGCATAAAGACTCAAGCATAACATGACATGGCGCTGCGAAAATAAAGAACTTAGTGCGGAGTGAAAAACTGTAGTGAAAATCTGTGGAAATAAAAATAGAAAATGGCTGGCAACTTGAAACCTCCAGAAGCTTTGAGCTTGGATGGTGACCTGAGGGAAAACTTCAAAAGATGGAAGCAGCAGTTTGCAATATATATGCTGGCTTCAGGCATAAAAGAAAGCACCAAAATACCAGGTGAGAGTAAAGTGGCTATATTGTTGCATACGATAGGACCTGAAGCCCTAGAAATTTACAACACAATGGAAGTAGATGAAGAGACAAATAAAGACTATGTTAAGCTGCTTGATTTGTTTGAATGTTACTTTATGCCTCAGTCAAATGAGACTGTACTCAGGCACATTTTCAACTGTAGAGTACAAAAACAAGGAGAGACTGTCGATCAGTTTGTTACTGACTTAAAAAAGTTAGCAAAAGATTGTAACTTTAGCACATTAAAAGATAGTCTCATCAGGGATAGGATTGTTTGTGGAGTGCTAGACTCAAAACTAAGAGAAAGACTTCTCAGAGAACGTCAGCTAACACTTAAAAGCTGTGTAGAAATATGCCAGGCTACAGAAATGGCAGAAATGCAAACCAAGCAATTTCACAATGAATCACAGGCGACAGCCATGGTACAAGCTGTGAGCAATAAAAGATTTCACAATAATTCCACTAATTATTCACAGAAATACAGTCCTATGCAAAATGAAAGACCTAGTACAAGTGGGTATGGAAACAGGCCTCAAAATCAAATACATAGTGGCCAGCAGTCATCATGTAATAAATGTGGTAACTTTCATATGCCAAATAGATGTCCGGCTTACAGAAAACAATGCACAAGCTGCAGGCGTTTTGGCCACTTTGCCAAAATGTGTCGAATATACAAGAAAGTACATGAAGTAAATGACCGGGAGAGTCACAATGAAGAAAGTGGGAATAATGGCGAAGATAATTTTTTTGTTGGCTTAGTTAACATTGAAACTAGTGATGTTTGTGCTGTAAGTCAGGAATGGTTGCATACGTTAAACTTGAATGGTCAAAACATACAGGGGCCCAAGTAAATATTATAGATAAAAATACTTTGCAAAGACTGGATGCAGTAGTAAAACCTAGCCCAATGAAGTTAAGAAACTATGGTGGCAGTAATATTCCTTTAATTGGTCAGACTAGCCTTGAATGTTTCACAAATGAGGGTACCGAGTATATTGAATTTCAAGTGATTGACTTTAATGCTCCCTGTGTATTAGGGTTACCAACGATTGAAAAGCTGAATATTTTAAAGAAAATATACTCAGTTCATAGCCAAGATGATTTATCCAAGTTGATAAAAAGTTATGATGATTTGTTTCATGGTATAGGCGAACTGGAGCACATTTACAAAATAAAATTGAAGGAAAACGCTGTACCAATTGCTGAGGCACCCAGAAAAATACCCATTAATATTGAAGAAAATGTGAAAATTGAGTTAGATAGAATGGAGCGCATGGGTATCATAAAGAAAGTTGCAGGACCAACAGAGTGGGTCAGTTCTATGGTAGTGGTGAAAAAGCCAGATAATTCTCTAAGAATTTGTCTAGATCCTCAGAATGTTAACAGAGAAATAGTTAGAGAACGTTTTCAACTGCCTACATTCGAAGAAATTGCAAGCAGAATGCCAGGTGCAAATATTTTTTCTGTGCTTGATGTTAACAAAGGATTTTATCAAATTAAACTTCATGAAGAAAGCCAGTTATTAACCACCTTCAATGCAGGAAAATGGGGACGATACTGCTATCAGAGAGTGCCATATGGACTGTCGTCAGCACCAGAGGTCTTCCATGGGTGTTTTAAAAATATTTTTGACGGACTAGATGGAGTAGAAGTTTTTATCGACGATATAATAGTCTGGGGCTCAGATCCAGCTATGCATAAAGACAGACTAACAAAAGTGTTGGAAAGGGCAAAAAGTGCAAATGTGAAGTTCAATGGAAACAAGTGCAAATTTGGTTTAGATAAAGTAAGGTATGTAGGCCATATTTTTAGTAAGGATGGATTGAAACCCGATCATAATAAGATTAAAGCTATACAAAGTATGGAAATTCCTAAATGTAAAAAAGACTTGCAAACTTTTTTGGGTATGGTCACATATGTCTCTAAGTTTCTTCCAAATCTTTCGAACTTGACCAGTAATCTGAGAATACTTTTGAAAAATGATATTGAATTTGTTTGGCAAGATAAACACACAGAGGATTTTGAAAAAATTAAGCATATGTTGACAAAAACCCCAGTTTTACGTTATTTTGACATTAAAAAACCCATAACTTTAAGTGTTGATAGTAGTAGCTTAGGTCTAGGTGCAGTTTTACTGCAAGATAATTTTCCAGTGGCTTATGCGTCCAAAGCCCTATTGGATAGTCAAAGATCATGGGCTCAAATAGAAAAAGAACTTTTGGCTATTACTTTTGGGTGTGAAAAATTTCACCAATACGTTTATGGCAAATCAATAGTTGTTGAAACTGATCATAAGCCACTGGAAAATATTTTTCGAAAACCCTTGAATGAAACCCCATTACGACTACAAAGATTGAGACTAAGATTGCAAGCATATGACATAATAGTTAAATATATACCTGGAAAGGATTTATTAGTGGCAGATGCTCTCTCAAGAAATTTTTTGAACAATAACTCTGATAATGACTCTCTGAATGAAGAAGTAGAAGCTCATTTATGTATGATTTTTGAGAATTTGTCCTTTAGTGATAATAAGATTAAGTTATTTCAGAAAGAGACAGCAGCTGATAGGGATCTTCAGGCAATAATTGCCTATGTTCAAGAGGGCTGGCCAACTGATAAAAATAAAATTCCTGTTCACTTACAATTTTATTTTTCCATCAAAGATGAACTTTTTGTAACTCATGGTCTACTTTTTAAGAATTCTTGTGTGGTTGTTCCAAAATGTTTGAGAAAGTCAATGTTAGAGTTAATTCATCTTAATCATATGGGCATTGAAAAATCAAAAAGTAGGGCAAGGCATGTTTTATTTTGGCCTTTTATGAGCAAAGAGATAGAGGATCTTGTAAGAAATTGTGTAACATGTTTAAAATTTCAAAAAACTAATAATTCTGAACCTTTAATCTTGAGAGAAGTTCCAGATGGTCCTTGGAAAGTAGTTGGTACTGATATTTTATATTTCAAAGGTAAACCTTATTTGCTAGTAATTGATTATTACAGCAAATTTATTGAAACTCAACAACTTAATCAGGAGGATGCATCTCATATCATAGCAGCTTTAAAATCACACTTTGCTCGATATGGTATACCAAATATTTTATATTGTGATACAGGTCCTCAATATAGAAGTTATAAATTTGCTGAATTTGCTAAAAAATGGCAATTTGCTTGCAAAATGTCGAGTCCATATTATCACCAATCAAATGGTATGTCGGAAAAATATGTACAAACGTTCAAAAATTTGCTTAAAAAATGCGAATACAGTTCTAGAGACCCTTATGAGGCTATGATAGAATATCGTAATACGCCTATTGACAGTATATGTAATAAAACACCTTCTGAACTATTATTTGGGAGGAACATTAATGCGTTTTTACCAACCAAAGATACTTTCAGGGGACTTCTGGAAAAAGCATGCCCAGAAAAAATCATGAATAATTCAATTGATATGCAGTCACATTTAAATGACAGGCAGTTGAAATATAAACACTATCATGATATAAGACATAGGAATTTTTTAAAAAATTATGAAAAGGGTGAAATAGTTTATGTTAAAGATGAAAAACACGAGATGACACCAGCTAGAGTAGAAAGTACAGGTGATACTCCCAGGTCCTATTTAGTTCAGCTTTCTACAGGTAATGTTGTTAAGAGAAACAGATTCAATTTGTATAAAGCATCAACAAACGCCAAGTTTGAAAATTGTGATAATGATAGGTATGATTTTGTTGTTAATAAGAATTGTAATGATAAAGATAATTTAGGAAGTGAAAGCTCAACTAACAATTCCAACTTGTCTGATCAAAATAATATTCCGGACAATGCAAAGCCTATGACAAATCCGGTTTCAAGATTTGGTCGCATGTTAAAGACTCCAAGTTTTTTGAGTGACTATGTTTGTACTTAGATTTAAAATTGTTATTATTTTTCTTTGTTTGGAAAAGGAGATGTCATGAGTGTTCAGTTTGTTTTGTTAGAAATACGTATTGTTTTATTTGATGTGAATCGACCTTAATGGAATGACATGCGTCATGGGTGACGGATAGGAGAAATGGGGTTGGATTATGAGGTTATTTCATAAGAAGATGTACAATGTGGCAACGGTAGAACAAAAACCCAATAAATGTTTATTTAGTAAATTATTACTAGTGTTTTCTTGCATAAAGACTCAAGCATAACATGACAAAAACCGTTCGTGTGTACGAAATGTTGAACCGTCGTGCCAAAAATCAAGCTCGGACTGAATTTTAAACCGACAATGAAACACGACGGTTTTCTACCACACACTTCGGTTTTGGAGCGACGTGTTTCATCGTGGCGATGAAAACCGTCGTGTTTCATCGTAGTCTGTGGGAGCCCTGTAGAAAACCGTCGTGTTTTTGTATTGCACACTTCAGTTTTAGAACGACGTGTTTCATCGTGGCGATGAAAACCGTCGTGTTTCATCGTAGTCTATGGGGCCCTTTAATGAAATATAATTTTGCTGTGTGCTGAGAATCGATCAGCTTTAGAAAAAAGTGTTCAATACAAAAAATTCAAGATTTCTTGTTTTCTGCAAAATGATTTTATCACATTGCTTTTACTTGTATTCAGTGGCGGATTTAGAGGGGGGCGCCGGGGGCGCGCGCCCCCCCCCCCCCCCCCCTATTGAGCGAAATTTTTAACGAAAACACAAACATATTCATCAAGCATTATCCAACATGAAATTCCATATGGTTTTTGCTATTTTTCCAAATTTTTAATACTTTTAAATACGTTTGGCAGCAGCGAGCTGGGAGCGAATCGACTGCGGATGACGTAAATCCGCACTAACTTTGAATTTAATCTATAATTGAAAATTCCAATTAAATTTAATCTCCGATTAAATTAAATGTTGATTTCAAATGATAGTTTATGAAAATCTAAGATAGGAATGTGAAATCGGTTTTCCTCTGAAATTAACCGTTCAGGTTTTACAGCCTGTCAAAGTTGCAAAAAGTCAATGTTCAACTGTCAATATTTCCAAAACAGTTGAACTTAGGTATAGGGTATATCACATGAAATCTGCTCAGAATTTTACGTAGAATCCAAATATGCAATCACATACAGGGTGTTTTATTTGAAAAAAAGAAAGTTGGTCTAGATAGCAAACAAACCAGAAGTGACACAGGCAATACGTTTAAGTAGAATTGTGGGAAATATTAGGGACATAAAGCTACTTGAAATAATTCATCGGTATCGGTATCCGTAACGCAACTAGATACGTTGACAAGCGAAAAGGCTGTTATAAAGCGCTCCCTGTTCCGGTAAACGTAAACGCATTTCATAACCTAGACATTTTTGTCTCAAAACTTCGGCGTTTTTATATCTAACCTTAAAATTGTTATTTTTTTTGCGATAGAGAAGCACTAAACACACAAGAAACTCAAGAAAGTATAAACTAAACAAATTAAATCAACCCGGAAGAAAAGGGAGGTTATATTCATTTGAAATTTGACAAGCGTCAGGAATGTCAAGATACGTTACCGATACGGATACCGCGAGAGGGCCGCAACGTTACGTTGTACGTACGGTATCTCGGCCTCCGTATCGCTTCTGCACATGCGCAGTACGATACCGATACGGATACCGAGCACAAAATACGGAAGCTTTATGTTCCTAATTTACTGAGCAACTTTCATTAAGGTCACTTTTTCGTATACGAGGTAATTAGAAAGTTACAGGTATTATACGCGACTTTTTTGCCACTCTGTATATTTAAGTCGTTTTTTTATTATTTCTTATCTGAGCCTGAGGCCCTGATGGATCGCCCCCCTCTAGAAGGAATCCTAAATCCGCCGCTGCTTGTATTTACATTTTCCCTGTGAATTTACCTTCAATGGACACTAAAAGCTGCCACTTTTGTCTAATTTAGCTGACCTCGTATCTCTCAGTTTCAGAGATAGCAATACTTAGCGGTATCACTTAAAGCAGGCAACCTGTATAGATGTTATGAATAAACTCCTAATTGAAATCATGCTCGGATCATATGCCAAGGCTGACGAACGCATCTCTCCGCTCTCTCTGTATACTCCTAGAGATTGTCAGGTAGGTACTGCTCACGGAAAGATATATCGAGATTGTGCATTGTCTCACGAGAATCCGCCTCTGAGCAACAGCAAGTGGTGTCTCTTCTACTACGAGGCCAAATAAATCCCCCCGTTCTCGGCTTCAGAAATAAGGACTTGAAAGCCTTGAGACTAAAATCTATGAGGCTGAACTAAGGTAAAAGTCCCAATTATCGACACTGTCCCAAACACTGTCCCAATATCGACATTTTTGCACTTAAGATCCAAAAAATAAGAATCTGAATCTTGCTACATTCATTGTCGTATCATTATAAGAAAGAAGTAGGTTTCCTCTACCTTACCTAAAAATCCTCAACCGATAATGCAGAAAATATTAATTTTAAAAATATTTTCATCCAGTCATTCTGCAATGACATGTGTACCAGTGCAGACCGTTGTGAAAAGTGCTAAGAAACAGGTAAGTTGATTATGGTAATTTTGGTTTGAAATATTTAACTAACTTTATGGAAATTGTATATATTTATGCAGAGTATAGAATTTATGATTTTTGCCAATAATATAGCATGAAATCTGTATAAATTCAAAATTCTGAGCTGTCGATAATTGGTACATCCATTTTTAAACTATGTACCTACCATTTATCGACATAGGTGTCGATAGATGGTGCAATGCAGCCTTCTCTTTTCCTCTGAATATTTAAATATCTACTCAACTTAATCTTATTCTGTCTGAAAAATGTAAAAGAAATTATATTAAACTAACGCCGTACCAATTATCGACACCCATTTTTCTTCTTAGTAACAACGTTAGAGTGGATGTATTATGCGTGTCGGTGTTTGGTATGTCGATAGATGGGACTCATTTTTTCCAGAAGAAATATAAGTAGTACTCAAGATGAACAAAAGCAAAAGATTCCAATATTCAATAGAAGCTATGGAACAAGCGGTCGATGCTGTTGAAAAAAGAATGCCTACTGCTCAAGCTAACGAAGTTTTCAAAGTACCAAGAACAACCATAATAGAAAAAGTGCAAGGAAAAGCGCCAATTGAAAAGGAAATTGGTCCTGAAACAGTTTTAAAAAGCGATGAAGTGAAATTATTAGTAAAATGGATGTTTCACATTGCCAGTTGTGGGTTTCCTGCAACATAACTGCAGATTATAGACAGTGTAAAATTACTGCTGAAAAATCTAAAAAGACCGAATAATTTTACCAACGGAAGACCATCAGGGGCCTATTTCATAAAAATGAAGAACTGATGATTTGAGGAGTGAGGAGCGACATAATGTTACATTTCATTCCCTAAAAGTTTTGAAGAGTTGAGGAGTAGACGCGAATTTATTTTGAAACAAAAACGACATTTACTTTTCACTCCTCAACTCTTCACTCTTCACTCGTCACTCCATCAACTCTTCATTTTTAGGAAACAATCCCCTTGCCATTAGTATGAAGCTTTCATGAAGCAGTATTCAGAACTTTCGCAAAGAGTTTCCTAAAATCTAACCAATGCTCGAGCCACCATAACTGGAAGGAAAATCCATCGTTGGTTCCAACAAGTCAAAAAACAAATATTTTGTGTTTGTCACGATATTAAGCATTATCATTCTACCATTGAGGTCCAGTGTCGATATTACGTACGCACGTGTGTCGATATTTGGTACAAAACAATTTTATCCATGTCGATAATTGGGTCAAATGGTACTTTTCAACTTATTTATTTTTTACAAATAAATTAGGTATTGCTATTTGAAACATAAACGTTCCACAGCAATAATCGATAATATACCAATACACAGTAAAATTTTCAAAACTATACCTTTGTTATGCAAATTTTTATTTCCCTATGATGTAACCAAAACCTCTTAAGGTGTCGATAATTGGGACGTTTAGCTTACGTCTCTATTTATTATGGTAAAGCCTGGAAAATCGGGTGTTGATGTGACGTCGGTTCCCAACGGGGAGCCTTCAAACACCAAACCAGCGCTCATATACCAATAGAGAAGGAAACTTAGCAAAATTCCCACTTCTCCAGTGGATGAGGATGCTCCTCCTTGCAGCAGAGCAAATCTTACTCTAAACCAGAGCTGACACTTCAATCATCCACCCCAACGACTACAAAAACCAGAGTATTAATATGAAATATGAAAGAATTTAAAAAAAGCAGTTAGGACGTGACAGAGAGACTTAGAGAGCCTTTTGCAAATAGACTGAAGGAAGATTACTTGCAAACTGCAAGACTCAAGGTCATAGCGACAAGTAAAGTCCACACACTAGATCTCCTAACAAAGGTCACCAAACCCACCAACCTAAAAGATAGTAGCAGTGGATGACAATGGTGAAGTTTAGGACTAGAAACTCCACATCAACTACACACTCTAAAGTGTGTCGTCGAAATATTGACTTGTTGTAACGGAAGTGGCACAAATCTCAACTCTTCCTGCTCTTTTTTAGGAGAGAAACTAACACAGTTAGGCGGCCCTCCGCAAATGGTTTAGAACATGTCACGATTGTCACGCTGATGCTTTTAACATTCAGTCTGCAAGGGGCAAGGCCGATGAATTGTTTGTCTTTCTGGAAACGAATTTGCATCCAGCTCGGACTTCTGCGACTGCGATAAATTTGACTTTTTATTGTCTGAAAAACTATTTGAATTCCCTCTACTTCTCTCAAGGTCCGCCCTGAATAAATATATTCGGATTCGTTTCGGACTTTATGGATAAATTTGAAATACTTCTCTCGAACATACCATCAAATTCCAGACTGATAGTTGCGGGAGACCTTGATATAGATTTTGGCGATCCCGAGAGGTAGGTATTCGACCGTTCTTCTGCTCTGCTCAACCTACTTCTCTATCTTCAAATGCATGTTAACGAATTCACGCGGACAACAGACACCACCTCCACTACGATAGACTACGTTTGCTCTAATCTCAATTCCGATCTTGATTGTATTGTTACTGACCCTGGCCTCTCAGATCACAGTGCTATTATAGCTTCATTACCCCTGAAAGTTAAGCCTATTCAGAATCGTAAAAAGCAAGGCCGAATATTTGGCAGGGAAAATTTATCTCATTTTAAGCAAACCTGTAACGTAACCTTGGCAATCCATCCTTTCTAGGGCAGATAAATCTTTTATTTACAATCATACATGTAATGTTGACTTTACTGACTTTTAAAAAGTTCGAAAATGTCACTTTTTTTACTTTTACTTTCGGCCCACGGGTCGAAAGTTTACTTTCGACCCGTGGGTCGAAAGTGAATGAAATTTTTAAAATTTATTGTATTTTTTGACTTTTACTTTCGGCCCACGGGTCGAAAGTAAACTTTCGACCCGTGGGCCGAAAGTAAATGAAATTGTTAATTATTGTATTTTTTAGTTTTAATCCAAATGAAAATTTCAAAATTCGAATGATTGTAAATAAAATAGTATACATACTATTCCCCTAAGACCCCTTCGTAAACAGGGTAACCGAAAATATTGGATGACAAAGGGCTTAAAGATTTCTGCAGCTAACTTAAGATCTTTAAATCTCATAAGAAAACACTTTGTTGATAGTCCTTTTATCTTGAACTATTATATCAAATATAGAAAAATGTATGGGAAATTTATCCGTACTGCTAAACACTTATTCTAATCTAATCGTTTAAGCAATGCTGCTAATAAATCTAGGGAAACCTGGAACATCGTGAGAGAGGTTACAGGTAAAAAAAGCCTTAGACCTCAAGAAATTGACATTGATCTTGAAGACTTAAAGAGCTTTTACTGCACTGTCGCTTATAACCTTACTGCAGCCGTCAACTCGAATGTTGATCCATTAAGTTATCTCGGAGACTTGCATGTCAACGAGTCTTTTTCATTTTTCCCACCGATGTCCATGAAGTAGGATCTGTTCTTAAATCCATTAGAAAACAGTCCCCAGCCGCTTCAGATGGTATATCCATAAAAATCTTGAGGGAACTTCCGGAACAGGCCTTTGGTGTTCTATCGGAAGTAATCAGCCTGTCTTTTTCATCGGGCATTTTTCCATCTAGTCTCAAGGAGCCATCAAATTATCGCCCAATACCATTGTTATCCAGAATATCCAAAGTTGTTGAGAAGCTTCATCTCAAAAAACGTATGATGAACTTCTTATCAAAACATGGAATTCTTAACTCCGCCCAATTTGGATTCCTGCCCAAGAATTAAGGGTACCCATGATGCCATGTTTCGCATTCCGGAACAACTCCTGAAGCACTACAACCATGGCTTTGCTACCGCGAGGGTGTTCTGTGACTTCCCAAAGGCCTTTGACTGTGTGAGTCACAGAGCTCTTCTAAGGAAGCTAGAGGTCTACGGCTTTAGGAGTGTGATCTCGAGGTGGTTCAAATCATATGTTTCACATCGCAATCAGCGTGTCACCCTGGATGGAAAATGTTCTTCTGATCAGCCAATCGTCCGCGTGGGGTGCCACAGGGATCAGTCCTGGGACCAATATTATTCCTCATCTATATCAATGATCTTCTCTACCTTGATATATCGGGAGTCTTCACTGTGTTCGCGGATGATTCAACGTTTGTGTGGTACAGGAAAAGTTCTGGTGAGCTGGTTCAGGTGGTTTTTGGGGACATCAGGGACATTAAGTGTTGGTGTGATGCAAATGGACTGCTTTTTAACTTTGGTGAAACTCGGGTGCTTGGGTTCCGATGATATTAATTGTGACGAATTCTCCATCAAATCCTCTCTAAATACTAAATTTCTTGCACTTCAACTTGACGTTGATCTTAAATTCCAATCGCATGTCACTGCACTTGGCGGGAAACTTGCTTCTGGTTGCTACTGTGTCCCTGTCCGAGGCTGTGGCCACAAATTTGGATGCAACCATAGCAAAATCAGTTTATTTTCATTGATACAATCCCACTTTTCCTATGGACTACCTTTTTGGGACTGTTGTAGCCAATACCTATTTCAATCAGTGTTTAAACTCCAGAAGCGAGCAGTGCGCTTTATTGCTGGTGCGGTGCCTCCTTGGTGGAACACTGCAAACTCTTATTTAAAAAATTTAACATCTTAACATTGCCATGTCTTTTTATACTTGAATCGGTAAGTCTCTTACATAAACACATATCTTCGTTCCCTGTACACCAAACTGCCCTTTCCACACGACAGACGCACAATATACCGCTCCCCGCTACCGATTCCGCACTCTACTCTTGTGAAGAACTCAATAATTTACAACAGCGTGAAATTCTATAATCACCTTCCTGCAACTATCAGAAACATCTCAGATATTTCACGGTTTCGAAGCCATTTGAGGAGCACTCTACTTCAACATGCTGTTTATACAGTTGATGAGTTTCTAAATGTCTCTATATATATAGGACTAAAGCCTACTTGCTTGTGTTGCATGCATGTTATATTTTGACTTAACTGTCGTTGTATTTATCCTAGTCTTAAATTTGCCTGCCATTTGTTTGTTGCTTATCTTTTTTTGTACCATTTACTAACTTATTTATTTTTTGTGCACAATGTTAATGTTGTTTACTGACTGGATTTTAACTCTAATCTTAATATTGGAATGTAAAAATGCTTTGTCAATAAGATTTTTTGTTCTTTGACAATAAAGCTTGTTTTGAATTGGAAAAAAAATTGAGTTGTTTGGGTCTTGAAGTGTCTGTGTTGTTTTGTTTCAATCGTGTTGCATATGAGTGTTCACGAAAGTTCCTAATTTGAAGACGAACCCTGAAGGCCTAATATAAGACCGAAACGTCGGCGAATTTTTAATCAAGGAATTTTATTCCTAGTCCTAAACCTCACTATTGTTATCTACTACTTCTAAACCAGGGACGCGAATATCTAAACCATGTCAGCTAAAAGATAGTCTTGAACTGCTTCTGTAGACGCAATTCCCAGGTGCATCGACAACAGACAATACTGGCCAAACGAGATAAGTCTTCAACTTCAACCACCAATTTGAACTGGCAAATTGCGAGCGAAGATAAAATCGGCAGTACTAAAGTTTCTCACCCTTCACTGACGGCATACGTCCGGCCCTACTACAATCACTACAATGGGGCCGGAAATAGTGTAGCCACTGCGATTTTTGTTTCAGATATGGATTTAGTATCAAATCTCCGCTATATAAAATGGACGGTTTTTAATGGTACATCAACTACGTCACTTTTACAAAAGTCATTAAACGAAGACCACTAGTCAATATGTTAGTTATCGTTATCATACTATTACATATCATTATCAAATCAAAACAAAATAAGATTTTTTTTATAATGAGCAGTTTATTATGGATATGAAATTGCTATTTATACAATAAGTTACAGAATGAGGTTTAACATCGAAAAAAAGCATTCACCAAAGTCAATCAGCACAAACATTTTACTAAATATAAAAATAAAGTCAAATCAATATATAAAAACTAAAATTGTAAGTTAATGAAAAATTTAAAAGTACTAACAGAGGGAAACTATCAATAATAACATTGATATGACGCAAGAAAATTAAAAATGGTTATATGTATAATCATATATCTAATTGAATATTCGCCCAACACAAAAATCCAGTAAGTATTTAATAAAAATAAACATTTGTAAACTTCCATTAATTAGAAAAAAAAAAGAATATAATTTTTGTTAAGGCCGAGTTCGTTTTACTCATCGCAAAGCCAAAGCACATTAGTGACGCCCGGAAAGAACTCGGCCAAAGTAGGTACCGGGTGAATTGTCTATATTTTGCACCCATGCCTATCTCACCCCATTTGAAGAGATACCGAGAAATGTCAGATGTAAAAGTTTTAGGTAATATCAGAAAGATTTCAATGAAGTTAGTTACAAGTATACAGGATGTCACAAAAATGTGACAAAGCAAAGTTATACTTTTTTAAATGGAACACCCCCTATATTATTAACCCATTGTTTTGGTTTTTCATGTTTAATCCTAATAGTCCGGGAGAAAATAAGAAAAAAAGTGGTGGAATAATTGCATTTTTATTGAAAAAGGTGAAGTGTGGGTGCAAAATATAGACAATCACCTGGTACATGTTTCGAAAAAATCAATTAATCCCGAATTAAAAAGCAAATAAAACAATTTTATTATATTCGAAAGTTGATTTATCTATATCCGCCGCCACGGTAGTTTCCACGGCCTCTGTGATAGTTATCCCGACCGCCACCCCTATGGTATTGCTGGTTGTGTTGGTTTTCTTGTACGTACTGTTCAGCATACGTAGTCCGGTCAGACTAAAAAAGAATGAGAGACTGAGAAAAAAGTTCAGGTGGTCCTATAATCCGGGCGTACATTTCAAAATTAAGACTCTTCTACTTATAAATCGCTGATACCTACTCATGCAAAAAGGGACCGGTTTAGACATGAGTTTTGTATAGGACTGAAAAAAACACGTGCTAAGCAGCTAGACCCCCCTTTAAAACAATTAAATATAAGAAAGAGCAGAGTGACAATAGTAACAAGGTCGATAGAAAAAGACAGTCAGGGAATTGATAGTTTTCCTAATTTTGATACAAATTCTCCCTGTTTGCTTAAGACTATTCATCTTGAAGGTAAATCCAAACCGTTTATTACAGACACCTTCAATAAGTAGTTTAAAACAAATTAGTTGTGTAGACTTGAGTAAGATTTTTTTCGATCTTTATACCACTGGCCCAAAAAAATACATGAAGTACTTATGTGGTGAAATGGAAACCATGGAAAAAATTACTTGAAACTAAAAGAACAGAGCTAATCAAAATCTTAATTGAAGATGTCAAATAACAAAATTGAAAAAAAAAATCTCACCCGAAAATTGTCATAAGTCCTCGGTCTTTTATTTTGTTGATAATCTTCAATAGACCCATCACTGTCACGTCGGGTAGAGTTATAACTATCGTTTCCATAGCCGCTGTAACTAGCCCCCCCATACCTATCATAGCTGCCACTTTCTTCTCTACCACCATAATGATTACCTTTCAACAACAAAAAATGTAAGTGTGAAATAATACATACAATACAGGTGGTACCATAATATGATATATGGTTATACATTCTTAAGACATGATAAATATTTATTTACCAAACTAGCGTGGAAATTACCCATAAACCACGCAAAGTGGATTTCTTTTTTTTTTTTATTTTACCTAACCCAATGTTTTTTCTACTTTTCTTCAATAAAGTTTCAAAGTCCTTGGATTCTAAGGATATACATGTTCTTCCACACAAACACAACATCTGTGGAAAAAAATTACCAAAGAACGAACTTACCTCCATATCGACGCTGACTATCATCAGTGATTCCAGAATTTCTGCCTTGATATCCAGACTGATGCTTCCTATATCCACCTCTGCCCCGACCCTCATATCCGCCAACGGCCTCATATTCGCCACCGCGTCCCTCATATTCACTACCGCCCCGTCCCTCATAACCACCACTGCTCCGACTCTCATGACTGCCACCACCTCTACTCTCATAACTGCCACTACCTCGACCGCCCCGCCCACCACGACCCTCATAACCACCGCCGCCCCGACCGCCGCGACTCTCACGACCACCACGAGGATTTCCACGCCCGCCGCCTCTTGAGAAATCTCCTGAAGTCTGATTGCGACCTGACCATGCAGGCATATCTGGCGGTGGCGCTTTTAGTTCGGAACACCTACCGCCTCTATCAGGGACCTGAATTTAAAATTTACTTTTTTTTCAAGTTCAAATGTACATATTGTGATTCTTACATACCTGCCCAATTATGACTTTGTTCAAAGGTGTCTTGGTGTTTTTCCTAACAGAAGTACTGCTAATTTTTTCATGTATAGCCAAATCAGTTCTAGCCGCAAATAGATCAGATATGTCTAAATTGGATTCCGGCTTCAACATTCTCCTCTGGTCAAAATAATGACTTTCAAAATCTACTTCCTTGCCCTTTATTTTGTCTGACCACTGAAATTCAAATATTTTTAAAAACATATAGTAACGTGGAAAACTCTTTTGTTTATTTCTCCACATTGTTCAGGAGGTAAAAAGTTCGATATAGCAGACGAAAAATTTAAAAAAAAATCGTTAAGGTGGTTTCCTTATCTTAGACTATCTGGATCTTGAAGGTTTCGCAATCAATTTCTCAAGTAAAATGGAATTCAATTCAAAAAATATCCAATAGTTTTTAGGTACCAGAATAGGGTGCTAACAATGTCAGTGCTTTTTTCATATACCATCCAAATTGTTTTTATAAGAACGCCTCAATTACTATTACTTACTTGAAATGATTGAATAGTAACATCAAGCCGCATAAGCATCATTTCTCTTCTTAGTGTATATTCCTTATGCAAGTCACTGTCGATGTCTTTCAAGAGTTCCCATTGCTTATCTGATAAAGATCCTTTGAAAAGTCCATCTCCTACCAAGTCAACACCACCAGCCTTTTTAATGACCAATGGAATTGTCGCTACTATTTTATCAAATAGCTGTGTTGATGTAATATTTGCAGGGGGTTTGGGGAATCGTAAAGTTTGTAAAATTTGACGCATATCAGAACTTTCCCTGGTTTCTTGCTGAAAAGTAAATTTAAATGTATTCAAACATCGAAAAAATGGTCAACGTAATTACCAATTTTAATTCAAGTTTTTTCTCAGGCACCTTTTCTTGTAAAAATCGAGCTAACATCAACTGATCCACTAAATACTTCACCAACAATAATTTGTCACTATATTTAGTAAGTCTTGCAGTCAATATTCCTCCTGTTAATGATTCATGGGGGCAATCTTAAAAACAAACAAAACGTTTTTGCTTAGTGTGCTATATTATTTAGAACTACAAAATAGTTATTTTCCTAACAAGTGCGCAAAGTGATACTTTCCCGCACGAAAAAGCAGTTAGACGAACGACGCGAAGCGGAGTTCGGATAAGCTTTGAGCAAGTGTTAGGAACAATATTGTTCCTAACACTTTGCGCAAGTGTTAGGAACAATATTTTTTCTACGAGTATCTTAGAAAAAGAGACTCTGAATTGTTAAAATATTAGAAAAATCAATCAAATAAAAATCTTCAAAAATTATTTAAAATCTATTTGAATTCCTCAGAATGTTTTTTAAATTAAATACCCAAAAATCTTTTCACATCTTCTGGAATTTCTAGAATCTGCAAGAATATTTTCATGAGAGTCTCTTGAATATCAAAAATTTTACAAATTCCTAGCAGTACAGACTGGTCCAATTTGAACACCTTTGATAGGAAACATCATGTTGACTAAACGTTAATTTCAATTAAAAGCTTTTATTTTGAATATTAGTTTATTCAGAAACCATCAAAACATTGAAAAATCAAGTATAACTATGGTAATTGTGCGTAACAAAAATGAGTGGGCAAAGAGTTTCCGTGCGCAAAGTGCAACTTTGCGCACGCAAATGAGTGTGCAAAGTGATGACTTTGCGCACGCAAGTAGAAAAAAAAAATTCGCTTTTATAAAATTTTCCAGTATCACGGGAAAATAAGAAAAATTCAGTGAATTGACTTACTTAGTTCTCGTAAAAATGATGAAATAATCATAACAAAGGCAGTGTAGTCTTCTAGAGAAGTAGCGCAGTTGACATCTTCGTCCATGTTCAGTAAAGCTCTTAGTTCAGTGGTGAGAAATTGGATCAAGTTATTATATTGCTTATCTTTAAGGCCTGCTTCGATGGCTACATGGAGATCCTCAGAGGTTGAGATTGCAGGATATCTAGAGATGAACAAGATATTTAATTTATTTTTGAAATACCCTCACTCTAAAATAAGGAATTTGAAGAGGAAGCTGGTTTATTCTTCAAAATGTTTTTAAACTTCTTAGCTTGAAATACGATTCTAGAACACCCTGTTAAAAGATTGTGGTGGAAGTGTAAGTACCTCATTAAAAATCAAGAGAAGAATAATGAAAACTTTCCTTTGGTTTTTTTGATATTTTAAATCCTGAATTCTCCACAGATTTAGAAATCAGCGTAAGGGAATATTCTAGAACAGCAGCTGAACTTCCCAGTAATGAAAGAAACCCTAGAAATTGAGATGAAACTGTGTGTAGCGTTTAAACTAAAAGACAAAAGTTTAAATCTGAAAACGGAAAATTTGCACTCAAAGTCCAAGCTACATCAGTGAATCGCTTATGGAATTTTTTTTTCTAGAAAATATCATTGAGAAACTAGTGAGCTTAGATCAATCCTTTGAATCCCAAATTGAAAAAATCCAATGGACCTTTCTTATTTCACCTGTACTGCGCGCGCCGCTTGTGGGTGATTATTACAAAAACTGTTTATTATACAATGGTTCAAATGTGTTGTGTGAGATCTTGTCAGAGTGAGGCGAAAAAGAAGTCAAACCTTTTATTTCACAAGTTCCCAAGCAATCAAATTTTAGGAAAACAATGGTTACATGCGCTCAACCTGACTGAAGACGATTTAAATTGGAACAGACTGAACAGAGGTTTAAAGGTTCGTAAAATAACGATTTCTATATCAAATACAATAATAATTGTACAATTAAAGGTTTGCTTGCACTTGCAAATTCGTACTTCACAAACTTTTCTAAACTTTTCCCCCACATATTTGTCATATTTATGTTTAAAAATAAACAAAAACAGAAACATAACCGAAATTGCACAATTTGACAATTGGAAATTGGAACCAATCAAAGTCATTCCACACAGGTATCGCGCGTCATTATATGTGTCTCTTTCTTTATTACAGAAATTTTAATAAACCACCCTTGTTGTTCATTGCATGAGAAAGGTCCATTGCAAAAATAGATGATGGATTGACAGAAAACAACATTGACTTCAAATCAAATCCAATATGCTTTATTGTCAATTTTTTTTCAAAAAATGGCTCTGTACACTGGTAGGTCAGACCCTTGTAAGTTTTTGTGCTACCCATTCTGTAAGTTGACTTTTTTGACCTACGTCCATGAACTGTAAGTGTCAGTTACAGTCCGGGTCAAAAAAGTGACTTCTTCTCCAAACGTCAGAAAAACGTCACTTTGTTAACCCCTGTCAAGATGTCAGAAATTTGATATCTATGCTGCTAGGCAAATTTAGGGGGTTAACATCTGTCGAGGTGGTAGAAATTTAATTTTTCTCCAAACGTCAAAAAACGTCACTTTGTTAACCCCTGTCAAGATGTCAGAAATTTAATTTCTATGCTGCCAGGCAAATCCAGCGGGTTAACACCTGTCGAGGTGGTAGAAGTTCAATTTCTATGCTGCTTGGCAACCCCAGCGGCAGCAAAAGTACTTTTAGTGCCGCACGTACTTTTACTGCCGCTCAACCATTCACTTGCCCCCGAGCTTACCCCATTAGTTTGGAGAAAAAATAGCGTGTTGCATACGGAGTAGAAGCACTTTTTTGTGCTTCAGCAGTATTGCAGCCTCACTACTTTCGGCTCGCAAACCTACCGCTTCAGCACAAAAAAGTAAAGCTTCTACTCCTAATACAACAATGACCTGGAATCTCTTGATGATGTCAATATGGCTGTTAAGCATTTTTATGATAAAATATATAATATTTTTGACATCTGTGTTCCAAAAAGAAAAAATTGCTCAAAGATAATATATCCTGTATACTTTACAAAACATATTATTAAAGATATAAAGAGTAAAGAGAAGTTGAGAACTAAGAGTAAGAGGACAAAAAATATAGAAACATATAACCAATTTATTCAAATAAGAAACAAGATAAAAAACGACATAAAGAAAGCACACAAAGATTATTTGATTGAAGTTCAGCAAGACATCAGCCAGGATTCAAGTCATTTTGGCGATATGTGAATAACAAAAAGAGTGTTGTTGGTATACCTAACACAATGCATCTAAATAATTTGCAATTTGTTGATGGTAAATCAATATCAAATGCGTTTGCTGCATATTTCAGTTCAGTCTATGCCAACGATCCTGAACATTCTGACGTTCATGATGTACTGGATGACTGTCAGGTTTTTGATGCTTTGTGTTTGGACCAAATCGAATATGAGGATGTTTGTGATGCTGTCAGGAGCCTTAAAGTTAACAAAGGTCCGGATAATGTGCCATCATTTATTTTTAAGGGAATGATCGGTTTTTTGGCAGAGCCACTTCGGATTTTGTTCAATCTTTCATTGAAAACAAACACTTTTCCTCAAGCATGGAAAGAGGCAAGGATTTGTCCTATATTTAAAAAATGTGATGGCACGGATGTGAAAAATTATAGGCCTATATCACTGTTGTCGTGCCCGGCCAAAATATTTGAGTCCATCTTATATAAGTTTATATACAATTTTGTGAAAAACAAGAGATCAGTCAGACAACATGGTTTCTTAAATAAGCAATCTACGGCTAGTAATTTGTGTGAGATGACTCAGTATATTGCTGAGAGCCTTGATGGAAGATGCCAGGTCGACGTAATATACACAGATTTTGCCAAGGCTTTTGACAGAATATCGCATAGCATCCTTGTACAAAAGCTGTACAATGAGTTTGGTTTTCATGATAATCTGGTGGCTTTTTTGAATCATATTTGCATAATAGACCACAGCGGGTTGTTGTCAGGGGTTACTACTCCGATTATTTTTGTGCAGCTTCAGGTATCCCGCAGGGCTCCAACCTCGGACCATTGCTCTTTCTGTTGTATATAAATAATTTGGTTGATGAAATTAGTGGTACAGAAGTATTATTGTTTGCAGATGACCTAAAACTATATTCAAGAGTTAACAACTACAATGACTGTCAGTATGTTCAGAAAAATTTGGACAAAATATGTCTATGGTCAATTAAAAATAAATTACAATTTAATATTGACAAATGTTTTGTGCTTAGTTTTAGTAGAAGAAAAACGCATTTTAACTATGAGTATACAATGAATAAGAGGGCACTGGCTAGGGTTGCAGAAATGCGGGATCTTGGAGTAATATTTGACACCCAGCTTACATTCAGAAGTCATAAATGACATAACAAGTAGGGCATCTAAAATGTATGGATTTATTGTCAGAAATTGCAAAGAGCTCAATATATTGTGTGTTAAAACTCTGTATTTTTCATATGTGAGGGGTATATTAGAATATTATTCTATAATATGGAGCCCATGTTATGAGAACCATAAATATAGTATTGAAAAAATTCAAAATAAATTTGAGATATTTACACTGCAAGGAAACAGGGCGATATGAAATGCATATACCAAAATTAGAAATCATGAAAGCTCATAATATACAAACGCTTGAAGGCAGGAGGAAAGTTTCTACAATTATATTTCTTTATAAAATATTAAATAACATGATAAATGCTCCTTATTTGTTGAACCAAATTAAATTTTATGCTCCGACATATAGAACACGAAATCCTTTGAGCTTATATACTGATAATACTTGAACTAATTACTACAACAACTCACCTGTTATTGTAATGTGTAAATTATACAACCAAATGCGCTTACAATTTGATATGTGGATTTTAAGTTCTGTAAGTAGGCTGAAATTAATACTTAATGATATATTTTTACAAATATAGATTTGAATGTTAAGTTACTCTCTCAATAACTCTTTACTTTATATTTTTCTTTCACTTAGGTTAGTCTTCTACCCTACTCTGTAACTGGATGTAAATCTGTAGCGTTTGTAATGAATAAATAAATAAATAAATAAGTAAATAAATAAATAAATAAATAAATAAATATACTATTTGGAAAGTGTTGATATGAAAGGTGAAAATTGCTTGGTTCATATCTCTGTCAAAATGATGTCACAAAAAACTCGACTTCCCAAATAAACAACCCAAAACAAATTAAGGATTCAATTTTATTGAAACAAATAGAAAATACCTAGACGTCAAAAAGTTGAAATTAGCATAAACAGATAGGTAATAATATAAACAGTTATATTTGCGAAGACGATCCCAAACCAACCCTGAACGCTAAGGTAAGATAAGAATCACACCATAAAAAGCCATTAATATTGTTTCATATCAATGGCTTTTCATGATGTGATTCTTTCCTTAGCGTTCAGGATCAGTTTGGGAACTTCTTTGCGAACAAAGCAAGTAGGTGAACCATCAAATTCATGATATTTATTATCTTGAATGTACGGTAGTACAAAAAATATCATATGCACCTCGACTTGTAGCATGTAAAAGTAACACTTACAAGCCTTGGTACATAAATAACTATTTTGTTTCAAAAATAAAGTCTGTTATTGCTTTATTGGCGCCGTAGTTTCGTTTTTCGTGGGCACTGATTTGATGCATTTTTGACTTAAGTATTTAATGCAGTGTTAAAACTATTTATTGTAGTGTAGTTTTGTGTTTCATTTAGCGTTTTAATGCATGTCGCGCTTGTGTAGCTTTTCTTGAACTTACATCTCGCGGTCTGTAACTAAATAGCCATTCGCCTGTAGTGGAGCCTTAACAAGAAGGGCAGCTGAAAAACTCGAATGTTCTAAATGCAGCAAAGCAAGTTTATTTAGGGATGAAGGGATGACAAGGCAACTTCATTAAAATTACTACAAATTCCTTGATTAATTCAAATCGTCGTCTTGCATACGAAAGGGCGTATCTAAAAAATCCTAATTTTACAGAAGAGCGGTTTGAAATTTTTGATACAATCAAAACTTCCGCCACACAATTATAATAAGGTTTTTATTGCTGTTATTGGGTTTTTTCAGTCAGAAAAAAAAACAAACAGCAACAAAATATCCACTAAAGACATAATTAAAAGGGCATATCAAAAAAACGCGATTTTTTGAGATACGCCTTTTCGTATGCAAGACGACGAAATGAACTCAGCCGAAAATGAAATGGGACACCTCAAAATATCACTATATTTGGAAAGCTGTAACTTTTGTAATTTCATTCCGATGGTGAATTTCAAACTAGTGTTGAGAAGCCCTAACTTTATACTTTTTTCAGTGGTGGCGGATCCGCTTTTGGCCGAAGCTTTCTTATATACAGGGTGCTGAATTTGTCAGCATGCAAAATTTGAGAAATTCATTGCAGAATCTGGAAATAATGATGCATAGTGTAATGATTCTTTATGTATAGGGTGAATCACTAGATGGACACCTCTAGACGTTTTTGCAATTTTTATGATATCTTACGTTGCTATGGAGATATAGCTGTTTTTGTCAAACATGATTTTTTTCTTAAATTCGTCTATTCAATTAGGAGGAGGAGGAGAGAAAAATGGAGGAATAAGCACAAAAAGGACCAAAATGAAACCCTTCACTTCCAGTAGGTACTTACCAGTGGCGTGCATATGGAGGCTTACATTTTAAGAAATTTATGTTTTAAATTTATTTTGGTGCTTGATTAGGGAGTAAGGCGGTGAAGGGGGGGGGGGGGGGGGAGAAGAAATAAGTAGCAGTGACGTGCAAGAAGGGGTTCAATTTCTTTAATACAAAAATTCACAAATAGAGTAACAATACTAAAAAAGAAACAAAACAAAAATTAAAAGAATTGGAAAGAATATGTAAATAAACCAAAATTAATAACTTGTTGGCCTCCTCCTATTTTGACGCACCTGGGAATGCTAGAAATTCAATGTTTATGAATTGAGTTGGAACTTTCTCCAAGATCTCAATGATCATGTCTTCAAGCTCATCTAGATTTTCCGGTTGGTGCCCTCTTTTTGCAAGTACCAACTTCATTCAATTTCAGAGGTGCGCAATTGGATTCATAGCTGGTGATTCGGAAGGAAGTTCCAGTCGATTCTCATTTTGTTCTTGTAGATATGCATTAACAAACGTTGCTCGATGAGGCCGTGCATTATCGTCTACAAGAACAAAATTCTCAATAGTTCCTAGCATGCGGAAAGAGATGATTTTATTCTTGCAGTCAATAATGCACGGCCTCATCGAGCAATTTTTGTTAATGAATATCTACAAGAAGAAAATGAGAATCGACTGGTACTTCCCTCCGGTTCACCAGATATGAATCCAATTGAGCACGTCTGGAGTTGGATGAAGTTGGTACTCGCAAAAAGAGAGCACCAACCGGAAAATTTAGACGAGTTTGAGCCCATGATCATTGAGATTTGGGAGAAAGTTCCAGCTCAATTCATAAACAGTTCAATTTCTAGCGTGCTCAGGCTCTTCAAAATAAAGGGGGGGAGGGCAACAAGTTTTTAGTTTATCTACGTATTATTCTCAATTCTTTTCATTTTTGTTTCGTTTCTTTTTTAGTATTGTTACTCTATTTGTTAATGTTTGAATTAAAGAAATTGAACCCCTTCTTGCACGTCACTGCTACTGCTACACCCCCCCCCCCCCCCTTCACCATCTTACTCCCTAATCAAGCACCAAAATAAATTTAAAACATACATTTCTTAAAATGTAAGCCTCCATACGCACGCCACTGGTAGGTAGGTACCTACTGGAAGTGAAGGGCTTCATTTTAGTCCTTTTTGTGCTTATTCCTCCATTTTTCTCTCCTCCTCTTCCTAATTGAATAGACGAATTTAAGAAAAAAATCATATTTGACAAAAACAGCTATATCTCCATAGCAACGTAAGATATCATAAAAATTGCAAAAACGGCTAGAGGTGTCCATCTAGTGATTCACCCTATACATAAAGAATCATTACACTATCGATTGATTGATTGAAAAAAAATAAATAAATTGATTGAACATATCACCTCTAGAAAAGTATCTGCAATATTATGTACCGGTTATGAATTACACCGCCATCGTTGACTGAAAACCCAACTAATCGAGCATTCTTGACAAAAAGGCGAATTGATTTTTTTCATATATTTTTATTATTTTTAATGTTCAACTGCATTTGGTTTGCTGACTCCTTTTAGCTCTTTTCGCCTCATTTTTTAAAATATATTGTACGCCGTAGTGAAAAGACGTATATTATTGTGCTCCGTGTTTTTTGCCCGCATTTTTGGTTTTAATAGTAGTAGTTAATACCTAAGTTATGCATTTTTAGCTACCTCAAACCTCACAAGGTGAGTCACTCATTATGAGTGAAAACAGTGAAAGTGAAAGTGAGGGTGAAAAAATAAACACTCAAGTCAAGCAAAAGAAGCATTCATTGGAATCGGCGAGTTTCTCAAGGTCGGACGTAAACCAGATTATTGGTATCGATTTATTGCAAGCAAAAAAATATTTATCAGATGTGGCAAGTACAAAAAAGACAAAAACAAATTCCAGTCCAAATAACGTAAATACTATGGTACAAGACCGCTATAAACGACCTCGTACTAGCCCAGACTCAAATAATCCCAAACGAACTAGGGCAAGCCAAAAAAAATTAACAGCAACCAATTCAGATATTCCACGGACTTCAGAATCGGAGATATCAGACGGTGAAATCACTGATCCTGATGGAGTGAAAAATACTCTAGATGAAGGGAGCGAACTATTTGCGGTACTTAAAGCGCTTAATGACATAAAATCCTTCGCAAGAATTGAAAAAGATGACATTTCATCATCAACCAAATCGGACAAACATTCAATAAGAAGCCCTATTTCTCCTACATAATAAACTAACGAAAATGGTCGCAAAAATTGGAACCCTAGAAAAAGAAAATCTAATTCTTAAACAGACAATTAAAACAGCAACGAAAAGTGGCAATGTTTTAAACCCATCATATGCACAAATAGCTAAGACATTTGGTAAAACTAAATTTATGGAAAAAGATCAGTCCAAACAGACTCAAAACAGAAGCGAATGGAAAACACCAACACTGGCGAAACGACACGAGACAATTGTCAGAATGGAAAATATGGCGAACTCTAAACAAGTCCTGGAAAAAATAAAACGTGATTTAAGCGCAAAAGATATAGATGGAGGTCTAAGAAGCGTTAGAACTCTAAATAGTGGGGCCGTAATTTTAGAAAGTCACACAAAAGAGCAACAGGAAAAGGTGAGGACCATTCTAAAACAGAAAAGTCATTTGGAAGTTAGAGAAATGTTGTCTAGTGACCCAATGATCATACTAACTGGAATTGAGGCTGGCTACGAAAATCCACAGTTTATTCAAGAGCTACTACACCAGAATCCAGACATATTGGAGGCATTTGGACATAAAGTAGAAGAAAAATTCAAATTTATAGCCAAAAAAAATTGTAGGAACCCATTAAGGGAGAATTGGATATTCCAAACAGCACCAGATGTTTTCAGATATTTGATGAGATCTGGAACTACATCCTTTAACCTAACCAAAGTATATGTGGAAGAGTACCTAAGGGTGGCTATGTGCTTCAAGTGTTGTGGATTTGGGCATGTAAGCAAATACTGTAAAGAGACAAAATCAACTTGCCCAAAATGTGGAGGAGATCATTCCTCGCAAGTTTGTAATAATGAAAACCCACTTGATTGTCCTAACTGTAAAAAGCTAAACATAAAAGAAAGGCAACACTCTGCGCGTGATTTTGAATGTCCAGCATATCAGATGAAACTGGAGAGGCACAGACAATTAGTAAACTACAATGGCTAACAATATCAATCCCAACGTTTTGAGTATCTACTACCAGAACATACGGGGCCTAAGGACTAAGACTAACGAATTTTACACTAGTGTACAAAATTCGGAATACGATATTATTTCATTAACGGAAACTTGGCTGGAGGGTAGCATCTATGACGGTGAACTGTTTAGCAGTAAATACAAAGTGTTTCGAGCCGACCGCGACCAAGCAGCTACCCGGAAAAACAGAGGGGGTGGTGTTTTGAGTGCGATCATGGGTAGCATTAAAGTATTGGACATGAGTACAAAATCTCCATTAGCTAATGTCGATGTAAGTTGTGTCAAGCTCATGTCGGACCATAAATCGTTACTCTTGATAACTTTGTATATACCACCAGCTCAGTCAATTACAGTATATGAGACACTGTTTTCTTGCCTGGAAAATTTGATATTCGATAAAGCTCTAGATTTCTTAATATTGGGAGATTTTAATATCGACCAAGCAAATCAAAACTTGAAATCAATATTGGTAAATTTTTGTAACATTACAGGGGCCAAGCAATGTAATTCGATATCAAACTCTTTAGGCAGGACTTTAGATCTGGTAATTTGTAACTTGCCATGTAAAGTAACAAGATGTACTGAGCCTTTTATAAAAGATAAAGAAGATCCCTTTCACCCAACTCTTGAAATAGAACTAAGTATAAACAATAGCTTTGAAACATGCCCTCAAAATGCAAACTTTTACTACAATTTCAAAAAAGCAAACTTTTTCGGATTATATTCAACTCTTCGCGACATTGATTGGAATTGCTTAGAAAATGTAACTGAAGTGGACCAAGCAGTTGACATATTCTATGAACATTTGTACACTACCATTGACACATTTGTTCCAAAAAATGTGAACAAAAAAAATAAATATCCTCCATGGTTCAATGCTGAAATCATATTGGACATCCGAGCAAAAAAACGTAATCATAGATTATACAAAAAAACAAAATTGCCGCAATGCTTGACCGATTTTAAATTCTTAAGAACAAAAATCAAAAAAGATATCAAGATAGCGTACAGACAATACATTCAAAATGTTGAGCTAAATTTGCAACAGGATCCAAAAAAGTTTTGGAGTTTTGTGAAATCAAAGAAAAAAAATTCAAATGACTTCCCCTGTGAAATGATTCGGGAAAACGACACATATATAGGGGGTCTCAACATAGCTAATGCTTTCGCTCAACATTTTGAATCTGTCTATCAACCTTCCCAAAATACAACAAGGACCCAATTTATTGATACCCTAAATTTTGAATCTCTTCTTACTCTTCCTACTATAACTCGAAAAAACGTTGAGGAAGCTATATCTAAATTAAAAAACAAAAAATCAGTTGGTCCTGACAAAATACCAAGATACCTACTGAAAGGGTGCAAAGATGTACTTTCCGAACCCTTAGCTAAAATCTTTAACTTGGCCATCACCAGCAAGAAGTTTCCTAAGCAATTCAAAATAGCCCGTATATCACCGATCTACAAATCAGGTCCTAGAAATAACATTGAAAATTATAGACCAATTGCTATTCTGTCAAGCGTTAGTATAGTTTTCGAATCCATACTTTATAAAGCAATAATAAACCATGTAGAACCTAAACTGTCAGAACTGCAACTTGGATTTCGGAAAAATAGATCGGCAATGGGGAACTTGCTGGATTTTGTAACATATTCCACAGAAGTCCTAGCTGATGGTAACCAAATTGATGCGATTTATACAGATTTTGCTAAGGCATTTGACAAAGTGGACCACAAAATTCTAGTTCAAAAACTTACATCCTTTTCAATCTCATCAGACCTTTGTCAGCTGATCAGATCATATCTTTCATATAGAAACCAATTTGTATGTGTAAAAAATTATGAATCAAACACTTACACAGCCACTTCGGGAGTCCCACAAGGTTCCGCCTTGGGGCCTCTCTTATTCCTCTTATTTATAAATGATATCACAAGTACCATCAAATCCTGTAAAATTCTTTTGTTTGCTGATGATATGAAAATCTTCAAAGAAATAAAAAACATTAATGACTGCCTTACCCTGCAAAATACAATAGACATAATATATAATTGGTCAAAGGAAAATCTTTTGCATTTCAATATAAAAAAATGTAAACAAATGTCATACACATATTCTAAAAAAACCATCGAATTTAAATACACTATGAATAACAAGGAACTGGAATCGGTAACTACTACTAAAGATCTAGGAATAATCTTTGATAAAAGGCTTATGTTTAGTGAACACATAAACTATATTATAAGTGCCTCATGTAAAAAATTGGGGTTCTTCCTAAGAAACTCTAGAGATTTTGTGAATGATAAGACATTAATTGTATTATACAACAGCTTTGTGAGGTCACAGCTAGAGTATTGCAGTGTAGTGTGGTCACCATTCTATACTAAATACATACAGGCAATAGAAAACATTCAAAAAAGATTTGTTCGGCTCTCAGATATATTGCTTCATAGAATTCACGTCAGCAATTATCCATTAAACCTAAAAAAATTAAATATGATCTCCCTATTTAATAGGAGAAAATATTTTAGCTTAATATATCTGTACAAAATATTTAACGGCCATGTATTTGACTCTACTACACTGCAACATATCGGCTTGCAAGTCCCCTCACATACTCGCAATAGGAACAATAGAACTTTTTATGTACCTTACTATAGAACCAATTACCAAGGCAGCGCCCCTCTAAGAACAATGCTATTAAATTACAATGAACATCAAAATCTTTTAGATATATTTGGAGACTCACTCATGAAATTTAAAAGAAAAACTAAAGACCTGTTTTTAGGAAATGAGTAGCATTAAAATTACACAATACAGCTAGAAGCACCTATATATGTTCCGTAATATTTAGCATTCTCCAACTAGTCCTAGTTTTTTTTCTTGTAAGTTAAAACCTTAGTTTTAGTTTAGTTTGTAGCTTAAACACAACTGTTAGAAGGGTTTATCCACCTGTATTAGTTGTTTCAATAAATAAATAAATAAATAAATAAATAAAACTATGACTGGCAGGAAGTTTTCGATGTTGAACATAGTGTAAAAAGAGTTAGTAAGTTAGCAAGAGACACGCAGCTATAGGTAGATCGCAAAGTAAATATGAATAATAAATACAAATACGAACGAAACGAAACAAACGAGTAAATACAAAAAAATACGAACAAAAATTAGGGTTTTTTTCAACCAAAACTTTTTGAATTTTCACTTTAACACGTTCGTGGACAAAGCGGCACATGCCGCTCTAAGTACAAGGACAAAGCGGCTTACGCCGTCCAAACATGAATCTTGCTGCTGCACCAAAGCGGCGTTCGCCGCTCGGTTTATATGGCATTTTCAATGCGTACGAGTTTGGTGTCCCAGCAGAAATTGGAAAATTACGAAAAATGGCCCGGGTAAAGTTTTGGCGGCAGATTTGTTCAGACACGCCTACAAGCCAGATGTGTATGTAAAACGGTGCAGTTTTTATTGTTTTTTGTGTGTTTTGCGAGTGTTCCATTCAAAATAATTATTGTGTTGTTGTGTTTAGTTGTGGTAAGTACTGAAAATGTACTGTGCATTGCTAAAATTTATTTTCCAAATCAAATTTCTGATAACCTAACCTCACTCTATTATTTTATTGCAAAGAAACCAAACAAATAAATATACATATATAATTGTTGTTTATTTTCTTCCAGGAGAAATGGACCCTCGAGAGGAGAGCAGGTTACTACAACTTATGAACGAAGAAAGCTCAGGAGAGACTGAACCGTCATCTCAGTCGGAACCATATAGCAGCGACGATAATATTGAAGACCCAAATTACACTGAGGACACCCCCAGCAGCACTAGTGAGATGAGCGAAGCCCAAGAACAGTTAGATGATTATGTGCAGGCTGTTCCTGTCGGGGATATAAATCACACTGTACAAGGTATGGGCGATACAGACCCCCAGGACTCTAGTGAAGATGAATGGGAGGATGATGTAGCGGACATTCCAAACTTTAATTTTGATAATACCGGTGTTGGTTTACAAATTGATTTTGGAAATGCGGTTCCAAGTGCTGTTGAATGTTTCGAGAAATTGTGGAATGAAGAAGTGACGCATTTGATAACAACTTCAATGAACAATTATCGAGAAGTTCTCCAAAATACCAACCGTCCACATAGGAGATATGGCAGATATTCCAGCATAAAAGTCATATCTCCAACCGAAGTGAAACAGTTCCTTGCTTTATGCATGTTACTAGGACAAAAAAAGTATCCTTCCATCAGAAAAATGTTCTCTATGGACCCGCTTTATTATGCTCCTGTATGTCACTACACACGTTTTGAAGAGCTGCTGAGATGTTTTAGTTGTGCTCATGGTTACTACCAACCTGACGATAAGCTTGATAAATTATACCGAGTAAGGCCACTATTGGATACATTACTTTTGAACTTTAGAAGTGCCTATTTTCCCGAAGAAAATTTGTCTCTAGACGAGTCTCTGATGCTTTTCCGCGGAAGATTAGGATTTCATCAATACATAAAAGGAAAAAGAGCCCGCTATGGTGTGAAATTTTATTCAGTTCGCACTACCGATGGCTACGTTTTGAATCTCCAAATTTACTCTGGAAAAAGTGATGAGGCTGAGGGACTCTCAAAACTTGAGACTCTAGTACATTCTTTACTAGAACCTTTTCTAGATCATGGACATCACGTTTTTATGGATAACTTCTATAACAGTGTTGGTCTGTCTAAAAAGCTTCTAAAAAGGAAGACGCATGTTACTGGAACTTTGAGAAGAAACCGCAAAAGAAATCCAACTGCAATTACTGGCGCCAAACTAAAGAAGGGGCAGCATGTATGGAAAAGAAGTAAGAATGTCTACGTTTCAAAGTGGAAAGATAGGCGGGAAGTTTTAGCAATTACTACTAAATATCATCCTCAGTTAGAAAATGTTCAAAACAGATATGGACAAGATAAAGTGAAGCCTGTGGAAATATCCCATTACAATATGAATATGTCAGGAATCGATCGTAATGATCAAATGATTAGTTATTATTCTTCTCCCAGGAAAAGTATCAGATGGTACAAAAAAGTAATGTTCCACCTTTTGGACATTACACTTTGGAATTCGTATTATATACGTAGAAAGTTTGATAAAAAACAAACCTTCCTACAGTTTCGGGAAGATGTTATAAAACACTACCTAGGCATATCCAATACAATTGTTGATGGAAGAAATTTAGTTCATTCTGGGCCCATTCGTGGAGGAAAAAGAAGACGCAATGATGAGCCGCTTCACCAAGAAAGAAGAGATGAACGACTTCAGGTTATGCATTTTCTAGATACAATTCCTAATACTAATAATCCTCAAAAGAGTCACCACATGAGATGTAGACACTGCGCAGCCCAGAAAAAACGAAAAGAGACCAAGCTCTTATGCAAAACCTGCCCCGAAAAACCTCCTCTATGTGTAGTTCCATGTTTCGAAGAGTATCATAAGTCGAAGAACTAGTTACTACCTATTTATTTCCAGTTACTTCTCAATGAATAAAGTTTTTTTTTGCTTTATTTTATACGACGGCATTTGCCGTCTTTGTCCCAACATTTCCGCTCGGTCTGGGACAAGACGGTATCTGCCGCTGGCTGTTTTTTTTATAAAATATTCATCCCCACCATTTTTGCAGCATATGCGTATTTTCAAAATAATCCTAGCCTTTCTAGTTTATGAAATGTTGTCATGCGTTTTACGCAGTCACCATTTTTCGTTCGCTTCCGCGAACGTGTTAACGCGCGAGGGGACCATAGTTTACAACAACACAATTTAAAAATTCAAATTTTGACTTTTAAAATGACAAAATAAATGACAAAACCAACCAACACAAATCACTGTCCACACCACAGATACCTGTAAATTTCTCTTATCTCCCGACAGTGTCGCCATCGTTGACTAAAAACCTAACTAAAAACCTTCCTCACGATTCTCCCATTTGAGATATTTTTCTATAGGTGATATGTTCTGTGTGATTGATTGATGCATCATTATTTCCAGATTCTGCGATGAATTTCTCAAATTTTGCATGCTGACAAATTCAGCACCCTGTATATAAGAAAGCTTCGGCTAAAAGCGGATCCGCCACCACTGAAAAAAGTATAAAGTTAGGGCTTCCCAACACTAGTTTGAAATTCACCATCGGAATGAAATTACAAAAGTTACAGCTTTCCAAATATAGTGATATTTCGAGGTGTCCCATTTCATTTTCGGCTGAGTTTAGTATAAAAGCTAGCGGTGTGAAGTTAGCTGACAAATAGTTAGCTGCCAAAGTGCCGATGATTGCCGAACGACCATGGGCGGAGGTCAACAATTTAAATGAATTAAATTAATTCAAAATACTTTAGCAATAATTGAAAAATACTTGAAATTATACAATCTGAATGTATTTTCAATTAAAATGAACAAATAAATATATTCCAGTAAAATAACAACTAATAGTACTGTAAAATAACAACAAACTAAAACAAAAATAATATGTAAAAAATTCAGGACAATTTTGTTTCACCGAATTTCGAAGCTGATTTTGAAGAACAGACCCCACACCACAATTTGACCCCCCATTTGACCCCTCAGTCTCCTCAATAGACTGGTAAAATCAGAAATACAACAAAAAAAAATTCTAAAAAATCGAAGACAATTTTGTTTCACCAAATTTCGAGATTAATTTGAAAGAACAGACTCCACTCTACAATTTGACACCCCATTCGACTCCCCAGTCCCCTCAATAGACCGGTAAAATTAGAAATATGACAAAAAAAAAATCTAAAAAATCGAAGAAAATTTTGTTTCACCAAATTTCGAGATTTATTTGAAAGAACAGACTCCACTCTACAATTTGACACCCCATTTGACCCACCAGTCCCCTCAATAGACCGGTAAAATCGGAAATACGACAAAAAAAAATTCTAAAAGAATTTGTAAAAAAAAAGTAAAACTTGTACTCCTAATACAACAATATACTAATTGTATCACGTACAATTGCGGAAAAAATCCCGGACATGAAGGTTATGAGTTATCTCTTTTAAATATTTTAATAAACCTGGCTTTTTTACCTTATGCGATTTTCACCTTAGAATTAATAGCTAATTTGACGTCAGTACTTATGGCAAGCACTACAAGCTAAATTACAATAGAAAGAAACCCTTGTCAGGTTTTTTTCTTCCACCTAAATTAGGTTTTTTAGAACTGATTTGCTGAAACAGCAAATATTCTTCCTGAAAAACCTTATTTTAGGTACTAAAAAAAGTAAAGTGTGTTTTTTTTTTAAAGATAAAAGTCAAAGTCATAGGTCAAAGTGACATTATGTTGGCAATACAATGTAAAATTGTCAATGCTTTCAAATTTTTTATGTAGAAAAGGCTTGTGCTGCCAACATAGTTACTAAATTTTTGACTTGGAGAATTATCTTAAAAAAAAAAAACAGACTTTCGTACAAAAATTATTAACCCCAATTTGAGCTACCGTTGTAACATACAAAATTTTGACAGGCAATGATATACATATTCTAGGTTAAAAAAGGGTGGAAAAATTTCAAAGTAATGTCATCTGAAGCTTTCTAGGTTAAAAACTTGTCGAAAAATTTCAAAAATGTCATTTTTGGTTATGAATTAAATTAACGTATAATAGGCCAGGAAATTTTGGAGATTTTTCTTGTACTACTTTTTTTTTATCGCAACTGTAGGTACCTATACTTGTTGACAAAAATTATTTCATTAAATTTTTTTTTGTCGTATTTATGATTTTACCAGTCTATTGAGGGGACTGGTGGGTCAAATGGGATGTCAAATTGTGGAGTGGAGTCTGTTCTTTCAGATAAATCTCGAAATTTGGTGAAACAAAATTGTCTTCCATTTTTTAGAATTTTTTTTTGTCGTATTTCTGATTTTACCAGTCTATTGAGGGGACTGGGGGTCGAATGGGGTGTCAAATTATAGAGTGGAGTCTGTTCTTTCAAATTAATCTCGAAATTTGGTGAAACAAAATTGTCTTCGATTTTTTAGATTTTTTTTTTGTCATATTTCTAATTTTACCGGTCTATTGAGGGGACTGGGGGGTCAAATGGGGTGTCAAATTGTAGAGTGGAGTCTGTTCTTTCAAATAAATCTCGAAATTTGGTGAAACAAAATTTTCTTCGATTTTTTAGATTTTTTTTTTGTCATATTTCTAATTTTACCGGTCTATTGAGGGGACTGGGGAGTCGAATGGGGTGTCAAATTATAGAGTGGAGTCTGTTCTTTCAAATTAATCTTGAAATTTGGTGAAACAAAATTGTCTTCGATTTTTTAGATTTTTTTTTTGTCATATTTCTAATTTTACCGGTCTATTGAGGGGACTGGGGGGTCAAATGGGGTGTCAAATTGTAGAGTGGAGTCTGTTCTTTCAAATTAATCTCGAAATTTGGTGAAACAAAATTGTCTTCGATTTTTTAGATTTTTTTTTTGTCATATTTCTAATTTTACCGGTCTATTGAGGGGACTGGGGGGTCAAATGGGGTGTCAAATTGTAGAGTGGAGTCTGTTCTTTCAAATTAATCTCGAAATTTGGTGAAACAAAATTTTCTTCGATTTTTTAGATTTTTTTTTTGTCATATTTCTAATTTTACCGGTCTATTGAGGGGACTGGGGAGTCGAATGGGGTGTCAAATTGTAGAGTGGAGTCTGTTCTTTCAAATTAATCTCGAAATTTGGTGAAACAAAATTTTCTTCGATTTTTTAGAATTTTTTTTTGTCATATTTCTAATTTTACCGGTCTATTGAGGGGACTGGGGAGTCGAATGGGGTGTCAAATTGTAGAGTGGAGTCTGTTCTTTCAAATTAATCTCGAAATTTGGTGAAACAAAATTGTCTTCGATTTTTTAGATTTTTTTTTTTGTCATATTTCTAATTTTACCGGTCTATTGAGGGGACTGGGGGGTCAAATGGGGTGTCAAATTGTAGAGTGGAGTCTGTTCTTTCAAATAAATCTTGAAATTTCGTGAAACAAAATTGTCTTCGATTTTTTAGATTTTTTTTTTGTCATATTTCTAATTTTACCGGTCTATTGAGGGGACTGGGGAGTCGAATGGGGTGTCAAATTGTAGAGTGGAGTCTGTTCTTTCAAATTAATCTCGAAATTTGGTGAAACAAAATTTTCTTCGATTTTTTAGATTTTTTTTTTGTCATATTTCTAATTTTACCGGTCTATTGAGGGGACTGGGGAGTCGAATGGGGTGTCAAATTGTAGAGTGGAGTCTGTTCTTTCAAATTAATCTCGAAATTTGGTGAAACAAAATTGTCTTCGATTTTTTAGATTTTTTTTTTGTCATATTTCTAATTTTACCGGTCTATTGAGGGGACTGGGGGGTCAAATGGGGTGTCAAATTGTAGAGTGGAGTCTGTTCTTTCAAATAAATCTTGAAATTTCGTGAAACAAAATTGTCTTCGATTTTTTAGATTTTTTTTTTGTCATATTTCTAATTTTACTGGTCTATTGAGGGGACTGGGGAGTCGAATGGGGTGTCAAATTGTAGAGTGGAGTCTGTTCTTTCAAATTAATCTCGAAATTTGGTGAAACAAAATTGTCTTCGATTTTTTAGATTTTTTTTTTGTCATATTTCTAATTTTACCGGTCTATTGAGGGGACTGGGGGGTCAAATGGGGTGTCAAATTGTAGAGTGGAGTCTGTTCTTTCAAATTAATCTCGAAATTTGGTGAAACAAAATTTTCTTCGATTTTTTAGATTTTTTTTTTGTCATATTTCTAATTTTACCGGTCTATTGAGGGGACTGGGGAGTCGAATGGGGTGTCAAATTGTAAAGTGGAGTCTGTTCTTTCAAATTAATCTCGAAATTTGGTGAAACAAAATTGTCTTCGATTTTTTAGATTTTTTTTTTGTCATATTTCTAATTTTACCGGTCTATTGAGGGGACTGGGGGGTCAAATGGGGTGTCAAATTGTAGAGTGGAGTCTGTTCTTTCAAATTAATCTCGAAATTTGGTGAAACAAAATTTTCTTCGATTTTTTAGATTTTTTTTTTGTCATATTTCTAATTTTACCGGTCTATTGAGGGGACTGGGGAGTCGAATGGGGTGTCAAATTGTAGAGTGGAGTCTGTTCTTTCAAATTAATCTCGAAATTTGGTGAAACAAAATTGTCTTCGATTTTTTAGAATTTTTTTTTGTTGTATTTCTGATTTTACCAGTCTATTGAGGAGACTGAGGGGTCAAGTGGGGGGTCAAATTGTGGTGTGGGGTCTGTTCTTTAAAATCAGCTTCGAAATTCGGTGAAACAAAATTGTCCTGAATTTTTTACATATTATTTTTGTTTTAGTTTGTTGTTATTTTACAGTACTATTAGTTGTTATTTTACTGGAATATATTTATTTGTTCATTTTAATTGAAAATACATTCAGATTGTATAATTTCAAGTATTTTTCAATTATTGCTAAAGTATTTTGAATTAATTTAATTCATTTAAATTGTTGACCTCCGCCCATGGTCGTTCGGCAATCATCGGCACTTTGGCAGCTAACTATTTGTCAGCTAACTTCACACCGCTATAAAAGCTTGGTATAATGCGAGGAGCGAGGGTATTAAATATCTATGAAAATCGTCTCTAACTGTGACCATACATAAACTACACAAGAGCAAGGATAGACTATCTTAGAATTTGGAATTTCCCAAGAAACTTCCGAAAACATTGTTCAATCTTACTCAATGAGTTTTATTAGATCCACAACTGCATCCAGTGACTCGGACATGTTGCTGGGATTTTCGGTATCCATTACAAACTCCGCCTTTATTTTCACTGACTTTTTTGGCAAATTTAAAGGAGATTAGTTGAGTTGAAGACTTTGAAGTTGTAATTAAATTCCTAGATCCTGGAGGTATTATTATTGATTAATAAAATTATACTATACTATCCGGCAATCTGTAATCACATTTTTTGTTGAAAACAAATACATTAACAATTGACACTTGACATGACACTGACTACTGACCACTGACGGTTGACGGTTTTTTCCTAGGTGCTTTCAGAATTGAGTTCGGAATTGGATTTTGGTGGGGCGTTCGTGTAGTGCTGCAGGGTTATTTCGCATAGCGAAGGTGTAAGTGTAATCGGCGGTGTAACACCGAATATACCACCATTTTGTACCGAGTGAACGGTGTCCCACTATAGCCGCTTTCCAGCTGACCATTTTGAGCACGCAATCGAGCGTTTGCGCGCGCAAATCTTCAAGCGCGTGTTTGTGTTCTGGCCGTACTGCGCTTCCCGAGCTGCTAACTTTGTGCTTCAAATACAGAACACTGTGCTGCACCGTGCTTGAAGCACAAACAGAATGTCAGCTGGAAAGTGGCTTATATTTAAACCGTTCGGGCACCAAAATTATTTCCTTCCTAGACAGTGGAGAGTTGTAGATATTGCTTTTTAGCGTAAATAGAGTAGCTTTGTTCGCTAGCATTGAACGCTAGAGTTCAATGCGCTAGGCATGATTCAAGCAGGTATTGTTTGAAGTAGCTTTATAGGTCAGAGCTGCTTCCGGGTGCCATCCTTTGAGCGCTCCCGAGTTATTCCGGCTACAGTTTGACCCATTCGGTTTCAAACGCTCGAGTGTAAAACGCATGGAATATGACAGGTGTAAAGTGTTCTAGGAGCTTCGCACTCTGCACCCGAAAGCGGCTCTGTCCTTACAAAAATCACAAAACACAAACCAGTCAGAGCGTTTTTGATTGGTGCAAATTGCCAACAACCAGTTTTCTGACCATTTTCAACCAATGAAATTTGCTCTGTCGGGGTTTTGTTTTTTTGTGAGAACAGACCTAGATGTCTCTAGATTCATAGGCTATACGGAGTCGAGTAAATGGAGCTCACTCAAAAAGCACGCTCCATTAATAGCATAATTCTTCCATAATTTGTTCGTTTTACATTTTTTGTACATGGACTAAATTATTGCATAAATAAAATCCGAGCATAATAAATACGGATTATTAAGTTGTGTGTGCTTGCAACACAAGCCCGCATGCTCGGAGCAGCAAAATGTGTTCCAAGTTTCCGACTTCCGAGTGACCTCTTTGACGTAAAATAGATAAAATCCATGAAAATGAAAAACGAAAAACCTGAAAAAGCAAAAGCAGTGATTGACGATTGTTGTGAAAGAAAATACAAACTTCCTCAGAGAAATTCATTATTTACTATTAGAAAATTCTCATACTTATCCACAACGTTGAAAGAGTTCTCTGCAAGAATTTTTGAGTTCACCGGTTAAGCTTTACTAGCCTTGCGTTCGGTATTTTGCTCAAAGAGCAGAGCGTGATGAGCGGAGCCGTAATCACGTGACAAGCAAGCGAACAGAGCAATTAAGCCCTGGGGCGAGTTCAGGAATGACACACCCAGTGTGAGTGTGACACCGGTGCACTCGCACCCTGTGCGTTATTTCTGAACTAGGCCCTGTATCAGAGGGCTAGAAATATTAATAAACGAACACGAATGAGCCTGTACCGATGCAGGCTCACCGAGTACACTTTTCAAATCAACGAACGGTAAATTCAAGCTCGGATATTTCAGATCAAAATACCGAAAAACCGTAATAATAGGTCTGTTCCTGCAGAAATCACAAACCACTAACCAACCAGAGTGCATTTCATTGGTTAAAACTAGTTTTCAAGTTTTCTGAATGTTTCTAGTGTTTCTGACGGTTTTCAACCAATGAAATTCGCTCCGTCCGACTGGTTGGTGATTTCTGCAGAAACAGAGCTAAATATTGACTTGAAGATAAGAAGGCATACTGATACTGAATAAGTTCAGGAGAAACCCTTCAAAAGCTTCAAATACTATGCCAGTTAACTTAGGGTTTCCATACGTCCGGATTTACCCGGACATGTTTGGGTTTTTAGGGTGTCCGGGGAAGTCCGGAAAACTTGGAGATCGTGAAAACACTCGTACTCACTCAGTTTACACACTATTCAAAAGACGTAAAATAATTCACTTCACACACTACCGTGTGAAGTGAAGTAGTGATCGAAGTAATGTCAATGACAGATGTGGACACTAATTTTTTTTCTAGTAAATTACTCCACGTTACGATTTACGTACTAGTACTTAAAGTATTTGTCTAATAGTTATTTGTTTTACTTTTACTAGGCAGAAAAGTACAAGATTTAATGCCGCGGCTGGTGTTTCATAGCCGAGGCATTAAATCTGATTTTCTGCCATGTAAAACATATAATTTTTTCTCCGAATGTTCAAATTCACACATGGACATCTTTTTTTTTTATTTATTTCATTCATTATTATTATCCAAATAAATAAATTATTTTGACAATTGTCACTGTCACCATCAATTTCAAATACCAAATTAAGTGAAATTATTACCTGGAAAGTTGTGACACTGTCACTTTTAATGCCTAGGCAGTAAAAGTCCACTTTTACTGCCTAGGCAGTAAAAATATCACTTTTGATCCTGTCAAGTGTCATTAAAAGGCCGCTTTTACTGTCATTCGGAGAAAAATAGTATATTGTTGTATTAGGACTATTAGGAGTAGAAGCTTTACTTTTTTGTGCTGAAGCAGTAGGTTTGCGAGCCGAACGTAGTGAGGCTTGCAATACTGCTGGATTTGCCTACCAGCATAGAAATGAAATTTCTGACATCTTGACAGAGATTAACAAAGTGGCGTTTTTTTGACGTTTGGAGAAATAGTAGATTATACCACGAGTCAATAATGATAGCTATTATTCCCGAGGATTATTACGAACTGAGCCGCGTTAACGGCGAGGGAGTAACATTCCGAGGGAATAATAGCCTTTATTGTGCGTAGTATACTCTACTTTATTTACGACAAATTAAATTATTTGAGATTTTCAATGAACAAATTTCATCCGTCTCATAATTTTCAATACAAATCCACAAGCACTACACGTTTGACACTGACACTTTCGTGGAATAATGACCATTAATCCCGCTACTCGTCATTAATCCCTGGAGGAATAACATATGTCATTATACTGCCAAAATCACAAATATAATACGCACATTATACATTAGTCGTAAATAAAATTTATTTTTTTACATATACATATTTTATTGGTAGTAATTTTTTTTTGTATATGCAATAATTGTGTAAAGTAAACCTTTTTTCACGAATGTGAATTTTGTCGCACTTGTCTTTCACTTTACGCACTTGTTGCGCATAAATGGCTATTTCGGCGAAGTCCGGATTTTGTCCGGATTTCTTGACTCCTTTGTCCTGAATTTCGAAAAACCTTTATGGAAACCCTAAGTTAAATATATAAACACAAAATAAAAATAGATTTTTTTGTAGCATATCTTTTATTATAAGATTTATTCAGTCATTACTAATGGCCATTTATCCCTGTTGTGGTACATAATATAAGAGTGTGTTGCCCTCCACTAGACACTCTTATAACTCGTTTATCTTTCAGCTGTTTGCTTTCGATAACAGTTGGCACGACTGCATCATCATCGGTCCCTAGTCCTAATTGACCATTTGATCCCATGCCCCAGCCATATAGTTCTCCTAGAAAATTAACAAAGTTAGATTAAAATGTATTAATAATTTTATTTTAAATGATTCTTATTACCTTCTTTTGTGACGGCAAATGATGTTGTGGACCCACAAGCCACATTTACTACACCTTTCCCAGATAAATCTTTAATTTTGGTTAACACAGTAGCATCCTCACAATTTTCTCCCAAGCCTAATCTCCCATATTCTTTCCGGCCAATGGCATACACTTTTTTATCTAAAGTCAATCCTAAAGTATGATGCATACCTCCTGTAATATGTTGCCACTTGTATTGAGAGAAATCTTGACTTTTTTTTGGCAGGTATCTTGGTTCTACCTGATCCAAACCTATTTGGTTAAAATTGTTTACACCACACACATAAATATCGTCTCTATTTGCTACTTTAGCAAATGTCCCATAAGTACTGGCCCATATATTGTCAAAATGAAGTTTTGGACTTGGTTTCAAATGTATTGGCGCAGGATTGATGAAATTTATGCAGACATCACCATTGCCACTATTACGTAGTTCTTCTCTATCACTTCTTCTCCTTGTGGTCCTACCTAACTGCCCTTGTTCAGCACAACCACAAGTCCAAACTTCTCCAGTGTTGGTTAAAAATACTAAATGGTCACCCCCAGAGGCTATTTTAACTATTTTTTTGTCTTTCATCATTTCAATTGGAAGACGTTCACTGCCATTAACTGACAAACCCATACTACCATGAGAGTCCCTGAAGGTGCCCCAAGCGAAAACTCGGCCGTCTTCCAATAAAGCGGCAGAATGCGAGTCACCAGCTGATATTTGTATTACCTTTCCTGGTAAGACTACTTCTCCAGGTACACAGGAGTCATCATCGTCTTCAGTTACTCGTCCAAGAGTTCCTTCGTCATTACATCCAAATGTTAATACTTTGCCCTCTTTGGTTAAGCATACACTATGCATACCGCCAGCGTAAATATCAACTATTTCATGCTTTGTCTCAACCAAGGCTGGTCTAGATTTTTCTAGAACATCAGGACCTAGACCTAACTGACCAACGTCTCCTGATCCAGTAGACAGTAAAACTCCTTCTGTTGTGAGTTCTGGAAGTTCTATGCGGTCTAGGGTAACTGAAATAGACCGACCATTTCATGAGATAAAAATATAAGTTTGAAAACTGTACACATACAATGCACGGACTACATGGTACAAGATTTATTCAATTATTGATGTACTTTAAAAAACACCATAAAAACTAATAGTAATTACATGTTAAGTTTGGAAGGAAACAGAGAAAATGTAAAAATATAAAAACTACCAAAACATAAAATATAAAACGTATGCCCCAGGTGTTAGTTACACTAAAAAGATCTACTTGGACCTAGCCAATAAAATTTGAAATTCTTAATTTGATCTCTGCCACATTTAATTATTGAACTTATTTTATTAAGGGTATTAAGGGACTCGATGAACTTTGAAATGGAAATTGATACCGGTACTTAAATCTCTTTGATTAGCGAAGTTCATTATATCGGGTCTTCAAAAAAAAAACAATCTAAGATTGCTATGGTTTTAAAACGTATGTCTTAGCAATATTTTTATTTAACTTTGTCAATCAACTTTTTAATGTCAAAATGTCATGACAAAAATCCTGTCCAATAAATAAACAGTAATGCGACGTACGTTTTCGTAATCAAAGCAATCTTCGATTGGTTTTTTTTTGAAGACCCGATACATTACTATAAGCAATATTTTGGTGTTAGGAAAAATAGATGCTCCAGTATGTTTTAGAGATCAAAAGAAAGATTTATCTTTATTGGTGGTCAAAGTTGATTCAGTTAGATCTTGTCCAATGTTATTAAGGACGTAATTGGATTAAAGAATTGAAAATTTCTTTTGAATTTGTAAATTACCAAGTAAATTGCGAAAATGAAAACAAATGACATTGTAATTGAATACCTATAAAAAAAGGTGTCCTGTTATTTTTCAAGGGAATAGTAAATATACGGGAGCTAAAGTTGATATCGTTCTAGAAGATAATCCTACACCAATATTTTGCAAAACAAGACCAGTACCATATTCACGTAGGTCAACTGTATGTGAGGAATCGAACAGATTGGAAAAATTAAACATTTTGGAAAAAGTAAGTCATGCTAAATGGGCATCTCTAATAGTAGTAAGTAATTGAAAAGGGGACTGGAGAGCACAAAAAGGTAAGCATCTGTGGGGATTACAAAGTTTCTATAAACCCTGTATCTAGAATAGAACATTATCGTTTGCCAAATCCGAGTGATATTTTAGCTTCATAGTGAGAAAATGTGAGGTTTTTACCTTAATTGATTTGCAAAATGCAACAGCTAGAACCGTCAGAAAAAGCACAAGAGCTGATTACTATTAATACCATGCAAGGATTGTATAAATTTAAAATGATGCCTTCTGGTATTAGGTACTAGTACTCCAGCTATCTTTCAAGCCATAATGGACAGGAAATTAAATAATGTATGTTGTTATATTGATAAAATTTTGATCTAGGACAAAGATTTAGATTGTTGTAAAAAGAAGGTAGAAATTGTTCTGAAAAAATTTAGTAATGCAGGGTTAAAAATATGCTTTGAAAAATGTTCATTTTTTGAATCAAGTGTAGAATATTTGACATTTACTATCGAAAGTGAAGGTTTACTCCTACTTAGAAGGGTATTTTAGCTATAAGCTTGGCCCCAAAATCGCATAATGTAACTACATTTAAAGCATTTCTCAGGTTGATAAATTTTTAGGGTAGATTTATACCGAATATGTCATCCCTTCTCAGACCATTGCGTGAGTTGCTTCAAAAGAATCAAAATTGGATTTGGACAGAGGAATGTGATGAGTGTTGTATAAAATGCAAATCCCTATTAATTAAGGGTTCAAATATTTTAACTTATTATAACGCAAGGAAACCGATAATTCTCACATGTGACACATCACAATATGAGTTGGGGGTAGGGCTCGGAATTTTTAAAATTCAAGTATTCGAATAGTCGTTTGGTATTTTATTCGAATAGTTGAATAATTCGAATAAATAAATAAATAAATAAAAATAAATTCTTTATTTACGGACATGCCATTTTTACAAAGGTAGACTTAAAGTGTAGGTACACGCAATAATAAATATTTGGAATAACAAGTAGGCAACAGACAAGTTAGTATAAAAAAACAATATTACATAAGCCTAAACAAATATTTTGTAGTAGGTATCAAAACATAAACAACATAATACGCTTAAAATTGAATACAAATAGAAAAAACGATCATTTTAGGATCGACTTTAAAATTCTTTTGAATCTATCCAAACTTATGTTAAAAACATCCAAATCAGTCTTCAAAATAATATCATTCAGAGAACGACAGCTTCTAAGTAAAGGTGAATGGTAACCATAATTGGTTCTACGAAAATCAAGGTTAAACAATGTGTTTCCTCTTAAATTGCTAGATGGTACATGTAAGCCAATTCTAGCAAGTAAGTCTGGAGAATCAATAGAATTATTAACAATCTTAAACAAAGTACACATATCAAAAAACTGTCGCCTCTGGTTCAGATTTTCAAGATTTAGGACAGACATTAACTCATTATAATTTATAGATTCACTTGGGATGCCCAATCGATATGCAATGGATCTTAAAAACTTTTTTTGGATTCGTTCCAAGTGGGAGATGTGCACAGCATAATAAGGGGACCAGACAGGGCAAGCATATTCTACAACTGATCTAACAATTGCACAATAAATGTTTCTTAGGGTGTAGATATTAGTAAATTCTTTTAGTGACCTGAACATAAAGCCTAGTAATTTCATTGCTTTATTAGCAGTTATTTCAATGTGCTCTGTGAAGCTTACATTAGTGTTGAAATAGACTCCCAAGTCTCTAATAGTTTCAACCCTGTTAATCTCCAAATTATTAAGAACGTAATTATGTAAGTATGGTGTTTTTTTCCGAGAAAAAGTAATAACCTTACACTTCTCAACATTCGAATAGTCGAAGATTCGAATACCTATTCGAATACCTATTCGAATACCTATTCGAATACCTATTCGAATAGTCGAATATTCGAATAGTCGAATATTCGAATAGTCGAATATTGGAATAGTCGAATATTCGAATAGTCGAATAGTCAAATATTCGACTATTCGAACAGTCAAATATTCGAATAGTCGAATATTCGAATAGTCGAATATTCGAATATGTAGTCAAAAAGTCGAATATTCGAATAGTCTAATATTCCAATAGTCAAATATTGATAGAGGGCCTAATTAAGAGAACAAAATGGGACTTTAAAAATTACGTTTTTTGACTAACAAACATTCTTGATAAAAGTTTTTACTTCCCGCAAAAGAACGTTCTACGACGAAGCGTTGATTGGACGAAGCGAATTTTTGAATTTTATGCAGAGTTGCAGAATATTGCAGAGTCAGAAAAACTTAAATAATTTAGATGTTGTCTGAATGGCAAATTTACAGAGGGTTAAATTTACATTACGAACAAAAATGCATTGTATTTATTGAATGCTGATTTTCACCGAAAACACGTCGTATATTGTATCATTCAAATTCAAATATTGAAATTTTAAATTGAATACATATTCAAATCAAAAAGTGAGTAATTGCATTGTTAAATAGTCCAATATTCGAATAATTGAATATTCAAATAATCGAATATTCGAATAGTCGAATATTCGAATAGTCGAATATTCGAATTTGCTAACTAACAAAAAAGTCGAATTTAGAATAGTCGAATATTCGAATTATTCGAATACAATTCCGAGCCCTAGATGGGGGCGGTCGAGGGGTAGGTCACTCAATAGAATTTGTACACCTAATTACAAATACATTCAATTACATTTATTTTTTTGTAATTGAATGTATTTGTAAGTAATTGAATGTATTTGTTTGTAATTGAATGTAATTGAGAATGTAATTGAATGTTTATAATCAAATGTATTTGAACATAATTGAATGTAATTAATGTAATTAGGTGTAATTGAGTGTAATTGAATGTAATTGTGTATAATTGAATGTAATTAAGTTTTATTGGAAATAAAGATGGATGATAGAGGGCTCTAATTGACAGTAATTGATTGTAATTGAAAGTATTTGAACGTAATTGAATGTAATTAAATGTAATTGAATTGTAATTGAATGTAATTACTTGTTTGATCTGGCATCAATTAAGCAATGGTTTGATGCAAACAAACTAGCCCTCAACACCAACAAAACCAAGTTTATGACTTTTAATAAAAATTTAAACATCTCCCTAAAAATAGGTACTAATGCTATTCATAAGGCCACGGACTATAAATTTTTGGGAATTGTACTGGATAGTTCCCTGAAATGGGAAAATCACTTAAATAAGCAGTCAAAAAATTTGGCATCTGCTACTTATGCTATTAGATCTGCCTCACAAGAATTGGGTGACGAAGCTATATCACTAGAAGTGTATTATGCTCTCTTTGAGTCCCACTTGAGATATGGGCTTGTGTTCTGGGGATATGCAACAATTACGCGACTTAATTCTGTTTTCATTTTACAAAAAAGAGCAGTACGAATAATTTCAAATGCTGATCGGCTAGCTCACTGCAAACCACTGTTTCAAAGGTTGCAGATTCTTACAGTGTATGACCTAATTATCTTTGAAAGCCTAATTTTTTTGCAAAATAAGTCCTCAACAGAAGCAAACTATACGCATAGTTACGAAACTCGAAATAGATATAGTTTAAGTTTACCCCAGTCTCAGATGGAAGTTACTATTAGGAGGTCAGTTTTTCATTTGGGTAGAGCTTGGTATAATGCAATACCTCTTAATATTAGACAACTGCCAATTGGGCAATTTAGGAAAAGAATAAGGGATGTGTTGGTTTCCTCTGCAAATTATTCTTTCGATGAATATTTTCGGAATTCAGTGCCAAGGCTGCTTACTCTTCAATGATTGCCTGGGATGTTTCCTGGTCACTTCTTTGTCTTTTTTTGAATTGTACCTGCGGGTTTGTCTTGGATACTTGTAACTTTGTGGTCTTATCTGTATTGAATATGTACTGACAGTCTTACTGATAATTTTTTATTTTGTTTTATTTTATTTTATTAACTGATGATAAAAAAAAACAAAAAAAAACTGATAACTGCTATTGTTTAGCTCGATGATTTTATGTAAGCTCAGTATTCTTGCTGGACAGTCATTGTTTTTGTATTATTGTATTATTAGTCATATTGTTGTAAAATTAGGTGTGATTTGTGATCAACGCCATTATGGCTGCCCTGTACTTTTCTGTATGTACTGATCAATAAATTGAATTGAAAAATTGAATTGAATTGAGTGTAATTATTTGTAATAGAGTGTAATCAAATGTAATTGAACGTAATTGCAAGGTAATTGAGGTAATTAAATGTATTTTTTCAATTAAGTTTCAACATTTGTACACCTAATTGGGGAGTGACCTACCCCTCGGGGGCGGCATTAGCTCATGATTATGATACTGATGGACTTCAAGAGCCAATTTGTTTAGCTTCATGCACTTAGAATAAAGCAGCCTTGACAATTTTACATTGTATTGCCAACATAATGTCATTTTGACTTTTATCTTTAAAAAAAAAAAACAGACTTTATTTTATGTAGAAAAGGCGTGTGTTGCCGTTGCCTAGTGATGTAAAATGCTCGAGCAAGTATTTTAGGAGAACGTTCTCCGAGCAGCATCGAGAATAAACGAGAATAATCGCTCTGACTGTTTTGTGATTTCTGCAGAAACAGACCTATAATTAATCTCATATGTAGTGATTTTAGTTTGAGTATATTCCAGTACAACGCTACCTTTGCTTACAAAAAAAAATAACTATTGCAGCTAATTGCTTCCTGGTTCTCGGGCTCAATATTCGATATATCTCTGCCTTCAACAGCTTCCATAAATATATCTCTACTCTATGGCGTCATGTGATTTTATTGGTTAGGATCGTGCTTGAGAACATGCTGAATATTCTCTATCGCGCTCAATGTGCTCCGAAAGTAATATTCAGCCCGAACCTTTTTTTCGTGCGCGAATGTTCTCGAAAGCACAATCAGAACGTTCCCTTGTTCACATCACTACCGTTGCCAACATAGTTACTAAATAATTGACTTGAGGAATTATCTTAAAAAAAAAACATACTTTAGTTTTGTTTTTTGTACTTTTTTTGTTTGAAATTATACCAACCAAATATTTTTTAGCAATTTTTTTAGTAAACTTGATTAGCTAATCCACATACGAGTCCACATACTAAGGATCAGAGGAATCAGAGGATCCATTTTTTATAGTATAATATCCTCAAAAATACAAGCATTTTATCAATTCTATTAAAATGTTATAATATTCCCTCGAATATTCCTTAAGTACAAACAGAATTAGAAATAAACATCTATATTCAGATCTTCAATATTACCACTAAGATCCGCATTTTCGGACCCCTAATATACAAATTAAAAATCCGAAAATTATCTTATGGACACTAGAGATCCGAATTTTTTAGACCACTATCCACTGCCTTTATAAATACCAAAATACCAGTATTACAAAAGTACCTACTATAGAAGTGCCATCTTGTATGTTGTTTTTATTGGTGTAGTGTTTAGTTTACATTTAGTTTGTAAGTTATCCTTTTCTCCTATAATAAATAATATATTTTTATGTACTTACATCTTCCTCTTTTATTTTTGATTTGGTTATTGGTTTTTGTTGGAGTGGTACGTTTCCTTTTTGGGGCCATATCTATTATTATTATTACTTATTTAGCATATACTTTGTAAGTAAAAAAAAAATCCGATTAGCGAGAGAACTTGAGGTTTTTCTAATAGTCAATAGAATCTCTAATTCTCCAAGGACAGGACAACACAACAAGCAACCATAAATAGAAGCAGTAAGCAAGCAGATGTTTGAAAATTTGAAATGAAATGAGGTTATGCATAGGTACGCCCATGGGTATTTTGCCGCCTTTTTTTGGCTGGGTCACAGCCCCCTACAACTTACAAGCCATGAAGTTGGAAATGACGGCAACGTCGCGTATGGTGCTATTTTGTTATCGAGGTTATTGTTTCTGTGTATTGCGTTCATTGTATATTGTTGCAGTTTAGTATTTTTGTGGGCATTATTGACGAAAAAGTGGATAGAAACACACCGATATATTGCCCATATTTAGTTGATACCTGTTCCTTTGTGCTTTGATTGCAAATTTTCAGCAAATGGGTACAGCAGCAAAAATGAAGGTAATGTAAGGTTAAAACAATAAAAACAATATTAATATTGTGCAAGAGCATAGGTCTCGATATATTACCTAAGATATTTAAACTTTTTTCCAGATGCCATGAAACTACTGTGTTCCTGATGGGTGCAAATCGAACTAGGAGTTCCTTAAAACCTGAAGAAATGCAAACATTTATTTCCAAAAAAATTCTGAAATGTAGAAGTTGTGGATGAAAGCAATACACCAAGATAATTATACCCGAGATTGGCGAGATTATACCATAATGAAAAATTCTGTGGTGTGTTGTGAACATTTTGAAGGAACCGAAATAATTAGATTTGAAACAAACAAGAATAAAGGAGTAATTCGAGAGTTCAAACTAAAACGTCCAACTCTTAAAAGTACCTCTTATTTTCGGAAATCAGCTCAAGTATTTGAATAAACCTGCCTTCTGAAAAAATCCCGAAGAAAGAAAAAGTTAGATTTTCAAAAGACATACTGAAACATAGGCTTATAACACTTTAGAATCTAGAAATATATTCATTTAAATCAATTATTTACTGTTCTTATTTACACATATAGTTATATTATTCATTGAATTACTGTTTTTGACCCTTTAGTACAATAAATGATGCATTTTTTGTCATTATTATTAACAAAATAAAAAATATATACTTATAAAAACAAACAGCACCAGCACCACTTGGCGGTAAGATTGCGGTGTTGCCTTTTTAACTTCATGGCTTGTTAAGTGTAGGAGGCTGTGGCTGGGTCCTTGGCATGTATTGCCGCTTTCATTTAGACAAGGGTGCGATCATAATTTAGTACAAAAGGTTCATCGGGTTCAGAACAGGTAGGGTTTTACACTCCGCTATGACCTTAATAGTTCAACTACTGAACTCGGTGCACAAAGTACAGCCCAATGACATTTCCATTTCACCAAATGCACGGGCCCTCCAGTGCTGCTTTCGGGTGGCACTCGTTGAGCGCTCCCGAGTTACTCCGATGTACTCCGGCTACAGTTTGACCCGTTCGGTTTCAAGCGTTCGAGTGCAAAACGCATGGAGGATGACAGGTGTGAAGTGAACATATTCTCGAACATACTGAAGCTTACTTTTCATGCATCCGTATTTCCGTTAATCCGGTGATCCGAAAGTATTCCTATTGGGCCAATATTTTGGAGCCAAAATATTGGACCAATAGGAATACTTGCGGATCATCGAATTGACGGCAAAACGGATGCATAAGAAGTAAGCTTTAAACTTAATGTGATGTCAATGGCCGTGTTCGTTTTTGTCATCTTTTTCGTCGATTTGCTCCGAAATTTTGACAGGCACGTGACTGGATCAGACAGTTTCAACTTACAAATCACGTGGTTGTCAAAATTTTGGAGCAAATCGACGAAAAAGATGACAAACCGAACACGGCTATTGGTACAGCCGAGCCAAGAGCCGCTTTCCAGTATGGGAGTGTGACGCCCGGAGCTACTCGAGGCGTTGAGCTCCCGAGCTGTACGTACGCGTCCACCTGTCAGCTGTCACATCCGTGGGTGACTATTTATTTATTTATTTCAGCCTTCAGCTTTATCTCAAGATTGAACATTTTAAAAAATATAGTTTTGATTCTCTTTCATTTAGGATAAATACAAAAACAAACTGCACAAACAAACAGATAATTATTTTTAAAATTTGACATATTTGACACTAAAGCCTAGTACTCATAACTGCGAAATTCGCATTTTTTTGACATTGCGTTGACAATTTGACGTTTTATGCGTGTATCAAACGTCAAATTGTCGAAGCAATGTCAAAAAAATGCGAATTTCGCAGTTATGAGTACTAGGCTTAAGACAGGCGTGACAGGCGTCTCGCATCATACTGGAACGGTACAAATGTAGTGCGTGGCGCCCCCGAGGTGCTCTAGAGCGCGCCAATGTGCATACTGGAAAGCTACAGTGGCTAAATAAACTTTTACATACAGTGGCGACAATAGAGGTCCCGGCGCCATTTTGTTCCCAAGCTCTCTTACCTTTAAATATTGATATATAGGATTTAAATGGACATCTATCATAAAAAAATTGAAATCGACGTATTTGATGACTCTTATTAGGTCCATCAAATACGTTGTTTTCCATGTTTTATGATGGATGTTCACCCAAATCCCATATATTCATATTTGAAATAAGCAATAGGTGGGAACAAGATGGCCGCGTTTTCAATATAAATATATGGGATTTTAGAACCAATCAAAAATAAGACAGCAATTGTCGCCACTGTGGGTAATAGAGTCACTGTATGGAAAGCGGCTCAGGGTGAAACTTTCACCCTGGGCTCGGCTGTACCAATAGTAAAGTGCGTTTTTTTTTTAAAGATAAAAGTCAAACTGACATTAGGTTGGCAATACAATGTAAAATTGTCAATGCTATCAAATTTTTCATGTAGAAAAGGCTTGTGTTGCCAACATAGTTACTAAATTTTTGACTTGGGGAATTATCTTTAAAAAAAAAACAGATTTTTGTGTTCGTTTTGTCAGGTGAAACTGTTTATTGAGATTACGGAACGTCAACGGTATTCCGTATTTGCGAACAACTGTTTTTTTGTGTCTACTGTCTAGTGCACGATGAGCGCACGCAACTATCACGACTCTGCCCCTTTTTTTTGGAAAAGGTGTCTATGGGTCAAATTTATAGTCATTCCTTGAAGGCGTCCTCAAGGCTCCCTTACTGAAGGCTGCCTTAAGGAGTCCTCAGCTTCTTCGTTTTATAGTCGCTCCCTTCACTGAGACTCCCTTAAGGAAAGATTACATATGGCAACAGTGTAATCAAATGCTTTTTCGACAGAAAGGATAGGTTATACGACCTGTCAAGAACGGCGGCTGTCAAAAGTTAGCCAGGGCAGGCGAATGTTGAAGACAAAAGGCGTTTTCTCGCGGGGCGAATGGTTCGAACTACGATTTAAACCAATTTGTAGATGACGTCACTATTTGTGAACCCGAGAAAATGGAAGGTTTGAACCACAGTCTTATGTCAATGGAGAACAAGCCATGAGTCTGGTTCGAACTTTTTTGAACCAGGTTCAATGTGACGTCACTGGTTCAACGCAAGAATGTACAGGTTCGAACCTAATTGAACCGGATCGAACCAGTTCCACTGCGAGAAAACAGCTAAAGTGCGCAAAAATATGGTGTAAAATGCCTGCATTTTGTTGTGTAGTGAAATGTAGTAAGTAATGTAGAACGCGACAACCTTAAATTCTATAAAATACCATCGGAACTGAATCGAGAACGAGAACATCCTGATAAAGTTTAACAAAACGAATTATCAAAAATCAGAAGATAACGCTGGGTTAAATGCAATCAAACGTGAAGATTTACCCAAATAGGCTGTAGTTTGTTCAAGATATATGTATACCTATTAGTACTTATTATTAAATATTAATAATTTAGAGCAAATATTATTATTAAATGTATATTACTAACGCGTGTTCGCTTGTGTGACACAATCGAATTGTATACTCTGGCTGAATTTTTGTTGTTGGAATGCCCTATGCCCTCTAAAATCAGAAATGAGTGAAAAAAAAGTATCTTACCATTCTACTCCCACCAAGAAAAAGTATTGTTAATAAACTTAAAGGAAAAATACAAATCTACTATTAAAAAAAAAAAAACGCATCGCCAAAGGGAGGCTCAAGGTAGCTTTAGCCCGGTATTCATAGTGCCTACTTGAGTGCTGAGGATTCCTTGAAGGTAACCTTGGCAGTAAATTGTCTTTCAGAGTCAAAATTGTCAAGGCGTCCTTATCGCAGCTCATGCGTATTTTGTCACATTTCCTTCCTTGACTTGAGGAATGTCCAGAGGTCCCTTGAGACTGGTTTTCTAACCTATTGGTGACAGTACGTGAACCTAATTGATGACAGTACGTGAATTGTATTTTATCGATGTATTATAGGCATTGATTATGGGTACCTAATTAATTTGGATGAGCTGGAAAATTTATTTGTAGAGATAAGTGCCGCTGATGAAGATAACCGCGTATGGCTAAATTCAGCTGGTGCAGGCCCGTGGTGGAATGGTAGAAAAAGCAGTATTAAATTAAACAAGCATTAGCATGCATTAGTGAGTCGATAAATCACCGCATCCCTGGCATTGCAACATTTTGGTGAATTCAGCCACACGAGGGTTGTGCTGCGGAGGCCAAGAAGGTTTATTCGAGACATGCAGAATCCATTAGAGTTCTTAATTGAAGAAGTAGTCCATCTCTCAAAGTGGAGTTGAAGTTTGATTCCAAAAGAATGCATACAAAGTCTTCCTCCACAAAATACTTTGATCAAGTTAAAGCGCCCTACATGTTTCGAGGCTAGAGGACCTCTCCATCAGGGGCTATCGCTCAGATAAGTCAGATATTACAAAGTATTTTAGGTCGCTAGACTCCGCATTTGGCAGAGAAAAAGGAACAGAAAGTTGAAACAGTGTCAATTATTTTTATATCGCGAAGCAAATCCCTGGTTGTGGGTTATCTAGAAAATGGTCAAGGAACTACAAATTTCATCCCCAGGCAGCCTGTTTTTTCTCCAATAATACGGCGTCTATTTGTTTATTTTCAACTATGACTCTGTGCTGAACTACCATCGGGAACAGGAACATTTTCTCTCGGTGAACTTGGTCGCCATAATTACTTTCGCTCAAATTTCCCAAAAAAAATCACTATTTCTACAGCTATATCTGATTGTTAATGTATGTCTATGCGAAAAAGCATAGAACCATATATCAACAATGACAACCTAATGACAATAACAATAGACATTCCATAGAAAGCGGTGTTGTCAGTTGCAAAACTTAAGACGAGGCTTCCTTCAATAAGAATTCTTTAACTCGCAACTATGAAACGCCAAAGTCGCAAACCACGAAGGCGTCCTTATTCAAGGCGACCTTCAAGTCGCAAGGGGTCCTTAATTTGAGGTGTGACTGAGAATACGGGCCTTATGGCCGTTTGCACCAACTATTTTAGGGGAGCCCTAACGATAAGTATTTCCTAAACTGACATTTCTCCATGTAAAAATGTCATTTTAGGGAATACTTATCGTTAAGGCTCCCCTAAAATAGTTGGTGGAAACGGCCATTAGACCTACCTTGGACTTGAGGGATCCTTGAGGGTTCCTTAACCGACTATAAAACAGAATTTTATTTGAAGGATGCCTCAAGGTCTAAAGCCTAGTCTCCATAGACGCGAAATCGCGGAAAGCGAATTTTTTAAGTGTCATTTTTTGGTGGCTATTTCCGAGCAAATTATTCCCATGTCTCCATAAGCGCGAAATTCGCGTTTTATTTAACAGGTTAAGGTTACCTATGTGTTGTTGTTTGTAATCAATTTGAATTCGATTTAAATGCTTTGAATTTCAAACACTAATCTTTGAAAACCATGAAAGTGATTACTAAAAAACAAAAAAAGATATGTGTCTTGGTGTTGTCTTAATTACATTTAAGGCCCTATTATAATCTTCCTCATCAACCAGCAAGCTGTAATTTATGTCTGTTTTCGGGTCTACAATATTCAATTCTTTGGCAGTATCCATTCTTTATTAGGTACCCAGATAACACCCAACATCCGATGGATATCCATTTTAGGTACAAAATATGTACAGATGTCCAGGGACATTAAATGGACATCCAATGGACTATATTTTTTGGACAATAACTGATAACAGCCAGAAACGGATATCCAATGGAAATCCATTAAGTGTCCACAAATGTTTCTAAAAATCGTGGTCATAAACTGGGCATCTAATGGACTATATTTTCTGGACAAAAACTGAACCACAAGAAACGGATATCCTCTGGAAATCCATTTATCGTCCACAAATGTATATAAAAATCATGGTCACAAACTGGACATCCATTGGACTATATTTTTTAGACATTAAATGGACAGAAAGGAACGGATATCCATTGGAATTCCATTTAATGTCCACAAATGTAAATAAATATCATGGTCTTGAAATGGACATCCAGTGGACTTTTTTTTTGGACAATTACTGAACTGCCAGGAATGGATATCCATTGGAAATCCATTCAGTGTCCATAAATGAACCTATAAATCGAAATAATTTTGTGATGCATGCATGGCATAAACTCCTGGGATGTCCAATGACTTTCTAGTGGATAACTATTTAGTGAAGTACTTATATACAATCAAAAATGAATTTTCAAATATTTAATTTATTAATAAGTTGTGGTAGGTAGGTATTAGTGGTCCATTTGTGAAATTCTGTCTAAGAAATTAGTCGATAGTACAGTGGTACAGTCGATAGGAGCGCTACGGAGTCACCCAATTAAAAGGGATAGAAGTTAACGTGACCGAGCGCCAGCCAATCAGGGCGCGGCATCTTGCGTTTCGCCATCTGCGCGGCCAGCCAGCACTCCAGCAGCAGCCATTACTCCTTCATGCTGCTGCCTGCTTGAACGATACACTCTACCGCTGTATTCGTACGCAACAACGGAATTATTCTACTTTAAAAATTGCCAAAAAACAGGTAGTTGTTCGTTTCCGCCTTTCAGAAAATCAGAATTATCGTTTGAAGAACGTTCCTCTAGTAATTAATCTGTAGGTGTAGTGTTGTAGTACATAGTCACCGCACACAACACAACGCCACCATTTCCATTGAAACCAGTGACCCCGGGGAGCAGGACGCTATCGTTTTATTTATTTTTTTCGCAAAAGTTTTGTCGTGTTGCAGTGTTGGATGTTGTTGGATCAATCACCCATCAGGTAAGAAATTAATAGATATACCTACCTAATTATTTCTGCTTATCACAAAATTAGAAAGAAATCGTAAAATCTAACCATAGTGTCAATAAATTTTGAAACCCAGTCAATATGGCGTCAATAAATTATTATCAAAACATGAAAATATTTTTGGTTCATTATTTATGATTTATGATTTTTTGCTATGAATATTTCATCTAAAAAAAAAGGCAAATTTTTTTGGTCGTAGCCCGTTTTATAATTTACTTATTTGCTAGATGAAGAGTAGGTATATTTATAGATGAGACCTAAGTTATACCTTGATACAACCTCAAATATCAATCTAATAGTTTTTTTGAAAAAAAAAAAATTACAGTCGAGCTGTCTATAGATTTGGGTACTGTTCTAACTTTTATTTTGGTGAATACATAATTAGTGAGAAAATTAAAATTATTCATAGGTACTACCTATTTTCTGATATAGATCTTTTTTGTTTTTAGGTTGGAAAACACTGTTATTTGATGAGATTATAGATTTATAGATAGCAGTGAAACAGTATTTAGATGATTACTTGACTTTTCAACTCACTTTTCAAATAAAATGCCTAAACTTTCCAGATCAAAATATAGAAAAGCAAAATTGCATAGTGATATGAGTTTGGAAAATATATGTGGAACTAATAATAATCAAGAAAATAATGTTTCTTCTGATGTTTACTTAAGTAATAATTTCCAAGCTGACAATAATGCTCGCAATAATGTGAATATACACGCCACACCACTCATGGTAGCTTCTGAGAATTTCAATAATGACTTAACGTTAGCAGATCCCGGGGCAGATCCTCATCCTGATCTTGATGGCAATAAAGAATTAGATATCAATATTTCCCTTTCACCCCCAGTTTCACCCTCACCTTTTTCAGATTTAGAAGATTCAATTTCCAATGTTGTCCAAAATTTAGGAGTCAGTGACAATATTACAAAAAAAAAAGATATCACTTCGGAATTAACAGAGTGGGCTTTAAAATTCAACATATCTCATATTGCATTGTCTGATTTATTAAAACGATTGAAACCAACTTTTAATGAATTGCCCCTTGATGCCAGAAGTTTACTACATACACCTAGAAATTTGGAATATAAAATTGTTTTTCCTGGACAATATTTCCATTTCGGCCTAGAAAAATGTATTAAGAACCTATTTTGTTGTATTAAAAACAAGCCTATAGACAAAATTGAGATTTATGTTAATATTGATGGACTTCCACTATCAAAAAGTTCTGGATCTCAGTTTTATCCAATACTTTGCTCACTAGTGCAAAATAGAAATGTAGTTGACATAATAGGTATTTACCATGGAAATGAAAAACCCAAAAATGTGAACGAATTTCTTAAAGACTTTGTGGAGGAAGTGAATAAATTTTCAGAACAGGGTATTATAATTAATGATCAGAAGTATCAGTTTACAATTAAAGCATTCATTGTAGATGTACCGGCAAAGGCCTTTATCACTTCTACTAAGGGGCATAATGGATACTACTCATGCTCTAAGTGTGAGATTGAAGGGGTATTTATACAAAATAGAGTTTGCTTTCCAAATGTTAATAACTTGGTTTTAAGAAATAACTATAAATTTAGACAGAAAACTCAAGAAGAACATCACTTGGGGGCTAGTATTTTGGAAAAAATACCTAGTTTAAATATGATAGATGATTTTGTTTTAGATCCTATGCATTTAGTTTACTTGGGTGTAGTTAAAAAACTCATAGTTACACTTTGGTGCAATGGCGCTCCTTCAATTAAGCTATCTTTCCGTGAAATTTCAAACATTTCAAAAAAATTATGTGATTTAAAATATTGCATTCCGGCTGAATTTAATAGAAAGCCACGGTCTATGATGGAATGTAAGAGATGGAAAGCCACAGAGTTTTACCAATTTTTAATTTACACTGGCCCCCTCGTTTTAAAAGATATTTTGACAAAAGATAAATATTTAAATTTCTTGTCTCTCCATGTATCAATATACATCCTTTCCAGTCCAAGTGCTTCCACAGAATTAACAAACTATGCAAGTGAATTACTGGAATATTTTGTCCATACTTTTAGTCTTCTTTATGGCCAAGAACACTGTTCCCATAACATTCATAATCTTCTGCACCTCCATGCAGATTTTACTAAATTCGGTCCATTATTTAATTTTTCAGCATTTCCTTTTGAAAATTTCATGCAAATCATTTTAAAATTAGTACGTAAACAAGATAAACCTTTAGCCCAAATTGTATTTCGTAAATCTGAACTCAATGATTTTCTCTATAAACAAGAATCATCTGTTGATGAACCTACTTTCAAATCACGACATTTTAATGGACCTCTTATCGATATTGACGAAGAATATGAGCAGTTTCAAAAAGTGCATTGTCAAAATTTCTTGTTAACTGTGGAATCACCTGATCATTGCTGTTCATTAAAAAATGGAAATTTAATATTAATAAGAAACATTTTAATAAAAAAGGGTTTGCCATATATAATTGGACATAGATTTCTAAATGTTTCTGATTTTTTTACTGAACCTATAAAATCATCTTTACTTGGCATTTATTTAGTAAGAAATTTGGACAAACTCCAACAGTGGCCACTTTCCGAAATAACTTCAAAATGTTTGAAATTACCATTCAAGGATGATGTTTTTCTAGTGCTTCCACTCTTACATCTAAATTAACATTTTGGGATAGCTGGTAGTTTTATGTCCTAGGAAGTGATTTGCTTTAATATCATTTATTTTATTTATTCATTGGTACACTTTACAATGAACATCACAGCTAACATGAATGTGTGTATTTTTTCAAGTCTCGTTTAACCTAGGTACAAAAATAACTGAACTTTATTCCTTGATAATGTCTCATATTTTTCAAAACTCATTCTCTATCAAAAAAAAATTATAAAATATTTTCTATAAGTAAATTAAAATATTTAAAAATGGTCAATTATCATTCTAAGTATATGTAGGTATACCAGCTATTGTCTGCTAATTCAAAAGGTAACTATATATATAACTGCATTCCTACTATTTGTAATAATAATTAATTTATGTTACAGCTAGTTTATTTGAAGTTGTACATTTGGTATAATTTTTCAAATTACTGAAATTCCGTTGCTCATCGAAAAAAAAGGATGGATAAGACGTGGAGTGTAGTGCAGTTTGAGGAGGAAAATGCAGTGGAAGCAGTGCCCTCCTCATGGATTTATAATAACAAATGCTATTGGCCGCCATTTAATAAGGAAAAACTACTAAAATTTATTAAAAATAATGAGGAGCCAAACACTTGCTGGCCACTGCACCCTGTGAAAATATTTCGTAATGGAATATATGGTAAGAGTATTAATAGAAGGCGTTGATTATCTTGACGTATTTAAAATACTAATAACTTTTAAAACAGAAGTCCTAGATATCTAAATAGTTCTTTTATTAATTCTGGTTCAATTATTATTCTGTGAGTTGATCATAACTCACAGTAATCTGAAATCCCATAAATCACTTAGTTGCAGTTTCCTTTTATATTTTTGCAGATGATTATCTTACGGCTAGGAAAAAATGTCAGACTGCCGAAATGTTCTCGGACCTCTGTTCAGATACTGGTGATGAAAAATCCTCAAGAAAAAAGAGAACAAAAAAAGTTTTTTCGCCGGAATCCAGCCCCATTTCTACTAGTGAGGACGAAAAGGAAAGAGGCTGTAAGCCCAAAAAAAATTCATTACCACCGGCCCCAATTTTGGTTGGTATGTTGAGAAATTGATTATTATTAAATTTATAACTTCAATAGGTAATAAAACTTGAATTTTTTGAAATTAAAAATAATTAAGGTGAAAATATTTCTCCTGATAAGTGTTTTTGATAAAACCATGAAAATAAAGACACTTCGTAATTACATATTGTAGCACAGAAAAAATATCGTTCTATTTTGTTTTGTTCTAGAAAATCCTGTTCGTCTGGCTAATTCTAATGCAAGAGGTCCACGTTCAGATGCCAATAATATATTATCGCCGAAGGGATCGTCATCGTCTTCGACGTCTTCTCTAGGAAGTATGACATCGAATTTAGGATCAGCACTAGGAAATGGTCGAGTAATTGGTATGTCCAAAACTGCTTGGAGTTTAATATTTTATTAAAAAAATAATTTTAAGACAAAAGTTCATTTTATAATGTATAGTTTATAATTTTGTTTTGAAATCAAACAAGGAGGTTCTGTTCTGGTTAAAATATCGAAAACGTTTAATAGCTAAAAATTAACCTTTTATTAATTTTTTAGAACACCCTCGATGTGACAATACCAATGAAATCAGAGTGGACGTTTCAGCGACAGAATCAGGCTGCTGCAAGATGCATGGTAAGAGAGTTTTTGGGTATTGAATTTTATTTATAATTTTGCAAAGTATTTTTGATCAAAATTTGTTTCTTTTAATTTCAGGAAAGCTTTTGACAGATCTTGTCCGGAAACAAAACATTTTATTTCAATACATTAAAGAAATTCATGGCTATACAGGTTGAAATGGATCAAACACTCAAAAAAATTGATACCAATAATAAACCTTCAGAAATAAATGAAACTTGCAAAATAAGTTTCATTAAAGATTTTAATTTTCCTTTAAGCAACGAAGAAGATTTAACAGGTTTTGAGGAGTATTTATCGAATGATGTTAATTATGCAATTGTTGTAAGTACCTATATATTCCTAACTCAATTTTCTATGGTTTCTGTCTATTTATTTAGATTATAAAAATACAAATGTTAAAAGTCACGTATTCAAACAGACATGATACTGATTTTTTAATTTTTCTTCTATCTATTCAAGGTTAAAGAAGTTGTTAAGATAGGAGGGATCGACATTAACCAATTCGTGAAACGTGGCCTGTCTTTCTGCATCTCAAACCGATTGGCGGAGACCTATACTTACTTTGGAAAAAAAGGGAAAAAAAAATTTTCAGAACTAAAACTATGCAGTGTGTTGTTTGGTAAGTAGTATATCATACAATAGTTTTAAACCATTTTTTAGAATTTAAAAACTGCTGACTGTCTTACTCGATTTTAAAATAAAAGGTACTTAGTTATACAAAAAATAGTAACTATTTTTTGTACTAAGGGCGTAAAATGCAAATTTAATGTCTAGCATTTTAAGCTTTTACGTCTATTTATTAATGCAAGTCGTTGAGGGTATATTATTTGCATTTATCAGTCTAAATAGTTATAGTTATTTTATAATTTATTGTTCCAGATGCTGTTTTCAAAAAGTTTAAGGATTCTTCTAGAAAGGACATTGAAACTAGTATCAAAAATTGGATGCGTAGAGCAAAAGAAAGGAAGTGAACACTTGTCTGCTATCTTCGTTTTTATTTTGGTTTGTTGGGTTCCTTTGAGAGTAAAACTTGTTTTGTTTGACAAAAAACAATATTTTTTTATTGATATTTTAGTAGTTCCTATAAGAATAGTCGTTTTTTTTATTGTTAAAAAAAAATATATATTTTTTTCGTACTTCCGGGACTAAAGCGACAATTTCACTCCCTCATGACAGGGACTGAAGTGTCACTTTTTGTCCGTCCAGTATTTTCGACCGTATATGATTTATGTTATTTAATAATTTTATGTTAATGTTAATTTGCCAAGAATAACTGTTTTTTTTGTCTAATATAAAAAATAATATTTTTTGAAAGTTTGTTTCTGCGGTTTAGTTTAGGAAAAGGATATTATTAAGCTTTTTCGCAGAATTAAAAATTGAAAAACTATAGTTTCAGTAATAATTTCGATGCACAGCTCACTTAATAATATATTTTTTATTTTTAATTCTGAGAATATACTAAATAATTTTCCTTTTCCTAAATAAACCGCAGAATAATGACACAAACTTATTTTATGTAAATAATGTTTTTAGGTGTAAGTAATAAAATGATCCAATAAAGTTTGTTTAACAGCAATTTTTTTGAAATTTGATTTCCAGCTCATGTCCATAAATGGATGCTTTATGGACAACCATATTATGTCCAGGAGTATTCCATGAATGGCAGAAAAAATGGATGCCGCTAGAACATCCATAAAGTATCCAAAATATTCCATAAATGGCCTAAAAACTGCTGGACATGGTCATCCATAGGATGTCCAAAAGTAGTCCAGTGGATGCCTCGTGGACATCCATAAATGGATATTTAAGCGGTACCCCATGGCTATGATCTGGACATCCAGGAATGATCCAGAGCTGTGCCAACTGGATAGCCAGAGGATGTCCATGAGACATCCACTGAACTTAATCTGGATGTCCATCGGACTTCCTAGTATTTTTGCTTGGCCGTCCAGTGGACAACCAATGGATGTCTTATGGATCCCTCTGTGTTATCTGGGTATCTACAAGTATAAAACACATCAACGACTCACAGAGAACAGAGCACATACCGACAAAAACATAAACAAAACTAAACTGAAAGTAACACCACATAACCTCATTTTTTTTTGGCGAAATTTCGCGGAAAGTTAAAAAATAGTTAACTTTTTTGCGACGCCGCAAGAAGTTAAAAAATTCGCGAATTTTTCCCGCCATAAAAAAATCAAATGTTAAATGTCAAATTCAAACCAATCGGAAAATATCCGCAAAAAAAACTTCGCGATTTCGCGTCCATGGAGACTAGGCTTAATGAAGCCTCAAGGAACGACTATAAATTCGGCCCTATACAGGGTGTCCCAAAAAGATACCGACAAACTTTAAGGGGTAGTAGGGGACATCAAAACAAGCATTTTTGTTTATATAAACATATGTCCGCAAATGAGCCATTTGGGCTGTAGAGCAAAAAAACTGTTTGATACTTTTATTCTTCTCAATAATTAAATCACTGTTTACTTATTAATTTTGCTTATTATCAAATAAATTATGGTTTAGAATAATTGTTCAAAATGTTGACCATTTACTTTAATGCAAAAATTACATCGTCGGGTCATTGACTGAAAAGTTTAGTCTACGAAACACCTGTTCGTAATGAGGAAGATCTGATAGCAAGGAAACTGGCGAGTTGTACCCATGTAGAAGCTATTGCCGGAATATTCTAAAGAGTTCGCGAGTTGAACAATTATTGTAAACCATAATTTATTTGCTATTAAAGCAAAATTAATAAGTAAACAGTGATTTAATTATTGCAAAGAATAAAACTAGATACCAAACAGTTTTTTTGCTCTACAGCCCAAATGGCTCATTTGCGGACATATGTTTATATAAACAAAAATGCTTGTTTTGATGTCCCCTACTACCCCATTAAGTTTGTCGGTATCTTTTTGGGACACCCTATATAAGGTGGGTTGGCTTGCTCACTTCGTGCACTCCGAGTGACTGCATTCGCACTCCAGCCGTTCGGGTTAAAGTTCGGTATTGCTTTTCAGTTTTTACCATATTAGGTGTGACTCCATTAGCTCTGTTCACTCCACTCCAACTCCGCGCTGAATAGCCGAACCCTGTAGTCTAGATGTGCTTGGAGTAGGCGTAGAAGATCAAATCTGGGTTCGGGTTCTCGATACAGAGTTGGAGTGGAGTCGGAGCCCGAAGGCAATTTGAGCAAAAACGAATAAATTAATTATTGAACATTAACAAGAATAACAAGCAAGTCACGATCATAGAATCCTTGTCTTCAACTTCAACGACCTCGACTTAACATTCATATGACAACTTTGGAAGGCAAGTATAAATTATTACTCTTAAAATCTTCTTGCATGAAGAACAACTTTTGAAGAGAGCTTTATCTACTCAACTTCTTATCTTTACGCTGGAAATACATACTGGAACTGTCCCGAACCTTAAGAGTAAGTTAGAGTCAACCGAGCGCGAACGAGCAGGCGAATCCGGGCCCTCTATTTTTGTAGAGCTGAAAAAGGCAAAATGTCAAAAACATATGTTGTTTATTATTATTAATTGACGTTTTACCTTTCTAATTTTTAGTTTTGCTTTGCATGCAATGCAAATTGCAAATTATTACATTTGGCGTTCATTGGGATTGTGCTGGTATTTTGGTCTTCCCTAAATTTTTTGTACTTTCCTCCTTATTGCTATTGAAGAACATGAACTAAGTGAGAATTGAATTTACTTGAAACCAGTGTCTTGTTTGGTTGCAAAAATGCAAGATTCACTAGAGGACTATTTAAAATTCAGCAAACAAGATGATACAATCAAAATCAGGTGAGAAATCATCGATGGATAACTATTGCTTAATGCTTTGTAAAAAGGAAAGTGATAGTTGCACAATGGTTCAATTATTCATGGGTTTTTTTCCAAATGCACAATCAGGATCTTTTTGTTCCTTTTTAGCAAAGAGATGGTAGTGACTGCTCAACTGAAGAAAGAGTGTGACGCCAGGGCTATGAAAATAGTTGAATTCTCAATTGAGGGCAAACTCAGGCCAGAAATATTTACCAAATGTGTAAGTAAAAATTATTGTTAGATCTTAACCGTTATCAAAAAACAACAGAGTAGTAAAGTTCAAATGGAACAAAGCAAGTAGAATTATCAAAAGTAGTTAACTACTGCTTCTGATTATACCTCCAAATTACAAAAGAAACATTAGATAGATTTATAATATTTATATTTGCCTTTTATGCAAGTTCTATGAAAAAATATGGGTTTTCTTTTCAAATCATTAACAGATGTTGATATCATTTGCCACGCAATATGATTTTTCTGGCAATGAGTTTTCCTTTTCTGTCTCCTCCTCAGCTAGCACAACGTCCCATTTTTTCTTTTCATGTGTATTACAAAATATAGGTTTTGATATTACATTATTTGATGAAACAAATGAGCAAGTAATATGAAATTACTCAAAATTTAAAAAAAAATTGTTTGTAAATTAGGTACGTATACGCAAAACTAAAAGATTAACATCAAGTTTTCAGAACAATCGGCTGTGATACAGGACAGGTATTCTATTACTTGTAATAATTGTTACCTAATTTATATTGAACAATCTTCAAGAATCCTGCTTATTTATTAATGACATAGGACGGTTTTGCTTCCATCATATCAAATTTCGAGTCAAATTTTTAATTAGGTATATGCTGATGACTTGAAAATTTTCAAGAGAATAAATCAAGTAGGCCCAGACAGGGGATAGCAGTAAGTATGCTCTTCTGAGCTTCCAGGAGTGGTGTTTTAAGAATTAGATGACATTAAATAGTAAAAACTGCAAATATACCTACTCAGTTTGGTAGGAAAAATTCTCCTAAATTGAATGACTATTATACTCGCTATTATATAAATGATGATGTTATTGGAAACATTTCAAGTATTCGTCACCTAGGTGTTATATTTGATGCAAAATTGTCTTTTTCTGAACATATTTATACATGTAATATAAAGCATTGAAAATGTTAGGTTTTATCAATTATGAAAAGACATAGGTACTGGGAATTTTGCGAGGAATTTTGAGAATGTTTCTGTTCTGAAGTGCTTATATACATGGTGTCAATTTGAAAACTTTCAATGTGAATATCTCTGAAAGTAAAAAAGTTAGAAAAACGTAATTTGGTACAAATGTTATACAGGTAGGGGGAACTAGAACCACCATATTTTGGTTTTACTGACCCCTTGGGTCCCATGCACCCCAACCCCAATATTTTAAATGGCACCACACACCTTTTGTGATACCATAAATTGAATATCGTTTGAATAAATTCTTGTGCAGGGGAATACTATCAGACTATCCAAGATGCCCGTTGTTTATGTGTTTTCAAATGGTGTCATGAGTTTTAAATAGTGCTAATTATTTGCGTTGTTATCAGTGCCGTAACTAGGGCGAGGCGAAGGTGGCATTTGACACGGGCGCAAGCTTCAAAAGGGCGCAGTCTGCCACTAATCGTTAAGCGTAAAGCGCCTTCTGCGCAACACACCGAAACTTTAAAGAGCCCTTTTCGGATTTTATTCTTAATACAGCGAAAAAGATATTGATTTATTGCAATTTCCAACTCCCAGAGATAAAAAGCAAAATTGCATTTCAAGATTAGAAGAACTTTTATCCTAGAGCTGGACTTTCTTGATTCACTGTTTTATTTTGACTCTGGAAGACGGAAGTTGCCTTTGGAAGGATTAGAGGTCAAGAAGAGCCTTTTCCACTAATTTCTAGCATCCAGAAACAAATACATTGTGCAATTTTAAATTCAATATTAGGATTGAGTTTCGCTTCTCAGATCCCTGAGGACTGAAAGTTGTCATGAGATAATTTTTTTTTAATGTTGAAAAGCCAGAAGAGCTTGGGCAATGTTTGGCTTATTAAAAAGCTTCTCAATGCAATTTCCGAATCCCAGATAAAAAGAAAAATTTCATTTCCAAGATTAGAAGAGCTTCTAAGCTATTAAGATGGACTTTCTTGATTCATTGCTTTACCTATTCTGACTCTAGCTGGAAGTTGCCTTTGGAAGGATAAGAGGTCAAGGAGAGCCTTTTCCAGGAATTTCTAGCATTCAGAAACAAAGACATTGTGAAAATGCAATTTTGAATTTACTGTAGGCTTGAGTTTTGCTTTTCAGATCCTTGAGGACTGGAAGTTGCCATGAGAGAATTTTTTTGACGTGTTAAAAAGCCAGAAGAGTTTGTCAAGGCAATGTATGACACGGAAAGACCGCTTTCCGGATTTTATTCTTGATACAGCGAAATAAATATTGATTTATTGATATGGTATGGTACTAAAACAACCCAACCAAAAATGCCTGGTTAGGAAGGATATGACGAAGCTAATCTTTTCCAAAACACATTTGGAAATTGAACTCTTGCAAGTCATTTAGGCAATTATAACACAGATTGAAGAAAGATTTGTTGTTCTTAATACTGTGACAGCTGATTTCGCTTTTTCTCAGAGGTCGTGCTATCGAGGAAATTACTCTAAGGTTAAAGGAAAACTAAAATTGGCAAATAAAATAGAATTTTTAAAATCCTAAGGCCAACAAAACCCCCATGGACTTCATGTTTTGCAGACACCCTGTATAGTCAATAATACTCTTCTTTTGTGTTTCCTTTACCTGTTTTTTGCTATTACATAATACCTATGTTATGTTTGAGTTTCTGATGTTAATATTTTATTTTTATTAATTTCAAATGAAACAGGAATTTTTATATCAGTTACCCACTTTTCTACATTGGATATGGGGCGGGGGCACAAATTAATAAGCTGCCACAGGCGCAAACAGGTCTAGTTACGGCTCTGGTTGTTATACTTAAAACTGTTGGTTTTAAATGTTAGAAATAGTGTATTTAAATAGTGTATGTAAATAGTAGCAAATAGTTCTTAAAAACGCCTTCTGCCAGCCATATTTTGTTTGTCAGTCATGTGTTTTGGATAGGCTAATACCCAAAAATATTTAATTTTAGGTATCACAAAAGAGGTGGTGCCATTCAAAATTTTGAGGTTAGGGTGCATGGGGCCCAAGGGGTCATTCCCCTCAAAACCAAAATAGGGTGGTTCTAGTTCCCCCTACCTAAATAACATTGGTACAAGTTAGGTTTTTCTAACTTCTTTACTTTCAGGGATATTCGCATTGAAAGTTTTCAAATTGAAACTCTGTGTATGTCATTAGTGTATGGTCACCACATTATAAAATTTATACTGAGTTAGTTGAACGTGTACAAAAAAAAAATCTTGTTTATTAATTATGGTGATCATCTTTTACACAATTTATCATTAGAAACTTTAGAGCATAGGCATAAAAAAATTTATCAGTTATTGATTCATAAATTGCTCAGAGGTTACCTGATTTGCCCCGAGCTGTAAACGTGAATGTTTCAAGTAAAATTGTGAGAGATGTGTGCTGTTTTTCGTTGGTGGGACATCGCACCTCATATGGCCAACCAAGTGGCCAACACTAAGTTTTTGCTTTAAATTTTATTTTTTTTATCTATAGTTTTTACCGGGGTTTTTACTTTAAATTTTATCGTTTTTTTTATAATCTGAATTTTGTTTTCTTTTCAATTTAGATCACAATCATATTTTAGTCTTAAAAGAAAGGATAGTAAACCATACCCATTGACTGTACCACAGTTTGGATAATTTGCAGCTCATATAATTCGGATTTTTTCACATATTAAAACTTATAAAAACGTACAAACACCTAGGTCTAAAGCTCGGTCTAAAGATAGAAATATAATAAGTGAATTCTAATTCCCCTGGACCCATCAGGTCAGTCAGTTTGTGTTGCTTTGGAAATTCTGGGGTTCCCTGTAATCACTTAGGCCAGATGCTAGAATGATACTGCACCCCTGCTATTTTTTTTTTTTTTTTGAAAACAATCCTTATTTAGGTATGCATTCATACATTTTTCATTTTACAATATACATTTTTTCATAAATCAGTGCTTGAAGCTCTGGCCTTGAGAAAAAATTTATATAAACTACCTACATTTTTTAAAATCAATTGCTTCCACATTTTCGAAAACCGTTTTTGACAGTATCCTGACTAATTTGTTGCATGGCGCTCTCTAATAAGGAAGGAAATGTTGCTTTATTAACAACCTTATTATTATTTTGCTTTTTCCAGTTAAAAACTATATTCTTCCAATTATTTTTTAGGGGGGCAAATAATGAAACATCTGCTGGCTGTAAGATATGCGTTGCATTTGGATAGAGAGCATACAAAAAAATTCCCTTTTCTGCGCAGAATTTACTTAAATTGTAAGTCAGGGTGACTTGTGGCCATCAAGAAAGTACAGTATTGGTAACTTTACACCCTTTCGATTTAAATAGGGCAAAAGAGTGTTGCATACATAATTGTAAAATGTTTGACTAGACATCCAACCCTTTTTAGATCTACCTGAAATAAAAAAACAAAATGAGCATGTGGTTTATGAATAATTAGACTGGTGCATAACGACCATTTTTTTAAAACGATTTTCTCCCGTCTGCCATTAAGGATGGTTCTTCTTTATGCAATAAGAAGTGGAATGGCTGAAATTTCAAAGAGCCCCGCGTGTGACAATACAATGATATGCTAATTTGAAAATGTAATGAAAAGTGGAGATTTGGATCAATATTATCCCGTCTGCCACACATTGTGAAGGTAATTTAGACAAAAATGAGTACAAGGAAGCTAAACGGCGGAAAGCCTAGGTTAGTATAAAGTGTCACATTAGTAATTTCAAAATGTCGGCAAAATCGGACATGTGGATCAACGACCTCCCGTCTGCCAAATTAAATTTATGCTGCATTTACGATTTAGAGATCAATGAGGAAATGTCAGAAAATCTCGGTTGTTATAATAATATTTAACAATTTTTGAAGTTGTATCAAAATGCTGAGATGTTGAAACAATTTTCTCCCATCTGCCATTTGGAAGATGAGTTTGACATGCAAAGTAAAATCCAAGAAATGTATTGGCAGATGTATCCAAGGTATATTAACAATTGGCAGAAACAATAAAAATGTCAAAATTTTTCAAAGTTGAGATCAATTTTTTCCCGTCTGCCAGTAATTTATATTAAATTAGCTACTACTAAAAGCTTAAATTTCGACTGGCAGAAATTGCAGGCTGATACAAGCTCTTATAATTGATTAACAAAATTGGAACAAAAATTGTTCATATATCATGAACGTTTTCAACCCGTCTGCCGTTTGTTTCAGCGAAATGTAGTTATGAGAATATGCCGAGGAATATGCATATTCTCAATATGGCAGAAACCGCAATGAGCTACATACGTTGCACAATCATTGTTAAATTGCGAAAAATGTTTAGTAGCCAAACAGTTTTCTCCCGTCTGACAACCGGTTAATTAAAATTGAAGTTGCTCTCAAGACTAAAGACACCTAAATATGATAAGGCAGAATAATAAAAAATTGTATCTTTAGGAAAAAAAATGTTTTATTCATCAACATTTCAAAAACAGCATCTTCATAATTATCATCAGCATCATCATTATCGTTTTCATTGTCATCTATCCCTTCGGAGTCACTTCCATCACAACTGATGTCACCTTTTCCATTATCATCATCATTATTGCCGTCATCCAAATCTGATAAACCGCCAAAATCTTCGTTTTCATTAATTTCTTCTTCACTTTCATCCTCATCAGGAAAACCTTTATGTGTGATAGGCATTGGAAAAAAATTATAACTTGTATGTGAGATTTCAAACATTTGTACAGGGTCTGTTCTTCATAATTAGTGCGGCTCCTACAACTTAAACAAAAGAAAATACAGAAAAAAAGTTAAATACAAAAGTTGTAGGGTTTTATCTCTATTATGTTTTGCACATATCAAAATGGGCAAATGACAGGTGCCAACTGTCATAATGACAGCACTTGCATTTTTTTTAAATAGAACACCCTGTATATTTTAGTTAGAATGATAGATTTTTTTCTTCTGAGTTCAAATGTACGTACCATATATTTTGATATTTGGTTCAGCTGTTTTGCGCTATTTCATTTAAAAATTGCATTTAGCAAGCCTCATCATTGATATTAGAAACCGGGAGCAGACCTAATTTAGGGTAATGTAAATGCATGTTTAAACTTGAATAGCGTAAAAACAGCTGAACCAAATATCAACATATATGGTATATTTGAAATCAGAAGAAAAAAATCTATTATCTTAGCTAAAAATATACAGGGTGTTCCATTTTAAAAAATGCAAGTGCTGTAATTATGACAGTTGGCACCTGTCATTTGCCTATTTTGACATATACGAAAGATAATAGAGATAAAACCCAGTCATTTTGCTTTTTGATAGGTATTCAGTTGTTTTGATAGTAACTCTACTCAATTAAGTTGGCAGATGGGAGAAAATTGCAATTTAATAACGATATGTGCAACTTATGTAACTCATTGCGGTTTCTGGCATATTGAAAATATGCATATTCTCATAACTACATTTCACTTAACCAAATGGCAGATGGGTTAAAAACGTTCATCATATGAACAATTTTTGTCGTAATTTTGTTCATTGTTTATTAGGACTTGTACCAGTCTGCAATTTCTGCCAGTCAAAACTTAAGCTTTTGGTAGCAACTTATTTAATATAAATCAATGGCAGACGGGAAATAATTGATCTTAAATTTCAAAATTTTTGACATTTTGAAAAATTAAAAATAAATGTCTGTACCACTTCAATTTTTCTGCCGATGCAAAGGTACATTATTTATCTAAAATCCATTGTAACAAAACATGTTTTAGGCGGGAGAAAATAGTTTCAACATCTCAGCATTTTGATACAACTTCAAAAATTGTTGAAAATTATTATACCAACCGAGATTTTCTGCCATTTACTTATTGATGTATTACATTGGAATGAAACATAAATTTAATTTGGCAGACGGGAGGTCGTTGATCCACATGTCCGATTTTGGCGACATTTTGAAATTAGTAATATGACACTTTATACTAACCTAGGGTTTCCGCCGTTTAGCTTCCTTATATTCATTTTTGTTTAAATTACCTTCACAATGTGTGGCAGACGGGATAATATTGATCCAAATCTCCACTTTTCATTACATTTTCAAATTAGCATATCATTGTATTGTCACACGCGGGGCTCTTTGAAATTTCAGCCATTCCACTTCTTATTGCATAAAGAATAACCTTAATGGCAGACGGGAGAAAATCGTTTCAAAAAAATGGTCGTTATGCACTGGTCTAATAACTTTGTAACAAATTGGTTTAGGGTTTGTTATATCAAACAGGAGTTACATACCTATTACCCAATCAGGATTTGTGCCTCTGACAATCTCGGCGGGAATTCGCTCGTACGGATAGACAACCATCGGTGGATATAATTCGCCATTAGCAGAAATCGTTAATAGAACCGTTATGTTCTCTTTTTCAGAACCCGATTTAATTTCATAAAAGTTCTTCATCCCTTTAGGTCCTAACACAAGCCCCGTTTTCGGATTGGTTGCAAAACCAGATTCGTCAGAATTTAAGATCCTGGAAGGATCCTCTAGGATATCGACAGCATTTTCGCTTATCAAGTATGAGCGAATTTCTTCATGCCAACTTCTAATTGCATCTTCAGTTACACTAGCTCTTGCAGTGTTGATGGACTCAGCTTGACGTTGGCTAATCTCAGGGTGGCGCCTGAGGAATGCATTAAACCAAGTCCTTCCAGGTAATCCATCTTTAAACGGTGTTGAGCGATTATCACTTTTCAATATGTCTTGCACCGTCTCGCAAAGTAACCGTTTATTTAGCGGAAACCCCTTCTTGGCGCATGCTCTTATCCAACGAATCAACAACTGTTCCTCTTCTTCCGTTAATATAGAAGAAGGCCCCATCTTTCGTTTTAACGATGATTCACTTTTCAATTTATTTATTAATGTTGAATGAGGAACATTGTAGTTTCTTTCAGCTTGCCTTATTGAACACAGCTTGTTTTGTACATCTGCAATTGCTTTTGAAAGGTCACTTTCGCTATATTTAAAGAAAGTCTTTTTCTTTTCCATTATGCTGAAACAGAAATCAGTTGTTGACCACAAATTTGAGTTACTAGTTGACCATTACATTTTATTGGTCAACTACTGAAAGGAGCCGGAAATTATCAATTTTAAAGAGAGATGCCAAATCGTAAACATATATCCGTTGCTATAGATCCGATAAGGAAAGGAAATAATAACATGTATGCGATATCCAGTAATTGACCACTTTGGTCAGAAACTAGAGCCATATTAAATTTTCCTTTTTAGTAGTTGACCACCTGTTTTTCAAAACCAAAGTGGCGGGTTTGAAGAAAAATACTGACAGGATGGTCTAGAACTCAGATTAACACATGAAATAGATAGGTTTATTATGATTAAAATATGCCCCAAACATTGGCTCCCATTCTAAGATCACTTGCGGACACTTGGTGCAGATGTGCCATATTTAAAAATTGTCCTAAGTTGCAGGGAAAATGGAATTGGAAATTAGAAAAAATATATCGTAAATATAAAAACCTAGATAGGTATATGTATATACAATTATAACATAAAATATCGTGGTGCTTTCCAAAATTGAATAGGAATAATTATTATATAAATCTATTATCACAATAAAATTTTGAATAAGAATTTGTGCTAGCTGACTATGGCAACACTGCCCAAAATCTCGAAACCTGGTTGTATTCGTCTAGGAACGCCCACCTGAATCGTTTTGTCTTTGTTATGATAATCAGATAAAGAAGGATGCAAATATTGCCAGAGCAAGTCCGACCATAATTGCGAATGCGCTCTAGTATTTATAGTAAGAAATGTCAAACGGGTTTTGTTTGTAATTGGCCCGCATTGTCCGCAATCTTATCCCTACTCCATGTAGTTCATGCATTAATCCACTATTGTCGTTTAGGATTGTTGGCCGCAGAAACCAAACGATTTTATGAATGACTTGCCCTTTCTATTTATATAGTGTTACTCTGAGGTCTAGAATAACTTATTTTCTTTCCCTCAAACCAAAAAAACTAATATTTTAAACATTATTATCGCCGATGAACATGGATATAATATGTGGTGTTGCCTTACCTTGCTTACTTCATAACACGCAGAAATACACACAAAATGGACACACTATTTTTGTTTCAGTGAAGTACAAAACTTTATATGAAATATAAAGCGTTTGCTGCGCCGCCTATTAGTCAAAGGTCACTATGATATATCTAGACTATTAAACCGGCCAGCAACTCAACAGGGTTCTTGTTAATTACATTTTAGGAAGAAATGGTCAACTACTGGGTACTGGTCAACTACTGGTGCACTGACCCTATGCTGCAGTTAACAGTGTTGGACTTATTTTTCTTAATTCTCTATATAATTTTTGGTACCTTCCATCCAATGGTAACCATCAACGTAACCATAGAGAATGTTTAAAACCTTGTTTTGGAGTACTTGGACCGCCTTGAAATTCATTACTATTTAGATTACTCGAGAGTTTACTTATTTGGCAGTCGAGATTCATCAAGAAAACTTATCTAGGATGTAACGCATAACCAAAATGTAAAATAAAAAGGGGCGTTAAATAAAGTAAATATCAAGCGCCAACCATATCAACCCATTCTAGCCTATAAACGGTTTCTTGCAAGTAGGAGATTCAGATATGTAATTCAATTTTTTCAAAAAAGAAAAAAAAAACAAAATCCGTGTTATTCTCAGTTATTAGGCAATTTTCTTCAGATTTAGGTGAGGATGAAATATATTATTTTTGTAATCTCCTCAGTAGTCTCGAAGAGAAGATTCTGGGAAACGTGAATCATTCACCAAAAACCTAGAAAAATCTTTTTTACTTATAGCACCTGACCTCGTAGACCCCACTGAATCTCGTGAATCCACCAAAAACCTAAAAAACTTTTTTACACCACACTCTTCTTGAAATCTAAAATATTTTTAAATCTTGCCGAATCTCAAAGAGAAAATCCTTGGAACGTGAATCCACCAAAACAAATAAATACTTATTCAAACATCCTATGATGATGATTATTGGGCAACCCAACCCTGTATACTGGAAACTAATTCAAGAATGTAGTACTCATGTTTATTTACAAGTTCTGTATTTAGTTTTTTCTTCGATCTCTGTTAGTATAGGAGATATGGACCACCGCGTGCTTAGTAACTAACCCTGTATAATCTGAATCAGAAAAACGAGATATTTAAGAATGTGAAAGAAAATGGAGGGCATCCCATTTAAAAAAAGTGGTTCAGATAAAATGCTATAACTTTTGTATTTACACCTTTTACCTATTACCTGTAATTACGGCTGCAGGTGGGTGTCAAAATATGGTGACTCACCCTGTACAATGTAAATTAAGCAAACAATTGACGTTAGTTGTTTTTTTTTTCTCCTTAGGTTTGGATAAAGTTTAGGTGGAGGTTTAGGTATTGTTAGTGAAAAGTGTACCGAGCAGAATATACAATTTTATAACCAGGTATACCCATATATGAAAAAAAAGAACCCTCATGAAACAAAATTTAGGTACCTAATTTTTTGTTTTGTGGTAAAGTTTGGTTACAACCTCGGTTACAACAATGAAACAACGCGAATTGAAGCAAAGCAAAAATCCATCCTAAGACTTATTTTTTGTTCAAGTTTCCATTTAAAGCCAAAAAATGGTTTCATTTTATTCCAAAATGTAGTAAGGAGGGGTTTTTACTACGGATTGTTGCAGAGGAAAATAATCGATGAACACAACTAATTTAAATAGACTTTAATAATCATAATTGGGAGCAAAAACTAATTAACATAACTTAATAATGCACGTTTTCGTTCTGGAATCTAATAGAATGTCCGCGCCAAAAACTGGCATTGACATTGTCACTTTTTGCGGGATGTCACTTCTGTCATCACCGAGAGCAGTGTTGCCAAATCAAAAATAAGACGGTAAAGAAGAGAACTGTAAATTGGCGCGCGAAATTCAAATTTAAATGCTACAACTTCGGCTAGCCTGACATAAGATCGTCCCGATCTAAACCGTAAAGAATATAATGAAAATACAATAAAAATGTAATTGAATAATATCATAAGCAAAATATGGTAAACTTCATAATATATAAAAGATCATAATAATTCATAATGGTTCGTAAATGATAACAAACGAGTCATAAATTTCATAATAGGCATAAATAATATAAATGGACATAGTCATAAAGGATTCATAAACATAATAGTAATCACATAACATAATGAAAATTTGTCCAATTCATGATACATATTTCAAAAGTTTTCATAAGTTCAATTGTATCTAGAAATATAAATACAAAGTTTAATAAGCATCATAATTCATAATACATAATATTTTCTTAAAAAATGGGTTAAACATAAGACATAATCAAAAGAAATCAAAGTTGTAAGTAAACATAAGTATATAGATAAAACATATTATCCACATAAACTAAATGAAGTACATAAGTGATTGTACACATAAAGGTAAGTTGAACATATACATAAAAGGTAAGTTTGTATTAATATCATTAATGTAACCATAACTTCATATTCTCGGGGCTAGAGACTCCTTCGAATGGTCTCTGGGTTATTTGAAAGTTATCAACATCTGTAATTAGATACCTATCATTTTCTAAAACTTTCTTAACCTCGTAAGGCCCACGATACTTAGGAATTAACTTCTTATTAACACCTGGGGTTACGTCAGTATTTTTAATCATAATGTAGTCGCCAGTTGTATATTTATAAGGGGGGTTTATGCTTTTTGTCAAAATATTGTTTATTGTACTCTTGTACCTTAGCATTCTGGCGCTGTGCGTCTTGCCTAATTTGTTCTAAGTCTCTGTCATAAGGGGTTTCGGAATCTAAAAAGTCTCTAAGTTCATCTTGGTCTCTTTGGTTTACACCAAACAATAGCATGGAAGGGGTATTAGCAATAGATCGGCAATAAGAATTATTTATAGCAAACTCGACTTCAGGCAAATATTTGGGCCATTTATTTTTAACTTCAACTAACTTTGACAACATAGGGGTCAAATCTCTATTAATTCGCTCAATCTGACCGTTTGATTGTGGGGAACTTGTGGCAATCTTAACATGTATAATATTGTTTTTAGTCATAAAACTTTCAAATTCTAAGGACGTAAAAGCAGTTCCTCGGTCTGACACAATTCTTAAAGGGCGGCTATAATTTTTAAAATATTCTTCTAACTTATGAATTACTTCGATGGTTTTAGTGGTTTTTACATCGTAAAGCTTGACAAATTTTGTAAAACCATCTATTATCTCAAAAACGAATTTTTTATTTGTAGGAGACTTTTCTAATGGACCATAATGATCAATGTGGAGGGTCAAAAATGGTTTGTCACCTTTAGGTATACCATGTAAAACACCTTCTGCCCTTTTTGCTGAATAAGATATACATTTAATACAATTTTGTATATATTCTTTAACCTTAAGATTTAAGTTTGGAAACCAATAAACTCTAGAAATGTATTCTGTGGTTTTGTCTATCCCTAAATGTCCTAACATGTCGTGGCAGTGAAAAATGACTTTATTCTCCATGGAACTTGGTACATAAAAAAGGGTTTTTGTCCTATCCTTGAATTTGCGGTAAACCAGACCATTTCTCAACTCAAAATGTTTATCTTCTCCTACTAAAAGTTTGTCTCTAATAATCTTAATGTTAGAATCTAAGTTTTGAGCAATAGAAAGGTTTTGTTCAAAAGTGTTTTCCTCCAAAATCAGAACACTATTTGCACGACTAAGGGCATCGACATGCTTCATGCGGTTGCCTTCTCTGTGTTCCAAAACATAATTATAATTCTGAAGGATTAAAGCCCATCTATTAATTCGACGGTTAATTTCCTTTTTATTTAAGGCTAATTTTATGGAATTACAGTCCGTTAAAATCTTAAAGTTTGGCATACCTTGTAAATAAACTCTGAATCTTTCAAGGGCGTTCACAATGGCAAGCATTTCTAGTTCGTAACTATGCATTTTAGATTCTGGTTCTGATGTTCTTTTGCTAAAATAAAATACAGGTTGCAAAAGATTATTTTTTTGCCTTTGCAAAAGTATAGCACCATAACCGACAGAGCTTGCGTCACAATGCAATTCAGTTTCCAAGGTGGGCGAAAAAATAGCAAGAACAGGGGCGTTAATTAATTTGGTTTTCAGAATATTGAAGGCCTCTAACTGGCTGGGGCCAAACTCAAAACATTTTTCTTTTCTCAATAAATCATAGAGAGGTTTGGCTAAAACAGAAAATGAGGGTATGAATCTTCTAAAATAAGAGGCCAATCCTAAAAATTGCTGAACTTTCCTGGTACTAGAAGGAATTGGGTAATCTAGTAAAGCTTGTACGTTTTGGGGATTTGGCCTAATCCCATTGCAATCTATGATATAGCCTAAATATAGTATTTTGGATTGTAAAAAAGAACATTTACTTATTCGTAACTCGAGTAAATTTCTAGTTAGCAGGGAAAAAACTTCTGAAAGGATACTTAAGTGAGTTTCTATATTAGTTGTCGCTATCAAAATGTCATCTAAATAAATTAATATTTTTCCTTGTCTAATTAAGTCCTTAAAAATTCTGTTTATAAACCTCATAAAAACAGAGGGTGAATTGGATAGACCAAAAGGCATTTTGAGGTATTCGAACTGACCAAGTGGGCAAATAAAGCTAGTGTATTTCACTGAGTCAGTAGCTACTTTAACCTGGTGGAATGAATTTTTCAAATCTAAGGAGGTAAAATAATTTTTATTCTTTAAAAGGTCTAATTGGTCGTCGATGAGAGGGATTGGATAATTGTCTCTAATGATAATTTGATTAATTACTCGATAATCTACACAAAGTCTTTTTGTGCCATTCTTTTTATTTACCATAACTATTGGGCTGCAATAAGGCGAATTACTTTCCCTAATAACTTCTTTGACTAACAAATAATCAATGTTTTTTTGTAATTCTAATTTCTCATCATAAGCTAACTTTCTTGGCCTAAATGAAATTGGTTGGTCATGCTTCACGGAAATATTCATTTCAAAGTCAATCTGAGGTTGCTGGGGCCTATCAGCATTGAAATATTCATCAAACAGAAGAGTTTCAACTTTATTAATCATTTTAGGACCCAAATCTAAATTTATGTCTAAATTCAATAAATCATTCTGGTCATAATCAATTAAAAGTAGTTCATTAACGGCAGGATTATTATCAGGTTCACGAACAGTTTCAGTGTTGGGAGTGAAATTCCTTTCAATTAAAATATTATCAGTTAATAATGTGACTTTAAGGTTAGACAAATTGGTAAAATCTCTACCGATCAATGCATTAAAGGACATAGTTTCATCAGAGACTACGTAGAACGTTATGGGTACATTAACTTTATTTACAAAAACAATCCCATTGAAAACACCTAAAATATTCAAGTTAGTACCATTAATGCCATAATATTTTTGCTTACAATCAAAATCTCTTCAAATACATAAATCGGGTAAACAATTCTTTTTTACTAGGCTTATCGGACTTCCAGTATCCAACATTGCTTTTAAATAAATACTATTTGAAATATTAGCAGTATTAAATTCCAAAATAAGGTCAAGTTCATACACTTTACATAAATTTGTTACCTGAGGAATCAAATCTTGCATTGGTTCTTGAACCATACAATTACCATGGCTAGCAGGATCAATAATCATTGTAGAAGTAGAGTCAATGGCTGCTGACTGTGCAGGCTTCTTCAAGGGACAATTTTTAACTTGATGGTCTCTTCTTCCACAAGTGAAGCAAGAACCTCTTTCTCGCTTTGGCTTGGGGCAGGCATCCATACAATGGCCTGTTTCAAAGCAATTAAAGCACCTCCGTTGTCTGGGGCTAATGCCACTAGCAGAACCAATATTATTCGAGTGTGTCACACCAACATTCGAACTTGGACCATTTCTTGCATTTCTACCAGTCATATTTGGGTTTTGGACAGCAGTTGGGTGAGGGTGGTTTCTTTCAGTTTGGTTTACATTGCACATAATACGTAATAGTTCGTCTAAGCTTTGGAAATCTTTCATTCGGGCCTGAGATTTCAGTGATTCGTTTGTAAACCCATCAATAACATAGTCAATAAGATCTGACTCTGATAGGTTTAGGCTGTTTCCTAACATAATCTTATTATGGAAATACACAGAAAATTTCTCACCCCTTTTCCACTCTCTTTGTTCGAACTGTCTCATACGTGCAACTTTATCCGGACGTGAGGCAAACATTTTCCTAAGTTCCACCTTTAATTCGTTCCAATCCAACAAAACTAGATCGGTTTTTGAATGGTACCATAACTTGGCTTGCCCAGTGAATTTTCCAACTGCTATAAGGGTCATTATTTTCGAATCAACATTATAGGTACGTTCCACAGCTTCCACTCGTTGGAGCCATGTTTCAATATCTTGGCCAATGCCAGTAAAATCAGGTAATAGCATAGCAATTTCATCATTCTTATATATTTTATGTTGCTGTAATGGCTGGGGAGGGGCTTGTGGCAAAGAAGCCCTAGATCCACCTAATCTTTCATATGAAATCATTGCCCTAACGGTGGCTTGGACGATTTCATCAATTGTGGCAGCAGGAGAACGATCATGCTGCTGGTCGTGGGAATCATGAAAATGATTGGGGCTGTTGCGGTCCTGGTCGGACTCACCATCATTTATTCCATCCATACTGGCTTGGCTATCACAAAATTCACTAATTTTAATCACGATTTTTCCTTGCAACCCCACACCTGAACTGTAGTAAGGAGGGGTTTTTACTACGGATTGTTGCAGAGGAAAATAATCGATGAACACAACTAATTTAAATAGACTTTAATAATCATAATTGGGAGCAAAAACTAATTAACATAACTTAATAATGCACGTTTTCGTTCTGGAATCTAATAGAATGTCCGCGCCAAAAACTGGCATTGACATTGTCACTTTTTGCGGGATGTCACTTCTGTCATCACCGAGAGCAGTGTTGCCAAATCAAAAATAAGACGGTAAAGAAGAGAACTGTAAATTGGCGCGCGAAATTCAAATTTAAATGCTACAAAAATGTGTTTTGTTCTGCGTTTTTCTGCTGAAACTTCAATATAAACTGTCCTAAATGGGCGTGAGAATGCATTTCAACATCAAAATTGATATGTAGTCTTGCATGTGTTTTACAATAAAAGGACCTCAATCCTGAGTTACATTCTAGTAATAAATTATAATATTATTATGTACATTATTATTTTCAGCTTCCTTTCATTAACCAAAGTCATTATCAAGACATAGTGGAGGAAAGGGCCATAACCAAGCTTTGTGGCTATTCGATTTGCGGCAAACGTATTCCAGACATGCCGAAAAAACAGTATTTTATTTCCACCAAGAGCAATAAAGTGTACGATATTACCGAGAGAAAGAATTTTTGCAGCAATTTTTGCTACAAGGCCAGTATGCACATAAAAAAACAGATAGATAATAGTCCTCTATGGCTCAGGACTTTGGAAAATATTCCTGAATATAAGTTACTAAACTGTTCTGATGGGTAATAATTTTTGAAATGTGGGTGTTTGATTTAATAGATTTTGTTTTCAGGGGTTTGCCAGGTGAATATATTGATCAAGGAATAGTTAAGCCGGTAGAAGGAGAAAGAAAATTCACTTCAATAAATTCCTTTGCTCATGCTTCTCTTGGTGATATTATGGAGCCAGAAAAAGATAAAAATCAAAAGAAGGGAGGTTTCAAAAAGCCTGTGTCCAGGCTAAAGTCCACCATGCAAACTATTAAAGAAAGTGACGACGTTGAAGAGGAAAATTCTCTCAATGATTGTGCCAAAAAGAGTCTTAAAAAATCTGGAAAGCATAATATAAACAAGAGACATTCTATAGTTAGTTTGCCTTCCATAGAGGAAAATGAGGAAAGGCTTAAAGAAAATGAAAATGTTACCGATGATAAAATCAAGCAAGAAAGACTGGAAAACGACTCGAGGACTGAAGACCAGTTGGAAAAGAAATTAGAAAAAGTTATTATCAAAGATAAACCTAAGAAAAAAAACACCAAAAAACGTGTGGTAGATGTGGAAAGTATAATAAAGAAAGTCATAAATGAGTGGGTCACTCTGGAAACTTGTATATTTATTCATGGTGAAGAAAAAGTTAAGCGCATTTTAAATGAACATAAATTAAGTGACTACTTTGATAGGTTGCACATAGAAGAGATGCAAATGGAGCAACAGATGCGATATATGGACATTTGTAGGTAAGTCATGATTTTTTAAGAAAGTGTGGACAAGACGATGTTTGATTAATTTGTAGGCGACTACATCTACAAGAAATGGCAGACGATAAGTTCGACGGAGTCCTAACAGGTACCAGAAAATTAAAACCTCTCCCAGACTTCAAGAAATTAAGAGAAGACGCTGAAGAGATGAAGTTAAAGGTAAATTGTAACATAATTTGGTGATTATCAATATTAGAAAAATGCAACCAAACTGTACTCATTTCTTATTTTTTTTTTAGGTGAAGTCGTTTTATGATGGCACTATGTATGAACAGGACGATAAAAATTTTCCACAAGAAACCAAAAGTAAAGCTGAACCACCTCCGGAAGAAGTTTCTGTAGCAGTTTTACCTCCTGTAGACGCAAACTCGCAAAACCTAATGAGACGCAAAATATTTTTAAATTCTTTAATGAAAACGTAAGAATTTGAAATTGATAATTTTATTGTCTTTAATGTTTGTTTTTTCCAAAATAGGATACAACAGCTTATGCAAACACTTGGCACTTCTTATACAATAATATGGCCAGATTTGCAAGCTCTGGTGAGAACTTTTAGTCTGAGGGCAGACAATATTACATTTAAACCATTCGTATGGAATTATATAGGTTTAGTTTTGTTAAATTTGTAAGTGATTTAATTTAAATATTTTTAATATTTTTTTAAATTAATTATTTTGTAGGCTTTCTTGGAAAGATGAATCCTTGAAAAACATTTTGGAAGAACCTAGAGCTCAAGAATACATAAACATGCTAATTGAAAGTCTTCCACATAAAAAAGCCTTTATTAATGATGTACTGGACAATTTTAGAGATTTGGAGGTGTTTGTTGAACAATATATCACCAAGGATGATTCCATTCAGTGATACCAATGTGTGATCTCTTTTTTAGTGTCAAGAATATAAACTATATTAGAAAATAATATAATTAAGTATTCTGCATCAGTTTGGTTTTGTTTATTTACCACGGATAAGGAAGTACCTACTTACTGAGCATTCTATACTTAGAACATAGAACAGGTAAAGCGCTTTCCTACGGACATAAGGAGTAGGAACGCGCCATTCTGCTTATGAAACTAAAGTGAAGCCAAGTTTTTCTTGGGCTGAAACTGTCAACACAACCGATGAAGAACTTCAAATAGCTCTGACAAGTCAATTCATTAGCAGGCAGTTGGACCTTGATCAGTTTCATATCTACACCGCGAATCAAATTTCTCAGAAATCTCCGTCACCGCATAGCAAGATTCCTGAAATCAGAAGTAATCACCTTTTCAGAGGAAGAAAAAGTAATAGAAAATTAATGTAAGGAGGGAGTAGGCAGACATTTTCCATTATCCAAACATGTCCCCCTGACCTTTACAAACCAGCTCAAACACCATATTAAAACAAAAGATGAGATATCAGTGTGTACCAAGTCATATAGATATCCATAAAGAGGAAGTGAAAAACCAGATATCTTCAATGTTGGAACAAGGAATTATCAAACCAAGCCAGTCACCTTGGTCTTCCCCGATATGGATAGTTCCAAAAAAAACAGACGCCTCTGGAAAAATAAAATGGCGGATAGTAGTGGACTATAGGAAAGTAAACGAGAAAACTATCGACGATAAATACCCCATTCCAAACATAACAGACATTTTGGACAAACTTGCCAATACTTCACGTCCTTGGATCTGGCAAGTGGTTCCCACCAAATCGAAATGGCTAAGGAAGATATATCCAAAACTGCTTTCAATATCGAAAATGTCCATTACGAGTACGTCCGGTGCCGTTTGGACTAAAAACGCTCCAGCTACGTTCCAGAGGGTAATGGATAAGGTTTTGAAAGGCCTCCAAGGCGAAAATTGCTTAGTGTACATGGACGATATCATTTAGTTAAGCACATCACTTGAAGAACATCTGGTTTATCTTTCGAAATTCAAATGAACAAATAATGCGAGTTCCTTAAAAAGGAAGTTGCTTTTCTTGGACATATACACCAGAAGGAATAAGACCAAATCCGGCTTAAATTAAAGCCATACTTACCGCGAACCACGAAGAAAATTTGAGGATTTCTGGGCCTCCTTGGATATTACAGAAACTTTATCAAGGACTTGGCTAAAATTACTAAACCTCTATTGCCTCAAAAAGGACGATAAAATAGAACTAACACCATAATTTTTGAACTGCATTAAAACTGGCAAAAATTTACTGACAAGTCAACCTTTTCCGCAATTTCCAGACTTCAGCAAGTCTTTTAATCTAACTACTGATGCTAGCAACTATGCAATTAGAGCTATACTATCCCAGATACCAATCGGCAGCGATTAGTCCATTGCATACGCCTCTAGGATACTCAACGAAACCGAGTTCCAACTAAATATTTCAATATTCCACCATTGAAAAGGAAATGTTAGCCATAATCTGGGGCACCAAGTACTTCAGACTCTACTTGTTTGGAAGAAAGCTCAAGATACTTTCAGATCACCGTGCTCTCCAATGTCTTTTTTCCATGAAAGACAATAATTTCAAAAAACTTAGATGGCGTTTAAAAGTAGAAGAATTTGCTTATGAGATAATCTATAAGAAAGGAAAATCAAACACCAATGCAGATGCTCTGTCCAGAGTCGAAATCCATACCAAAGAAATAACCCAACCACCACAAGACGGAGATAATGCATCTTTGTACAACAATGCAGAATGAATCCTCGACATAGACGAAGTTCTAAAGAAACCCGCTCGCAAGCGAAGATACAAAAAGGTCATCAGCGAAATCCTTGATAATCTAGAACCCACACAATTTAACTAACCCAAACTAGACACACTGCTCAGGAAGAACCTATACTCGGCATCTCAATCAGCGAATGAGCCCTTAACTACTACAATAACCAAATTGTCAAATCAAGTCTGTATTAATTATAATCCAGCAAAGCCGATAATCGAAGTAGCCTTCCCTAACAAATCCAGGCTACATGTCCAAGTAAGCAAGAAAAACTTAGAAGGAAGCTTTATAAAGCTTCTTAAAGAAAAAATAGACCCCAAAAAAAAGTATGCAATATTCTTTAAGGACGAAAATCGTTATGTTACTCTATGCAGCATTCTTGAGAAACTTAAAAAATCTCCATTTGACTTTATCAAATGCTATTTTCTCCTAGAAGACGTCAATAGCAAAGAAAGACAAAGTAAAATAATCCAGGCCTTATTATTATCATTGTTATTAAGGAAACCAAAGCGCAAATCCGAAAGAAATATTTATTACTGGCCTAAACCAGATATCAAAAATATCATAAATGTTTGCGACACCTGTCAGTCATACCTAGCTGTCAGTCTAACAAATACTATAGAAATCCAGCCAAACATAAATTCATGATTACTCAACACCAACTAGACCTTTGGAAATTATTCATCTAGATACTTTCAAGCCGGAGGGAAAAGTTTTCAACAATTTTTGATTCCTTCCAGCCCTCCAGGCTTTTGAATAAAAGTGTAGCGCCCTTTCGGTTTTTCCTTTTCTTGCTTTAACGGTTATCTCGGGCGCCACCCTCAGGATTATTGTGGTTGAGGGCCCACGTGCACCAGGTAGCTTGTTACAGTGGAGATCAGGGGTCGAATCAGATGCTGGAAGTTATTCCTTCTATACCTCCTGTAAATCCTCCAGAAAACTCCAAAGGAAGACACATGAAATCACGATTAAGCTCTGGTATTTATTGCTATAAATTTATGTCAATAAGGCAATTCCTATCGTAAAACATAACATTCCTTAAGCAGAGTGAATAGAGTGAATGAAGCGGGCGTGCAATGGAGAGAGTGAAAATGTGTATGTGTGCGTGCGTGTAGATTAATGATAACGGGCGGTTTATAAGCAAGCGGTGAGTAACAGAAAATAAGAAGCGGTCAAGCAAGCGGTGAGCAACAGAAAATAAGAAGCGGTCATGCAATACAAAAGCGGTTAGATCTTAACGGTTTTAACTGGTTCGAATACTGATGTATCCGTTTCACACTTAAGTAAGACATTTCGGAAACAGACATGAATTTACTTGGTTGGTCAATACGGTAACCTTAAATCGGTTAGAATCAACCGCAACGGCGGTGGAAATAAAGCCCTGTCCGTACACATGAACCGTGACAGTATACATAATATCTAAGAGAAAACTATCCATACACATGAACCGTGACAGTTTATAGAACCTTACACTATGTCGTGACAATAAAACATAAACCAATATATGAAAAGAAACTGTCCGTACACGTAAACCGTGACAGCTATAAAACTTTAAACTTTGTGAAAATAAATCTCTTGGAGAAAACTGTCCGTACACATAAACCGTGACAATTTATAGAACTTAACTTTGTAAAAATAAATATCTTAGCGAAAACTATCCGTACACATAAACCTTGATAGTCTATAGAATCTTAAACTCTGTCCGTCCAAGTGAACCGTGACAGTAAAACAAAAATATAGTTTACCAACCAAGTATTAATGAAAAATAACTGACTCGCGTAGCGGTGAAACAGGTACCACTCGGTATTTCGGAGAGAAGGGCTACCTCAGTATTCGGTGGAAGTGGGAAGCGTCTAGGTACTTAGTTGGTGGACTCGGGCCAGACTGACTTAACCCAACGCCGTTCGTTTGTAAGGAAAACGCTCGACGATGGAAGGGCAAGCTTCGTGGGAGAAAATACCATGGTGCGCGCTTCGGCTACCATAGGTCCAAAGCCAGCGATGCAGCCTCGAGCGTGCGACCAACCAAACTGCTATTTGCACCGAGGTCACGCGTAAAATATTACTATATTTAGAAATGAATAATATTTCAGAGATATTCAAGAAAGCCGCGCTTCTTCTTAAAATCAAAGAAAAGTCGTGTGCCTTTAGTTACACAAATAATTAAAAATACGATAATCAGGTAAAATCATTACCGCGGGATTGACCGAAAATTACCTAGAGCAAATAGTTGAATTAAAGTCAATTAATTAATTAAATTGAAGTCAGAGACTCACACATTTTCGGAAAAAATCTGGTAATTCCGTTACAAAAGAGTAACCTTGATAAATAATTCACATATAAAAAATGCCAGATACTTGTCAATGGCTGAAAAAGTGGGGATGGATGTCAACTTGCAAGAGAAAAGTATAGAACTCTCCGCATTTAAATTCTGTCTGGCAATCGAGAGAATGAAAGGTTTTGCTGTGAAAATAAGGCTGAAAAATCGGCAGACGGTAATCATGGTTCGAAATCGAGCAAATGCGCAAAAAAAATCCGTGGACATTTTGAACGGGGAGCAGGCATTAAAACCACTTATATTCTCATCAGTTAACTAGCCACATTCATGGCCATTTGCACTGCTATCACTTAATGGATATTTAATCTAAGTGAAGCTTTGGATGTGACTTTTGTTTCTACAAGAGTCATATTCAAAGCTTCACTTGGATTAAATATCCCTTAAGTTATAGCGGCGTAAATAAATGGCCGTCGCCCTCAAAATGCCAGACAAAAAAAAATGACTCCACTAAACAGTCACTGTCTCAGGGTCTATCAGTGAATGATCTTAATGCCCTTCTAATCTTCATAGCTCATCATGGAATTGGAATAACACGCATACCTAACAGTCACCGATAGTGGAACAGAATTTAAGAATGGATTTATACAGGAATTTGTAGATACACATAAGATAACCATCTATTATACTACCCCTGATAACCCACAATTCAACGGGATGATAGAAAGATTTCACTACACCATTATCGTCTATCGAACGCCTGAAGATATTTCGAGAAAATAAATAATCCTTAAAGGGGGTGTGCGCCAAAAATTAAAGTTTTAGTGTGAAAAAATCTAAGAATAACTGTTCAAACCTCGTTATTCTACGATAAACCATCGCTGAGATATACCGCTTTAAAGTGTGGACGACGCTCTCATGACGTCACGAAAACTTCTTCCAGTCGCGCTCCGCATTGTTAATTTGATTGTTTCCGGCACGCCGGAGTGGTTTTTGTTTAGATTATTGCAGGAAAAACATATGTAAATTTAATTAACTCCACTTTCTCGTGCGTCGCTTGAGCTGTCGTGACGTCATAGGGTGAGATGCGGTACTAATTATACTGCTACGGCTAGTCAGCTTCAGTTCGGAGGCCATGGGTTCCTTGTATACATCTTACCTTTGGGCGCCACCAAGTTAATTGTGACTTAACTAGGAAGATAACCTAATGATGTTATAAACAAAACCTGTGCAATTGGAGAGCTTATCAATAAAACAACTAATTAGGTACAATAATGTATCTGGCTTCTTTATTAAAAAATAATAACAATAATGAATAGGGATAGCCAGGATATCATTTATGGCTTGTACCAATTTATAAATATTTGATTATAAAAAAATTAATGTAAATAACGCATATATAAATATGAATTTTAAGTGAACATGACTAAAAACCTTTTGGTATTTACACTTGTGAGTGATAAGAAAAATACAGTATGGGTTTACCAACAGGCAAATTAAACACAGAAAGATGAAAGTTATTGTTAGGGCAACCTCAGGGTAAAATTCTAGAATTTTATTTAAGGGGCACTTACCGAACCTAATTCAGTATCCAGTGATTTACATAGGATTTGCCTATATAGTAAAAGGTGTATAACTTACATGTGATACAAGTGTTTGTTATCTTCACATGTATGTGTAAGTCCAGAAGTTCCAAGAGTGAGGTTAGCTACATGTTTGGTCCAATGAACTATAACCTAGACTGGAACGAGTATACATATTAACGGACGTGACGCCACATTGCTAAACAAGTGCCGCTGCTGCGGAGGGGATACCCGTCTTTGTCGCACTCATTACGTTAAACGGCGGAAATTGATTTTAAAACGTATTGTAAATGATAAAATTTAATAATTTTGTTTTGTTCGGTTTAGAAAAGAGCAATTAGTTTTTTATTTAATAGGAAAAAGATAAAATAACGTTTAAATAGTTCAAGGGAAAATTAAACCAATGCTTTTAGTTGCTAAGAAAAAAAAATGTGAGGTTCTGTTTGCATGGCATACCTAATTATTAGAAAAACTTGTATTCCTTTCAGGTAAGCTTCTAAAAACTATTAGATATCGAAAATACATTCTAAAGGGCCGGTTTCTCAATAGCGAGTCACCTCTGGGTTGGTTTTAACTCCAGGTTAAACGTTTCCAGTTGCAATATTTACCCTGGAGTAAATGCTTAACCCGGGGGTGACTTATTGCTATTGAGAAACCGGCCCAAAAACACAGTATTGATTTCTTAATTTTATTTTTCATTTCAAGAAACATTAGCAAGATTTTTTTTTAACAATGGGATAAAGCTAACATTTTTACATTTGCAAGAGGTGAGGGTTTTCGGGACTTAAAAAATAGTCGGTTTTGATTGAAAATATTTTTATTACAATTCAGTACAAATTACAATAATCTACTTTTTAATTAATCTAATTTTAATGTAGGTATACAAATTAGCTATTGAACTTGTCCAAGACAACCAATGGTTGTCTCTGCGAAGTTGCTCTCAAGACTAAAAGTAATGGACAGTAATAGAGACAAATACTACCAAAAAAACAATTAAGGTACCTGTCGCAAATTAGGCCATGTTCAGATGTTTTATTCTTTTCCTCACATTATCCTCTAAGTTATCCACCAGACCACCAACCCCGACAAAAATCAGGAGCTTATATGTGAAGTGTTTTGTTTCTATTACTTGAATATTAACACCAGTTTATTAATTACTATGCTCCTTATACGGCTACCAGGCACAGCATCCTTTTCCAATAATTTTTTTTGTAATGATGATTCCAAATAATCGCTCTGCCTAAAATGGTCACTGCATAGTACTGTATGAGCTGACGGCTTGAAATTTTCCCAACGAACAGCTTTTATTCATAATCTCAAAACTTCAGGCCTTGACAAAGGAAACCTTAAACAATGAACAACAAAACAATTTTGACTATATTTACCTTTTGGTGTAGGCAAATAATAATATGTGAGCAGAAATGCTTGTATTATTGATTTGATTCTAACCTACATATGAATGAAGGGGAAAAATACTTACTTATGAAATCGTAGCTTAGTCCCCGGTGTCCTTTCATTTGTACATCTATAGGCACAAGAATAGACAACCATTTTCTATAGTTTTTATGCACATTATCTCCCAATTTCACAACAAAATCTCCAAAAAATAGCTCAAATATAATGAATTTCTTTGGAACGTCATATATCAGCGAGCAACAGAAAAGAACAACATTCCCCTTTGCGACATCCGTCTTTGTCTAACAAGGTGGCTTCACATTTTGACGTATATGGCAATCGTGTGCGCATTCCAGTCTTGGTTATAGTTCATTGGTTTGGTCTCACTGTAGATAGACAATGGTATGATAAGTGAGTCATGAGTCCTATCCACGTGGAATCTGTTTTATGTAGAACTCAATGTGGTTCTAGCAGAGCGGTACCAAGAGGGTTGCTGAAGGGAGGCTACCAAAGCCAACTAAGAGCAATCTAGATCTAGTCTAGAATCTCTTTCTAGGAGCTGTCCAACTAAGCCTAAGAGTAGGACCCTATAACGATGTTCGTATAAAAAAACAAATCGAGCCCCAAATATTAGAAATAATCTTACCTCAAATTGAGGGATACTCTAGACCAAAGGTGAAGTCTTAAACTTCCAAAAGCTGCTCGGAACAGTCCTATTGAAGAAACGAAACACGTGTTGAAGAAAATCTCAAACTTACCGAAACAAAATCCAAAATGACCAAGGGACGACTCCAGACAATTATCAATAAGAAATTAGTCTAAACCTTGAGTTCCCTGGCACAACATTCCAAAAAGTCTCGCCCAAAATCAAATAGGCCGAGACCAACCTTTCGGTATCAAGTCTCAAGATCAAAAGGGCTGATTCTTCCTTTAGATTTCGGAAGAAGGCTTTCACTTGTCAAACTTCTAATTTTGACATTAAAGAAAATTATAGAAAAAAGCGTGTTCAATTTCACTCCAAGAATACGAACTGAAAGTCTGGTTGGATAAAAATGACTGGTGAATATTGAAAAATGCCTATAGAACATATTGTCACGCTAAAAAGTTTTTATAATTTACAAAAGGAAATATTTTTCATAAAAAAAACTGAATATTTTAATTTTCTATTCAAAGTTCAGTTCACTGACTTTTCGCAAAACTGCAAGTCGTTTCCTTTTGTAAAATTAAACAATTTCGGTTATGAATCAATAACTATAATTTTGTAACTTCGATGAGTCCGCAAAACGATAGTTCAATTATTTCAAAGGTAAAATTGATTTTGCTGACTTATCAAAGACTCGATGGCGAAAAACCGAATTAAAGCTTGGACAGTACCCTCGCAGACTTCAAGAAAGTACAAAGTGTTGTGCAAAATTATGTTGAGTCATATAATGTAAGTACGAACCAAAATCTTTCGATTTGTATTTTATCGCAATCTGATTTTTAATGATTCATGATGACACAAAATTTTAATTGATTCTTTACATTAATAAATTGATTTGTTATAGTGCCCGGCACCTCCACCATATGTTACGTCCAGATTTTGGTCGCAACGTCGTCCAAATACCAGACGAATAATCCGGGATTGGAAGGAATAAAAGGTCCAATTTAAAACAATAACAAATCGGGATTTATTAATAAATAATAGAAAAGAAAGTTTAACAAAAAAATTGAATAAATAAAATAAAACAAAATGAAATTTTGGAAATTAAAAATTGAAAGTTAAATCAGATTGCGATAAAATACAAATCGAAAGATTTTGGTTCGTACTTACATTATATGACTCAACATAATTTTGCACAACACTTTGTACTTTCTTGAAGTCTGCGAGGGTACTGTCCAAGCTTTAATTCGGTTTTTCGCCATCGAGTCTTTGATAAGTCAGCAAAATCAATTTTACCTTTGAAATAATTGAACTATCGTTTTGCGGACTCATCGAAGTTACAAAATTATAGTTATTGATTCATAACCGAAATTGTTTAATTTTACAAAAGGAAACGACTTGCAGTTTTGCGAAAAGTCAGTGAACTGAACTTTGAATAGAAAATTAAAATATTCAGTTTTTTTTATGAAAAATATTTCCTTTTGTAAATTATAAAAACTTTTTAGCGTGACATTACTGTCCCTTTCGCTTGGTATAATCAAACATGCTCTATTCCTCATCAACCTCTTTTCTTAGCAGTAGGAGCAACCAGCCTCAGGGACAAAAACATTAGACAAATTTCAGGTGTCGGACTTCACCAATGCAAGCCCTATCATGACAAACTCTGTTTCATACCTAGATTTTCTGCAGACTCCATTCAGGGACCAGAATGTGCCAGAAAATTGTACGAGGGCAGCACAGTCGAAAAAATAAGTCAATATTGCCCAATGAGCTGTCACACAGCAAAATCAACGATTATTTCAGAAATACTTGAGGAAACATATGTAATTACACACCCCAAACCAAATACTATTCTCACGTGTGAGGAAAAGTCCACTGAGGTTCCCAGCCAATACAAACATCAAGGATCTATCAAAGTCCACCTACCCTGTCACTGCAAACTTCATTCAGACGGTGAAATAATCATACCAAAAAGATTTCCTTGTCCTGAAATACCTACAAGTATTCCAAAAACTGTACATATCATACCCGCCACCTGGTCCAATTTAAAGTCATTTGTGTTGGATCCTAAACTGATACAAAGTACACCAAGGTACCAAAATATAACTGAGTGCCTCAACACAAATTGGACACTGCATATTCCTCATCTAAATTTAACATCAAATGACAACGCAATAAAAGACATTTTAAATAATATTGATTCGAAGTATAATTTAATTACATCATTTGGCACTAATTATACCGTTCATGGTTACACACTGTTCCTAATTTGGAATACAATTCTGTCCATACTCCTAGGTTTCCTAATTCTTAGGCAAAACCGCCTAATTGTAACTGTCGGGACCATTCCATACGCAAATGGAGAGACAGGAACTACCCTGGGATCAACCATGACCCACGATGCATTACTTGGAATAATCTACTTTTGTCTAATAGTCTTCCTATTCTACATAGCTTATCATCTGGTCACTTGCAGGCGCTGCCAAATCTCTCAATGTTGTCATAAAAACTCTGAGAAACAGAAAAAACGAAATAGTGTCCCTAGATCCTGCGAGGAAAATATTGAATTAGAAACAATCACCCCTCGAATCACCCCCTCGTCCCAATTGAATTCAACTGAGAATTCAACAAAAAGATTCTCAATAGAAATAAATGATGAGAAAAGTCAAATATCTCTAGCCCCAGGAGAAAAAATTAATTTATCAATTGAATGTCTTTGAATAAGTACAGGATGTTTCCTGTGCAAAGTAGATAGGCCCAAAACACTAAAGGGTACTTATTTCTTATTTGTAATTATTCTTCTATACCCTTGTCAATTGATGTATATTGTGGTGTTATTTAAGCCTCAGCAGTGATATCACAATGGCCAGCTGTTGGATGAATATCATTATAATTGCATTAATGCTTACTCAGTATATAAGAAAAATTAAGACAAAAAGATACATGTATGTGCACAATACATGTTGAAAGTACGGACGTCGTACATTTTTAATGAAGAAAAAAAAAAAATATGGGTCTAATCTAATTGGGGAGTTAGAAGTTGAATAAACAAACTATCTAACAAAATATTTGAAAAAATAAATAAAAATATATAATGGGTACCTAATAGGAAAATAATGAATTATGGGATAAAATGGAATAAGTTTACTATTACGTATAGTCTTCACATGAAGTGAAAGTGGTCCAAAATTCACTAAATTCACTAAATAATAATTACCCCCACTGAAAAAAAAAACAGAGACATATAAAATTGATTCAGTTGATTGGGCATTAAGGGAAATGAGGGGACCAATAACTTATATCAAAGCACGATTTAGAGAAATAAATAAATAAGAATACTTTAAAACAATTAATTAATATACAAATATACAAGTTTTTTTAAACTAATCTTTAATCGACTATTTTAACCTAGTTATAATATGGGAAAAATTGAATTAATAATTAAGGGGTCTAAGTTTATATTGGTTCTAGACGTACGTAGTAATAAATTTAGATATTAAGCAGTAAATAATAGGAGATACATACACTTTTTTTTGTTTCATGTACACAAACAAACTGTAAAACCCGTCGAATCTGAGACTCTGAAGCCTTGAACCTCCATTCCTATATGATGAAGAGTACCAGCACCGAGACCAGCACCAATACCACAGAAACCCAGACCACAGTCTCTGGCCACATCCAGCATGCAGGAAGATTCTGTGAAAGCTAGCACTCAAAAGCGCACTGTTGCCAGTATTCCAAAGTTCTGATCAATCTGAACAAACTGGAGACACCACCTGAAAATAGAAGCACAAGACAATCAGCCAGCTATAGGGATAGGTCACTCAAGTTACCTATCATGCCTCCCAAAGTCTGCGAGAATTCAATCAGACTACCAAACCGGTCACAAACACACACACAAACTCTGAACTTATCAAATGCAAGGCAAGCCGAGAGAACAAAAATACTCAAACGCCGGAGTACCCATATCAGCAGGGTCAATCCAGGTACCAGGGTACCAAAGAACACTACACACTGCACAAAAAACATCTTCACAAAGGGTGTTCTCCCAGCATTAAGAGGCGACGACACTCCCCGCAACCGAAAACTGCTTAGCTTGCAACCCAAAAAATAAAAAACTCATTCATGGAAGTTTGTTTTGATTTCTGTAACCAAAAAACGAGGTTATGTCAAGTCAGAACCATAACATAACCAAGTACCGTACTGTGCTAGTACTACGAGTACCTGAACAAATCGAGGCAGATCCCAGCATCCGCCAGGTCAAGCTAATGACTTGGGCGGGCGAACCCATAGATGGCGCATCATTTGCAAGCGATCAGTGCGACGAACCAAGCCAGCGCCAGCCGACTCCGACTTACGACGAAACGCAAACACAGAACAGCAACAGCAAAATGGAGTAAACCAGACCGACAGGGCCGTATCAAGGCTCAGAGACTCGAGAAAACGACGTGTACAAGACAAGGTTGTTTTGAATTTTTTTTTACTTTTAATTTCTTTTGTATTTTAATTAGATTTAATTTTTAGGGATTTATTAATTTTTTTTTTCTAATTTTTTTTATTTCATTTTTGTTTCATTTGGTTATTTTTTTTTTTTTTTGCCTATGTGATTTAGGGACCTTCAGCCATTCTCTGTAATACTTTGGTTTATCTAGAGCTGGGGTCCAGCTCTTTTACGCCCGAGGGTAATGTCACGCTAAAAAGTTTTTATAATTTACAAAAGGAAATATTTTTCATAAAAAAAACTGAATATTTTAATTTTCTATTCAAAGTTCAGTTCACTGACTTTTCGCAAAACTGCAAGTCGTTTCCTTTTGTAAAATTAAACAATTTCGGTTATGAATCAATAACTATAATTTTGTAACTTCGATGAGTCCGCAAAACGATAGTTCAATTATTTCAAAGGTAAAATTGATTTTGCTGACTTATCAAAGACTCGATGGCGAAAAACCGAATTAAAGCTTGGACAGTACCCTCGCAGACTTCAAGAAAGTACAAAGTGTTGTGCAAAATTATGTTGAGTCATATAATGTAAGTACGAACCAAAATCTTTCGATTTGTATTTTATCGCAATCTGATTTAACTTTCAATTTTTAATTTCCAAAATTTCATTTTGTTTTATTTTATTTATTCAATTTTTTTGTTAAACTTTCTTTTCTATTATTTATTAATAAATCCCGATTTGTTATTGTTTTAAATTGGACCTTTTATTCCTTCCAATCCCGGATTATTCGTCTGGTATTTGGACGACGTTGCGACCAAAATCTGGACGTAACAATATATCAAAAAGTAGAACAGGTCTAAAGAAAACGCCTAGACAAAACAGCTGTTCAATGACATGATGGAAATGAAAAATCAAAAAGTAAACAACAATTATTATCATAACCTCAGATTATTTATTTATCAATTAGATTTGCAAACAGAGATGATGAAAAGATCTCTCCTTTTCCTAAGATTCTAATCAATAAGAGCGGGCCCTGCCGTACTGAATCAAACCTTCCTAGATCAATCAACATAACTTGCAAACCTGCACAAAAAACTTTCAGTAGAAGGCAGTAATCAAGGTAACAAAATCTGGGCACAGAAAAGACAGTTGTTTATTCATTTATTTCATTGTAGTTCTATATAGAATCATATCTACTAGAGCAAAACACAGTAGCATATAAACAAGAAATTGAAAATGCTACAGTTGGACGTCAGGAAAACACTTATAAATAATTATACCCAGCATTACCGGGAAAAAACGGAGACTATCTACAGGAAATTGAATCGAAAGCTACATGAATCCATCAAAGAAAATTACACAGGAAAAAGAAACATAACTAAGCAAACCCCGCTCACCTACAAACCTAGCACGAAGATCTACACCAAGAAAACTGTCAAGTGCAACCAACTACTTCCAAGATTCTCTTCCAAGACAGTTAACACTACAATATTGTGACCATTGACACTCAAGACACGACAATACATAAAAAGAATATTAAAAATCTTCATTCAAAGAAGAATTTTCAATGGACTCGGCAGTATTATTAAAATCATGTCTGGAAACCTGGACCACGAAGACGCCCAAAGGTACGACGCCGCAACATTGCAACATAGACAAGAGAACATCGTCTCCCAAGTGAATCAGCGGATGAATCTTAACACCAAAATAATGAAAAATTTCAACCACACGATCTCCCTTATAATTCACAACGAAGAAACTATAAAAAAACAAGCGAACAAAATTAATTCCGAACGTCTTAGATCAGTTGAACTTAGTCCTCCAAGTCATCTTGCAAATCCTCAACGAGCTCGAGGTAGCTATAACATTTGCAAAAACAAACACTCTTCACAACTCCCTTATCAAACCAGACGAACTGAAATGGGCCGTTAGGTAGCAGCGATGGTTCTAGAATATCAGTCATGTCGTTCGTCTGACGTGTGTGGCGCTGTCGAAAAGTGTACCGCAATCTTCTCATCAGTCTGGCAACAGGAATCACTTATAGTTTTCATCAAAACAACTGGATCCACCTGAGTATGAGAGGAAGTAAGGTATTTTGGTGTTGCTCGAGCTGTGTGGTCAAGGGATCTGATGGAAAGCTCTATTATTCTCCTTCTCATCATTTTCGTCCAGTAACAGCGTCTTCAAACTAAAGATTCCACCTCTCCCAAAAACATCTCCCTCTCACGTCCAATCCTTTCAATGTGATTCGACTTATTATGCAGTTCAGTATTATGCTCTTCGATGGTCTCAGTTAAGTGATTAATGATCTTAGGTTCCGAATTTAGATTATCCTTGGCTATCTCCGAACACACGGGAACAGTATCAAATTATCCCTAACAATAACTATGTAGGTACCTATATCCTTTTTTAAGTTTCGATTGACAGCTCTTGAAAAGGACTTTGGATGGCATTGGATGCAGATCCAATTACTTTGGGATCTATGTCTGCAGCCCTTGAAGCTTAAAGCCATTTTCAAAAAAAAAAATTATCACCGGCACATCGCTCAATTCGAATTGACGTTTTCAATTAAAAGAGATGAACGATAAGTATGAAAACATTCATTTTCCCGCCAAAATTTGCTTGCTTGTCAATGTCAATATGTATTGGGTGTAGCAATCCCCTCATTTTTATTCGAATCGGTGACTTCACCAATGAGTTAGTTACCTTTGTTAAGTGAATGGAAATGACTATGACCGACATAGAATGGTGGATCCATCGGTAACATTTGCGCAGGGTTTGAAATTGAGAAGAAAATGTCGGAAAAGTCACTGCTTTATTCGCAGAACTTCGCTATGAAGACAGTAATGAATTATTTTGGAAGCAAACAGCTTCCGCAAACTAAACTTGAACGTGGATTTCCCTTTCTTTTGCGAGTATCCTTTCTGATTTTGTGTATCCAAATTTTGACAAATGTAGAATTTGATGGAAACTTATGGAAAGACGCATCCGCCAGTGAATAAGAATTATTTTTATGAAAAGGCACACTACAAAGAATCACCATTGTTAGGAAAAAAACCTTGAAAAAACCGAGGAAATAATAGTGTTTTTCAAAAGTATTGTCTACAAACCACTGTCAACGGCTGTCAACCATTGTTTTCATACTCTTTTGGCATCTGACAGTTTGATGCCAGAGAGAGAGGCTTTTAAATTGAAAAGGTCAATTAAGATCAAGATGAATAAATCGGACCTATCTTCGTGTATTCAAAAGAAAGCTAGGCAACACTGGGGTTATCCCCATAAAAAATATACTTTGAAAAGATTATTCTCCTAAAACACCTCGAACATTAATTTAATTGAAAAGAAATTTGAATTTCAAGTACTACTTACATATATACAAAAACCGATATGTTCAAACGTTTATTCATTTCGGTAGTTCCTGGAATGTGGATTGGTGATTCGTTTCAATTGCAAATGAGTTTATTAACTGATAAGATTGAAAACGATTTCAAGGAATTTATCAAAAAAATATCTTTCTATTATTGATAATGATAAGCATATACCTACCAAGTTGATCGGAAAATGATAAAAAGTGCATGGTATTTTTTCATTAAACGAATTCCCAGTAATAATCATAATAAAAATATAAGTTTTCGAGATAGGTACCTAATCATTATTGTTGTGATCGTATTCTCCTTGGAATAGCAAGATATTATTCTCCTTTCTTTTCTACGTTTCTTTTCCGAGTATGTCCCATTTTAATATACCAAACTGAATGGAAATAACACGAATCCTTGAAAGCCGATAGGACCTCTAACGGTATTCCAATAATGGTAGAGAAGCGCCAGTAATAGTAATCTTAACACAACAAGCGCTAAAGGAGCAGGAATTTTCCACGCCCTGGAAGGTGATGAGACTAGATTTTATATCACTGCATAGGCGCCAGAACCAAGATTACCACCAAGAGAGATGATAAGAGCAAAATCAGAAAGGCAAATGGCCTCTGCTTCTACTAGATAGAAAAGGATCACAGAAATGGCTGGGATTTGTATTCTGACGACTGATATGAGCTGGGAGAACTATCCAGAGAACCGAATAGCCACACGATTAGGTAACTCTTCTTCACTGAGAAAATTTTTTCATTGTCATAGCTAATTTTTCTGCTACCGTAGCCAAAAATTTTGGCTACATAGGGGACAGCCAAGATCTTTACTACCGCCGAAAAGATAACTTTACTGGCACCGTTTATTTGCGGTAGCAAAGTGACTTTATAAAGAATTTACTCACAGTTTCTACAAGGTCACTTTGCTGGCATAGAAAAGCTACTTTGCTGTCGTAGGAAAGTAACTATGCTGTCCTAGAAAAGAGGTTATATACCCTCAAAAACATCCTTTTTTGCTATTGAAAAGTAGATTGCTAAGACAGAAAAGATATTTGTTGTTGTTATTAGAAATGCTTCCTGAAATAGGAAAGCGTTTGTCTCAGAACAAAAAATTTCTTGCCAGAATCAGCCAAGTGTTTTATTAGCCATGGGAAGTTATTTGTCTCACCAATAGCAAAAATATTTTGCTGGAAATCTTTGGAAATATGTAGTAGCGCGTCCATGATAACAAAACCAGGAGATAAACAAACTCTATTTAAACCCCTAAACTTTCATTACCTGAGCTGAAATAATGTCAATTAATGAAAAGTTTGGCGCTAGAGTTGTTTCTGCTAGTTTTGATGGATGCGCTGGCACCGTTTCCAAAAAGATTCCCAGCGACGGACACTCGACTTGACTCGACAGCATCCACGATCCACACTATTCCACACCGTACGGCGTTAGCTACTAAACTAAAATGGAAGAAAATGAACACGAAACATATTTTATCGGTTATTTTTGGACCCGAAGAAATCACGGAAATGTCCGAACGGTATTTTTAGTTAAGTTATTTGGCTAGGGTAGCAAAAAACATTACTGTAACAATAACAAAAATTACAGGAATTTTTTTTTGCTGCAACAGTAAAGTATCTATCTATCTTAGAAAAGTTCTATTTCGGAGAAGCAGAAATATTTTCATAAAATTTTAATTTTGCTATAACAGCAAAGTTTGGTTTTGGAATAAGAAATATCTTTGCAGTTTCAATAAAGTAGTTTCAGCAAAGTGGTCTTTTCTGTAGAAGCAAAATAACATTGCTACCTCTAAAACATTTTCCACTGTAACAGCTAAAAAAAAACCAGCAAAGAATTTTCTCCTGGGACTTTTCTCAGTGTTACAGCTGGTATATAGGTAGGTATAGAAGAAAGGACCATTCTAATGATACTGGAGTATATTTGAAAGAGTAAAAAAAAATATTTCAAAGTTTTGTATACAAAAATCTATCTTTATTATTAAAATCTTACTTTTACTTAATTTTCTACCTCCATGGTTTTTTATTAGTAGAACTAGTAGCTTTTTTAGAGCCATTGCTCGCCAAGCTTGTACTAGACGTGTTTAAAGGTCTACTAGTGCCTCCTGCTTGTGAACGCACGCTGTCTTTCTTTTGTACTGTAGGAATTGCCTTTTTATTGTTTGTGGTTTGTTCCTGTGACTTGTTACCAGGCGCCAAATCTGATTTGGACACCTTTGCGCCATCAGATTTGATAGATTTTATGCTAGTATTTCTCTGGCCAGATCCTGAAGCTTTGGAATTGTCACTGTCGGTATGGCCTACGTTTTTGATAAAATCAAAGACGCTTCTAAAGCTACTACCTCTACTAGACTTGAATTTTGTATTGTGTGTTGTTTGGGCTTTCGATTTTTGCATTTTTTCCAAATGCTCTTTGGTTTGTTCCAGCCTTTCCAACAGGTCATTGTGATACCCTCTAGGTCCGTTAAGGGTAAGGAAAAATTTTCTTGTCATTGTTGATAAAATAAGTGGCGGACATGTTAATCTAAATCCAACGCTTACCAAGCTTGCAATGTCTTCACGATTACCAAACAGCTCTATATTGTCACTGAGGATTGCCATTAGATCATTTGCATTTTCTATAACATAAGAAAAAAAATTAACTTTTTTGGTGCGAGGCTAAAGTATATTGTTACGAATTTGCAATGACAGCCATGTGAGATTCTAAGAATCCGGTTGTTTACGTCTATAGCGCGTCTATTCTGAGAATTTTATTATACTTATTCGAATGGCTCTAGATAATACGAGAGTTCGTGTGTACGATTTAGATTTACGGTTTGATAAAAGCGATCAGTGAATATTTTTATGAAATAACATAAGAAACAAACCAAAAATAATAATGATTATAGTCAATACTTATTTAATTGATTTCTACTGTTGTCAGGTATGATATATTATCAAAATATTTAGGAGGGAAAAAACTAATTAGAATTTTTTTAATATTAAGGTTTTCTTCCATATATTGTTGACTTTATCATGTTTCTATTTGATAAATTGTTTGTTGTTCTATTTTTTAATACTGAATCACCACACTATCATAATTAATCGCGCAATGTAAGTATGTGTGATTAATCATTGGATGATGAATCAACTTTGTGTTTTAGAAAAGAAAAGCAAATGCATTAGCGAGATAAGAAATAATTTTTAAGAATAGTGGGCCACGGTTCAATTATCTAAATAACTATCTATTTCAATTGAGGTCAGGGAAGCTTTGTTTTTATAGAGAATTTGTATAAGATTCTAGAACAAAAACCACAAGAATACGACGAAATTAAGGTTTTATAAAGTTAAACAATTGATTACCTTTATTCAAAACAAATATCACAAAAATTACGACCACACTTAGCACTATTACAATACTTCTTTTAACTACAATCAAGCTCAAGTTGTCACAAAATTAAATCGCAACTCACTGTCTCAACTATCAACTCGCGTTTCACTAATTATCCGATTACTGTCTATAATTTATCACTGCGACTCCGCTTTATGGCGTGTCGTAACTTCTAGAGTTTTGGAGATATGTAATTTGCATCCGTTCGTTTCGAATTAGTTGGTCTAGCATGCGGAAATGTTTGTTGAACACGAAGAAAGAAATGAAGAATCACAAGATGACCAAGCTGAAAAAGACGAGCCTACGAAGATGATGATACAGAAGACAAAATATAACAGTTAGCTAGAATTAGATCAGGAAAAAGTGGCTCTACTACTTTAATTTCTTGAGACGTTGGAAAACAATATCAGATAATTTATTAGAAAAGATGATAATCCAATAGAAACTATAGGAGAATTGCTGATTTTGAAAAAATAGCAGATATTATGGGATGGAACAGTTTGCAAATATTGATGAAGAATTAAGCAATGAGCTGTTAAGCAACATTTTGGAAACTTTTCACTTGATAAGTGACTGACACAGGTGACTGAATTCTACATGATGACAAATGGATCTTTGACAAGCCTAATAACAAGTTGCATACAATAAAAATATACAATGTAATTTAAACGTAGATATTTAATTTCATCTGTACAATATTCAACATTCGTACACAGCCGTATTAGAGAGAAATAATAATTTAGGATTGTTAAGGTTTCCATGCAGGTCTATCACCAGAATTACTCGAAGCAGTACTAACTCTTTTTGATTTTCTTATTTCGGTTTCCTTACTGGTGCTTGGCTTTTGAGGGCGACTTTTCAGTATTGGTGTTGCTGCTTTCAAAGTTTCTTGTTTTTGTTCAATATTTGTTGTTTGGTTTTCAATTTCAGTTGCACTCTCTTTAACATTGTTTTGATCTGATTTCATAATTTCTCTATAACTCAGCGTTGATGATCTACTGCTACTTTCACTTTTATGATCATCTCTCTTTTTCCTGAAACTAAATTTCTTTTTTATTGACCTAAAAATACTACTGGTCTCATTTTTCTCCGGATGTTTTTCCACTGAAGATTCCTTTAATTTGGAAATATGTCTCTTGACTAACTCGTGTTTGGTAAAGTACTCCAAATGATGACCTCTATAAATGTGGATTTTGACGAAAAACTTTCGCGTCATAGTCGAAATAATCAATGGCTGATAGTCGTATCCATAACCAAAGCTGGCTAGAGTGATTAAGTCTTCTTGATCGCCATAATTTTCGATAGAGTATTTCAATTGGTCCAGCAGATCCGCACGATCTGTGAAGAAGAAACACTTCTCAACATCACAAATTTCACTTCAACTACTTAAAGATTTGGTACCTCATATACTTTAGGTAGGAAAATACCCAGAAAAAATTGAAATGAAACAGAAAATGCCAACGAACGAAGTTGATATGATAATGAAATTGTATGTATTTATTAACAGCCTTTAAGTGTAGGTATTTTACTTTTTGAGACCCAAAAGTTGGAGTGTTTTTCATTTCAATTTCAAATTAGGCCTCTTCGAGATATAATATTGTCTCTTTGATTTACAGGATATATTAATGACTAAAGTGGCTAAACGTCTGCTAGCGGAATTATATAGAAAAAAAAATCTGAATGTTCCATTTTTTTCGACAAATCTTTTGTAATAATTGTAAGATTTGTGCACAAGTGACAAGTGCAGTCTAATTGAAAGTAAATTTTGGAGTCAAAGGTATGCTTATGAAGGATGGTTGGTATATAGTAAATCGGGCAAGTGATAAGTAATGACAAAAGCAAGAAGAGCAAATAACTAGCGAACGCTCAGCCAAGAAATACATATAATGAGAAGGAATTTCCATAATAAAAGCTTCTTACCTTCATCATACCTATCATAAATGATAAGTAAGTCAGCTTCCGCAGGTGTGTCATACGCAGTTCTCCCATGTGGTAAGACCATCACGACATCGGAGTCAACTATTTTGACAGTCTGAAAAATTATATAATTTGTACTGTGAATGATTCGGTTTGATATGGTTTCTTTTTTTGTTTTTTATTTTGTATCTACTTTCATTTTTTCTTTTATCTACACTTTTCTCTTTTTCTTAATTTATTTTTATATTAAAGTGCGTTTTTACGAATTGTGACTAATTTATTATTTTTAGTATAAGTTTGGCTTTGTCAATGATTATACAATATACGACAATCAAGCTTTTTTCAAATTAAATTGCCCAAACATGGGTCTATCATGAAAAAATCAATACAATTACTAAATTACCTGGAAAATAAATATTTTTGGTTTATTCTTCAGTTCTGGACAGTGTTTCGTCGTAAATTTACTCCATATGAGCTTCATATCTCTACTTGAATAGGCCACTTTTGCAAAAATCATTATGATTCCATCGCAGTCTTTGGCTTTAATTTTCGTTTGCACTGCAAAATTAACGAATAGAAAAAAAATTAGTGTAAAGTCATTTTATATTATTGTGTTAGCTTTCAAATTTTCATTATTAGTCTTGATTTTTATTCAACGTTTGAATATATGAGTCATATCTAGCACCCTCTTCGTCGTCAAGTGTTCCGTACAGCGATTTTCGTGCTGTTCCTACGAAATTCAAGATTCCGCATTTACTTCGTTTTCGCGAGAAAAATTTCTTTAGGAATTTCTTTGTTACAATTCGCGATTGACTTATTTCAATATTTGCTTCGAATAAAGCAGCAATAAAATCTTTAGACCAAGCAGTTTGGTTCAAAGTTTTTTTGGTTCTTGGTTAAATTTTATGTGTTCTTGAAAAGAATTGGAGTAACAATGACATCATCCATATAGACTAAACATATTTTGTTTTGTAGTCCGGATAAAATATTGTCCATCACTCTTTGAAAAGTGGCTGGGGCGTCTTTTAACCCAAAGGGCATGCGTGTATAGGTATTTGTAATGTCCGTTTTCTATGTTAAAAGCAGTTTTAGGAATTGAGCTTGGGTGCATTTCCATTTGGTGGAAACCAGAAATTAGATCTAAGGTTGTGAAATAATGACTTTTGCCAAGCTTGTCCAGAATGGCAGATATATTTGTCAATGGATATCTGTTATCGATCGTTTATTCGTTCAATTTACGCTAGTCGATGACCATTCGCCATTTTTGTTTGCCTGAAGCGTCTAATTTCTTGAGGAATATCCACACAGGGGATGACCAAGGGCTTGAGGATGGTCTAATAATATTTTCGTTTATCATTTTTTTAATTTGTTTATTGACTTCCTGGTTATGAACGTGGAGATAACGATAAGTTTTTACGTGAACAGGAATCTCGTCTGGCTTTATTTCGTGTTTTACCATTGGTAAATGACAGTTTTTCGTCTGGTTTATGAAATATCGTTGGAAAGGAAATAACTAGTTGCTGTAAAGCATTCAGTTCTTTATTTAAATATGGACAGTTCGTAGGAGATTTAACATTCGTTTTATGTTAAAGATTTCAAAATTATCTTCTTCGTAAATATCACAATTGTCTTCGAGTTGATGGATATGATAATTAAAGGTAAGGGATTCGTTTGTACAGTTATGTACTTCTAATGGAATCGTGCCATTTTCGACTTTAACAATTGTTGGTGAGATAACGTGAGTTTCGGAATTTATGAATAGAGAATAAAATGATTTTACATAAGGTCGACTTGGTTAACTGGGACGCAATTTTACAACGGTCTGGAAAAATATATTTCCAGAGGAGTCATTTTAAGAGGAATTATTTTGAAAAATTGTGGTAAACTACTTTGAAGGATTAGCTAATGTTGTGCAAAAGCAGATTTTATATTGGAATGTCCTACACAGATTTACAGATTTTTTTATTTTTTTTGGTCAACTGTTCCAGTTACCCGAATTTTGGAGGCAACTGAAACAGTGACCCCTATTTTGCATTGCATTCAAATAGTGCTAATTCTGAGGTAACTGGAATGTAGTATAACGTATATGTAAAGATCCTACCAATTTTTTTTTTTTTTTGCTCAAAAATTATGGGAAATATGGGAGATCAATAAAAGTAGTACTAAGTGGTAAAAAAATAACGTTTATCAAAAATGACAAAATGAACGAAAAACAAAATAAAAAACCAATTTTTTTTGTTTCTTGAACAGAAAATAATAACGGATAATAAAAATACTTAAACTTAAAGTCCAATTCTCTCGGTAAGTACAATAACCATTAAGTACTTACTAAATAATCTAAACGAGTAAGATGTATGTATAAAAACGCAAAATTTAAACTTCTCCGAAGAAAAATCTTCCTCTCTTTTCTATGGGTGCTGGAAGTTTTCTTTGGAATTCGTTGTGCTTCAAAATGACTATGTCAGGGACATTTGGGAAAATATAGAAGTTTTCCTTCTTCCGTAGACAAGACACACGTAATTCTTCATTGGTTTTGGAAATTATTTTACATACAAATTCTTTTTGCGTTTCTTTTTTTGTTCCCTTATTATAAATAAAATTGCAAAGAACAAAATCAGAGGTTTCTACTTGCATGTGATTGTAATCTATTTCGTCTTCCATTACACTTTCTGTTTGTATCTCTTGCGATCTATTTTTTTCACGTAACCCTGGTGCTTCTTCAATTTCCTCCAATTCTAATGGAGCACTGTTTTCATCTAAACGTTCTTCATCTTCTAAAGATAGAAACTCATCGTCAATCAGATCGAACTCTTCGTCAACATAGTTTTCCTCTAATTCTTTTTCCAAAGATGTATGTGATGATGACTCACTACTTTCTGAAGAGGATCTTTCTTTTCTTTTGTTAAATTTAGTATCGATTTTGGATTTTTCTTTTAAAACGTGATTCCCCTTTTTCACTTTTAAGCTTTCTTTGGTATTTATCTTTTTTTTCTTACTTTCCTTCAGTATTCTTTCTTCTTCCTCCTTTTCTTTGCGTTTGAAATAATCTTCGGTTGTGAGAATTTCTGTGCCGGTACAAATTCTTTTTCTTCTTGGCTGTAAACTCTCATTTTGCCTCTGTCTGTTTTCTAACAGACTAACCAAAATCTTTTGGAAAGAAGTTGGTTTGTTGGAAGGCCCTGGAATTGGTTCAATTTGATGAGAAGGCCCTGGAATTGGTTCAATTTGATGAGAAGGCTCTGGAAATGGTTCAATTTGATGGGAAGGCCCTGGAATTGGTTCGATGCTATCGGAAGGCCCTGGCATTGGTTCGGTTTGATGGGATGATCCTGGCTTGGTTTCAGAGTAATTAACAGTCTGACCAGGAGTAGAGTTTGGAATACCTTTATCTTTATCCTGTGGGGCAAACTTTTTGTCCCTGTTCTGGTATTTTACTAAATCGGAATGTGAAAAAATCTCCTCCGAAATTTGTTTACGATCTGGGCCCCCCAATTCGTGGTTATATATGCCAGTAGCTTTGAAAGCGTTTCTTATATTTTCATCAGGCATTTTTGCAAACTCTTCTCCAAGAATTCTAAGAAAGTCTGGTTTTGGAAGTTTTTTTCGGGGGTTCTGTCTTTGCCACTTGCAGAGGGTTTTGTCCCATTGCCTTCATTCCTCTAAATACCCCCACATCTAAAGGTTGCAAGATGTGAGTCGAGTGGGGGGGGGTAATTTTAAAATAACTATATCATTCTCCATAGCTTCTTTAATTAACTCGCAGGATATATGTGAAACATGTCCATCTACAACTAGGAGGACTGGTCTTTCTGGTGGAATGTTGGGAAGAAAGCACTTTCTAAACCACCCCGAAAATATCTTAGCTGTCATCCAACCTCGGTCGGAGGCAGCAACAGCAGTTTTTTCTAAAGCATCTGCTTTTTCTGGAATCATAGATTCAATTATATTTTTGCCCTTGAAAATCGTAAGAAATGGTAATTTTTGGCAGGCCAAAAATTACTGAGCTGAGCAGCACACTAAAACTGTCGTATTTTCTCTCCCACACGATGAAATAGTGCGAGTACATTTGGCACCAATTTTACCAAGAATTTTTGTTTTAGAAGGATCGTTGGAAAAAGATGTTTCGTCCCATTTCAAAATGCGTGCAGGTTTATTCTGAAAATCAAGATCCTCGAAAGTTTTTTCTAATACATCAAAAAAGCCAAAAATTGTCCACGGATTCTCTTGTTTTCGTCTAGCAGCTTCTACTCCTTGAGGTTTCTTCAGTGACAACTTTCTTCTTTCACAAAAATTCAGAAACCATTGGTCCCCTGGCCGGTCGTCTTTAAATTTGTTCGGTAGTCTATTTTTTTTCAAGTAAGCTTGCACTAAATCGAGCACTTCCTCCTTTGATAATCCATATCCCCATTTCTGCATGGTGTTCAGCACAGTTGACAGTTCTTCTTCTACTTCATTAGACAGTGCATATATTCCTCCACCACCTTTTCCTGCTACCGACAATATACCTTTCCCTCTTGTTCCAAATACAAAGTGTCTTATTGTGGATCTTGGGATGTTATAGAAAACGGCAGCACCGTACATTGTTCTGTTACCGTTTTGAACATCTTCAACTGCTTTTTTCAGGGCATCCTTAGTGTATCTTCCACCGTCTGCACCTTTGAAGGTTTTACGGATATAATTCCTGACCATATTTGCTCTAGAACAAACAAAAATGCACAATACTATGTTAATTTCAGGTAACTGGAACATATTTTCCAGTTACCCAAGTCATATACGTTCCAATTGCCTCTGTAGGTATTTTTTACCGGGGCAACTGGAACCCCAGCTCTATTTCTCTTAATTGAAATTCTAACCTCAAAACAAACCCGGCCTACCTTGACAACATTATTTTCTTACGGTTAAACATGCTCAGTGCAAAATTATTCACTTTAATCACTTACCATTGATTAAAATCCACACTCCTCTCACTTGTTGTAATGATTCACTTTGTAATAGTAACAAATTTCTATTTTTTCTCACTCAACTAATCCGGCCGCGTTCTTTCTAATACATGCAGGGTATAAATGAGACACACTTGTAACGGATTTTCATACGCGGGAAATTCAAATTTCAATAATAAGCTAAAAATTGGCATATGGCCCAGTCACCCCGCTGTTCCAGTTAACCAAGTCGACCTTACATTTTTTTCTATTTTCCACGAACTTAACTAAATAAATTGCCAATGAATTTCCTTTGTCTATTAATTGCATAGTTACTAGATTAAAATTGATCGGATAAAAGAAGAACAATGGGTAAGTTTATCCATATAGATATACCTTATCAAAGTCAACTTTAACTAATATGTATGCAGTTGCAATAAATTTAGCGTAATTCAGTAAGAGTACCTACCTATCTGTTGGCTTGAAAAAAGTTTTCCTAAAACTTTTCCTAAAAGTTTTCTAGAGAGGCATTTCTTCTCTTGAATATCAGAATTTTTGAATACGGTTTCAATTGGCTATCCAACGGTAGGTATATCTATTATCAGGATAATTTCTTAAAATTAATTTATTACTGTGGTTCTGCGTTAAAAAGAAGACCTCATTTGATGTACCATACTGATATATTGATGTTGATTTTATTGAGCATAAAATAAAACAATGATACAGTGATATTGTTTGTTTAGAAATAAAAGGACATAGTTATCAGGGCATTCTAGATGAAATAATTGCTTCAAGGAAACTACTGTACTTCAAATAATTCTTGTTTTGGATCGATTGTAACATAGGTTAGTTTAACAATTTCAAACCAACATTTGTTGCAAATATTTAGAGTATATTATGTTACTATTTTCTTGCATAGCAAAAATACTATTTGTTGCACTTTATTGAAATTAGTCAAACATTAGATAACATAACTTACCGTTGCTTATCCATTTTTCATCAGGCCTAATAATATCCAATTTCTCCTTGTCCCTGTCCGTTTTGGACACACTAAATCCATAATTACTAAGTACATCTCCAAGCAAGTGCGCTTCTGAATCGTTACCAGCACAAATCAATTCGACTAAAACATTTTCGTTGCTGCTTCTAACAAACTCGTCTGGAATTAAGTCGATGGGAGGCTTAAATTCGATCAGTTCCAAATCTGAAACTGACTGTTTTCGTTTGTTGTCGTCTCTTTGTGCCATGACTGATAAATGTAACGATTAATTTATTGTTTAGTACTGGACAGGTTTTATGATGAACTTAGCTATCCCAGGAACTACCTACTTTACACAGTTTATCAGTAATGTCATCGATAAGATAAGCAATAAAAAATCTTATCGTCTAATACTATTGCCTAAAAATTGCAGTTGGTATAATTTTTTTTAAGTAGGTACCTATTGATGTTAAGTATTATATGGGGGGTTTTTAAATTAGTGAAAAATATCTAATGTATGTATTTATATTGATAATATAGGTACCTACTAATTTTTTTCCTGGAATTAAATTTTGTTTTTTTTTAGTTTTTGATAAGTTGGGTGATAGGTTCGATGGTGCGAAGGAAAAAAGCTGGGGAACTGGCAACAACTAGCTCAGAACATCCAAAAGTGGGAAGAAGAAGAAGCGAGAGAGAGAGAGAATATCGACATTGCTAACTCACAATTGATAAATTTGGTCATTGATGTACTTGAGAATGTACTGTACATTTGAAGGGATAGGAAAGCACTATGCTGACGTATTTTGTAGAGAAATCCAAAATCATCAAATCACCTGCCAGTTTAGGTAATCCGTGTTTTATCCATTGAAGACAACACAGACATATCAAACTTCCTGAAAAAGGCTTTTCATGAAAAGAAAAATGAGGGCTGCAAGGCAAAGAAGTCTTTTGGCTCGAAAAGGAACGGATGAACGGATACACTTCTGATAGAGGCCGACGATAGGAGTTTTCTTCGTTAATGAAAGTAGTAATTAATAGTTAGGAATGATTTTAAATAAAAATAGCTTTAATATTGTCAACTAGGTGCTTAGGAAAGGAGGACCCGGTATTCAACTTTATTAATTTAATTGCCGATTCGATCGGATGTTTATTGCGATTCAATAATAAATTGATATAAATAGTTGGCCAAGTCATGCAACAGGCAGACTTAAACCAGTGCAACTACCTCTCGTTGGGAAAGCCCCTCTCGAATTAAGTCTCCCCAGTGCAAGTACCTCTCGTTGGGAAAGCCCCTCTGGGTATCTTCAGCCATATCGTTGTCCAGTGCAACTACCTCTCGCTGGGAAAGTCCCTCTGGACAAGGCATAAGGGTGACGATAACTAATCGACAGTCCCCCAAGCAGCGTTGAGTGTGGCTCCCTATAAGGACCCCAGTGTTCGAAGGGTCATGTATCTTATAGGACTAGCGTACATGTAAGGGCATATTTGGTAAAATATACATCTACACTTTTGCATAACTTGAGCGAGTTCTCTCCATCGACCCCCAAAGCTACAAACCCCCCATGTCACCCCCGTAAAGCGGGCAGCTGTCAACGCCCAAACACGTCACGACGCGGTACGTCGACAAACGCTACTGTGACGAAAGCACTCAAGAGAAATTCACGACAGCGTGGCGAAGGTGAAGAAAAGACTCGTAGATTTAAAAACTAGTGCCAATAGAAAAATAAATTGTGACAGGTTTACCGTCGCCATCGTGGCAAGAATAGATGCCAGGCAAACCCAGATACAATTTGAGGCCAAAGAACGCAGCAGCAACGACACCAGTAGAATTATTTAGACCACCCTATAGGAGCACTGAATCAGAAAAAGCGCTCTTTCTGCCGAGAAGATCACTGCAAACCGTGCGTTCGTTATTTTGGTCCGAGTTCTCCGAGCTTGACTTTACCGTTCGTTTATTTAAAAAGTGTACTCGGTGCAGCCTCATTCGCGTTCGTTTATTAAAATTTCCGGCACTTTTATACAGCGTTCAACTGCTCTGTTCACTCGATAGTCACGTGATTACGGCTCCGCTCAGCACGCTCTGCTCTTTGAGCAAAATACCGAACGCAAGGAAAGATCACCACCAGAGTCGCCCAGTATCAGTTTAGAGCAGATTACCAGCAAACCAAGCAAATAATCAAACAGGCTACGAAGAAGACAGTGTTTTTGGTAGCCCACCAGACCTTACCCTTCAAGAAGCACCAAAACCCAGGCAACCATCAAAAGAGGAAGTAGAACAACCGGATACAATGGCGAACACCACAATAACTGACGCTATGACAGCGGAGAAACAGGCAAAGTTGCCTCATTCCCAAATTACCAGCTGTACGGAAAGAAATACAATCACAGACAAAGAACTAAGGACATGTCATTATTGTGGAAAAAGAGGACATGTAATGGCCACCTGCAGGATCCGAATGCAAGGAGAACATACAAGCACAAGAGTACCAATATCTAGCGAAACGTGTTATAATTGTGGGAAAGCAGGACATTTCGCAGCTGTATGTAGGAGCCAAAAGATGAGAAATCATAACTCCAACTCAAAAATTGCCACAGTTTGTTACAACTGTGGGAAAACAGGACATACTGCAACAGTATGCAGAACCCAGTCTCAAAGGAACAAATCGTTTACGCCACGAAACAACAGAAACAATCGTTGCTTTGTTTGTGGAAAACAGGGTCACTATGCAAACACCTGTACAACCCGACGACAAAACCCAAACAAGAAGGGATGGAAAAATTAAAAGCCCCTGCCATCCTTACCCTAGGGAAGAATGATAACATAGGAATCTTGCACATCACAATTAAATTAAATAATAAGTACACGTCAGCAATCGTGGATACAGGAGCACAAGATAGCGTTCTACAAAGAAGTCTAATCAAAGAGGAACTACCAAGAAATGATGTCACGGTTCTAGTCACTGCAGGGGGACACCAGATAAAAGTTTTGGGAAACATTGAAGTTCCGATAGAAATACCAGGGAGTCAAAAATGGAAGGGCAGACTAAACGCCAAAGTGATTTCATCATTAACTAAACCAATAATCCTAGGCATGGAGTTTTTGACAAAAAATAACGCGATCATAGATCTCCCACGGAAAAAACTGATTCTGAATGGTCAGCATGAAATACCCCTAAGACAAATGAATTACGAAAAAATCAACATGTCAGGTCTGGTCACAACAAAACAGCCGACTAAAACGAGAGAGCTTAGACTAGATACTTCAAGAGATGAACAGGAGTTTAACAAGTTTGTAAGAGAGCTCATTCACATAAAAGATGACCAGGTTAACGGTCTCCTGAAAGAAGAATATGGAAACATAGACGTCCTAACGAACGACGCCGTTTCAGTTGTAGGAGTAACCCAAAACTACAAATCAAAAAAATCAGTTTTCAAAAAATATAGGCATATGATTCCAAAAAACAGAGAGAAAGGGACCATTGGGGAGCAATCTATGTCAAAACAAGGAAAAAAAATCAGTAAGTTTTCTATTCACAAGAGAATCAATGTAGGAGAAGCCGCGTTCAAGAAACATGTATATATGTTTTACAGCACTGAGGAACAATATCTCAGAAAATAAATCCATCAAAAAATTAGTCATACCAATACAAGACAAGGATGGGGATTAGAAAAAGAATGGGCAAGATTTAAACAGATGATATATTTTCTAAACTGCTGGACAAATGAAGCGGAACAAACGAATTTTTAGGTTAACTTCAAATTCCAATATTAGTCGAACTAGAAAATATATCAATGAGCGGTTCGAGAAAATGAACATCCAAATTACGCAAACCACTCATTGATGTCTTCTTAAGCTAGCGTAATATTCTAATCCAAAGTTAAACTAAAAATTAGCTTGTTCCGCTTCATTTGTCCAGCAGTTTATTTGAAGAGGTCCAAATTCACATTTATAGGGAAAAACCTGGGTATGAAGTTAAAGAAGAAAAGCAGGAAGAAGAAAAACACATATAAATTGGGTACAAAAAAAGATTACACTGTATCTCAGAACGAGTTAAAAACATTGGAATTAGATATTATGGGCAAACCTAGTGATATTAAAGATAATACTATGTATACATGCAAATATAATTTAGACTAGTTAGCAAAAAATCATCTTGAACTAAAAACGCACATTCACACCAATGAAGGTAGTCTCATTTTAAAAGTACAATCAAACACAAGGAACCCAGTAGCTATATACGCCGGAACCACAATGGCATTTTTCGCAGAAACAGCATCAGAGACAAATCTTTCACACAATTTCATGTTGCAAGCAGAAAAAGATGCAGAGAGCGAAGAAATAACAATGGAAGATCATAAGTTAGACAGCATCTGAGCAGCACAAACGAGAAGAACAGGCATGAACTCAAGGAACGGAACTCCTTCTGGAATACAACGACGTTTTCGCGAAATCTATACAAAACATATGGGAAAGACAAACTTAACAGAACACATAATAGACGTCGGAGAGGCTCGCCCAATAAAGAGCCGCCCATACAGAGTCTCACAAAAAGAAAGACAGATTATTGACGAACAAATCCAGAAAATGCTGGATAGCGAAATAATTCGGCCTTGCCACTCTCCATGGGCTAGCCCTGTAGTGCTAGTTAAGAAAAAAGATGGAAAAACAAGATTTTGTGTAGATTACAGAAAGTTTAACACAGTAACAAAAAAATCAACATACCCACTACCGCAGATCGATGACGTTTTGTCATACTTGGGCAATGCAAAATGGTTCAGCACACTCGATATGTTTTCCGGATATTGGCAAGTTCCAGTCGAAGAGAAGTCCAAGCAATACACTGCCTTCGTGGCGCAAGGACATGGGACTTACGAATTTAATGTTTTAAGTTTCGGATTATGCAACGCTCCAGCCACTTTCCAAGAACTAGCAGACCAAGTTTTTGCGATATGAAATGGAAGGAAGTGCTAATCTACCTAGACGACATCATTATATTCTCACAAACATTCGAAAAACACTTGAGCAAACTAAAGAAAGTTTTTGAGCGATTGCGACAAGCTAACCTTACTCTAAAACCAAGCAAATGCGAATATTTGAAAAAAGAAATCAAAATACTAGGATTCAAATAAAAGTAGCTAGGCATATTACCAGATGAAGAAAAAATAATTTGCATAAAAGGGTTCCCGACGCCAAAGAAAATTAAAGATGTACGAAGCTTTCTAGGATTATGTAATTTTTATAGAAAATTTATACATAACTTCGCATCAATAGCAAGACCGCTACATGAAATTACAAGAAAGAACATAGGGTTCAAATGGGGTTCTGAATAAAACAAAGCATTTAACATCCTTAAAGAAAAACTGGTTTCTGCCCCTGTGCTACAGCATTTCAATCCAAATAAAGATACCAGTTTGCACACCGACGCAGCAACATGTGGAATGGGGGCAGTACTTTTACAAGAAGACGACAAGAGAGAAGCACATCCAATAGCCTACATAAGCAGAAGTCTTTCAAATAGCGAAAAAAACTATTCAATTAGTGAATTAGAACTCTTAGGCGTAGTGTGGGCATTGAGCTATCTGAGACACTTAATTTACGGAAGACCAGTAAAAATCGTCACTGACCACCATGCTCTTTGCTGGATGGACTCCATTAAGGAAAGCAACAGACGCTTTGCCAGGTGGGCACCAAAACTTGAAGAATTCGATTACACGGTTGTATATAAAAAAGGCTAAACGCGACGCCGACTGCATGTCCCGCAATCCAGTGCTTCAACCAGAATCCCAGGAAAAAGAAGAACAAGAGGAGCTTCCCACATTCACACTAAAATCAGTGCAAATGGCTACATTACAGGAGAAAGACTCAAGTCTAAAACAAATATTCAGAGCTATAAGAAAACTAGACGACCCAGAAATTAATATTGGCATCAGAAGAAGAGCAAAAAATTTTAGGAAAAGACTTACTCTATAAATAAATAAGACATAAAACGGCTTAGAAAAAGTATTAGTAGTACCAAAATCAATGAGAAAAGAAATTATGTGGGAGCTACATGCATCATCGACAAGTGGACACTTGGGACTGAGCAAAACAATGGACAAAATTAAAAACAGATTTTTTTGGGACGGAATGCTAAAGGACATCGAAAAGTACGTTAAAGGATGCCCAGATTGCCAAGCTAGAAAGGGGCAACCTTACAGAAAAACGCCAGGGATGTTACAACCAATACCGGTAGGAATAATTTTCGACAAAATCGGAATTGATCTTCTAGGCTCATTTAAAAGAAACAGTAAAGGGAAAACAATGATAGTTGTAGTTACCGATTACGCCTCACAATATGCCATCACAGCCGCCCTACCGAATGGAAGAGCCGGACCAGTTGCAAATTTTTTACTGGAAAAAGTATTCTTGATACAAGGGATGCTAAGAAATCTGCACAGCGACAGAGGAAAAGTCTTTCAATCGGAATTAGTAAGGGAATTAGGAAAATTAATGGGAGTAAAAAGCCAGCTTACAACCGCATACCATCCTTGTAGTAATGGTCTCCTAAATAAGACAATAGCTGACATGTTATCCATGTATTGTAACACACAGCAAACGGACCATTTATAACATTTGCGTATAATACAGCAATACAGGACACAACGAGATTTAGCCCATTTATGTTAACATATGCAAGGGAACCCACACTACCAGCAGAAGCTGCATTATTGGACGCTGACAACGAAACGCACGCTCTGCAAATTAGAGAAAAGGCACTCTTAATAAGAGCCATAATAGCAGTAGAAAATATACGAAAAAGACAAGGAAAAGATAAGGGACGTTTTGACGAACGGCATAGAGAATTAGATTTCGTAGTTGGAGACAAAGTTAAGGTGTTCATACCAGTTAGAAAGGTTGGAAGAAGCGAAAAATTACTCTTAAAATGGTTTGGACCATATAAAGTAATTAGAAAAATGGGAGAAGTGAATTACGAGGTACAAAAGATTGGAACCAGAAGAAAGGATACGGTCCACGTGAGTAGGATGTTACCCTACCACGATCCATGGACAGAAGCTGCGCTTATTGAAGAAAGGGCAGATGAGACAGATATAGCTGAAAACGCAGAATCTACAGTTGATGAGGATGAAGACGACGAAGAAAAAATTGAAGAGGAAATTGGAAGCAGTGAAGCAGAAAACGAGGATGAAGGAGACTGATTGTACAGATAAAACATAAGCAAAACTATGAAGTAGGGAAATAGGAAGTGGAGATAGGATGAAAAAATAGAGTAAGACATTAAATAGAGTAAACAGAAAAGTACGAGCTGCAAAAAGAAGGCATATGGGTATACAAAAAACAAGTTGGACTAGACTTACCTGTTGGAGCCATGATCAACAAATAACCAAATGATGAAATTTGGTGTCCCACTTGTGGGTCATAATTAAACTAATTATAGGAATAAGCTCGGGAATAAGCTTTTTTTTTGTATGTTAAACTTTTTTTTTTTTGCCTGTATATACAAAACCATTAGTCAGGGATGAACCACAAAACGAATTCGATGGAAGTCATTGTAATAGAAGGACCTAGCTCTGGTCTGAGCAGGGGCTAGGAACTTCAAACCAGAAGAAACAAATGGGTATGGACCAAAAGTATACAGACCATAGTACCATTTCCACCATTCTCACAAAAGAAATGATCAAGGATTACTTGGGCCGTGGGAACGCACAAACCCACGACCCAGATGACCAAATCACCAGGAAGTACTTGGAGCCAGAACCAATCCACTTGAAAGACAGAATACAGAACAATGAACAAGAAAGAAGCATAACAAACCAGGAAACGACACTAAGACCGTGGGACCGTTAACACCCCACGATCTAGCTGACCCACCAAGAAGTATTTGGAACCAGAACAGACCCACAATACAGAAAACAGGACCGGACCAGAAGAAAAAAACCCATGGCTGAAGCTGTGAAGTTGATGAAATTTCTTAGTTGTAAGATATTTTTTATTTTGTAGTAAACTGAATAATAATGCACCCTGACCCATCCCACCATAAAAACTTTTGTTAATTTTAATTTTTAATTTTATTTCTAGGCTATTATTGTAAAAAAGGGATATTTTTAGAATCAAGATATTATTGTATTTTTTGACATTATTATGGTATTTTTATATATTTTGTTTTAAATGTCTCTTCCAAGCATTGGGGTCCAATGCTTCAAGGAGGGGGGGGCATATGTCAACTAGCTGCTTAGGAAAGGAGGACACGGTATTCAACCTTATTAATTTAATTGCCGATTCGATCGGATGTTTATTGCGATTCAGCAATAAATTGATATAAATAGTTGGCCAAGCCAAGCCACAGGCAGACTTAAACCAGTGCAACGACCTCTCGTTGGGAAAGCCCCTCTGGAATTAAGTCTCCCCAGTGCAAGTACCTCTCGTTGGAAAAGCCCCTCTGGACAAGGCATAAGGGTGACGATAACTAATTGACA